>JAVKLA010000002.1:37310314-37349745 GCA_034782735.1 Sagittarius serpentarius | reverse complement strand
AGCTCCGGCTTTGCTCAACAACAAAATTTCCTGCGAGAGCCGCAGGAAGCGCAGGCCGAGGCGCCCGGGTTCCGCAGGGGCGAGACGGACACCGGCCCCGGGGCGGCAGGAATTTGGGGAATGGCCGGGTGCAGTGGGGGGTTTGGGAAGGCAGCCCCCAGCCCTGCCGCCAGCTTCCGAATGCTCCTGCTCCGGCAGCGGCTCCGCTGCAGCTGCTTGATGCCCTGAATGTCAAATTAGACGTTTTCCTCCCCAAGCCAGGGCCCTGCGGTGCGAGGGCAGCGGGAGGATCGCAGCCTCCCCTCCTCTTCCCCAGCAGCAGGGAGGAGCAAATCTCAAAGACAGCACAAAAGCCTCTTTTTTTGGCTTTGGCGACGTAACTCCCTGCGGGTACAGAGCAAAGCAGATCCCGCTGCCTGCCCGGGCAGCCGCAGCCCCGTGGCTGAGTAAGGCTTACCGATGGTTTTTTTATTAAAAAAAAAAAAAAAAAAAAGAGAATTCAGATCAAAATGCTTCAGCTTCTTTTATTGATCAGCTCAGCCTCCCCTCCGGTCCCTCCCGCCAAGCGCTCCACCCCAGTACGAGCAGTTCCCGGCAGACAGAGGCGAGGCAGCTCCTGCCGGCTTCCAGCCCGGTTTGGGGTTGCCCCCAGCCTGTGCCGTTCCCAGCTGCCGAGGAACGTCAGGAGCATCTTTGGTCCTTTTGTATTCACGCAGACAACTCGACACCAACGAACCACAGGCAGGTCTGACCTCGCGGGGCAGGAGCCTGCCCTCACCCTGCCCTCGCCACCCGGGACAGCCCAGGCCAGACCCTGGCAGGCAGCAAAGGGCGAGAAGGGGCAGATCCAGCTCCTGCTCCTGCTCCCTCTCGCTTTCGAAAGGCTGGTTGGTGCCGCAGGGGACAAAGCCTGGACCCGTCTTCCCACTGCAGCTTAGAGATGTGCTCCGGAGCCCGCTGCCGTCCCTGCCCCGACAGACGCGTACACGGCTGCGGAGCGGCTCCAGGACTGCCGGCCACGTTCCTTGTGCTTTAAGACAGCATAATGGAGAAGCTCACTCATACTATGGGGGGAGTCCTGAGGGTTAAGGCCATGACAGTCACGGGGAAGTAGCGCGGGTGGTCCTCCTGAAGAAGTACGCCCAAGTCTGTGGCTGTTGCCCTGTGGCTCTGTGTCATTTTAACGAGAAATTAAGACGACATCCTTCAAGCAACAAGCACACATCCCAGGCAGGTGGGAGCAGAGTTCCCGAGTGACCAGAACTGGTGTGACAGTCCCACGTGTCCGATAACGACCCGTCCCTGGCTCTGCGAGGTCCCATCGGACACAAAGTCGACGAGGCTAGTTTACCAAAGACACTTTGAGATACGGATATAAAAACCACCACAGTGATGAGGTCTGTAGACTCCAGGCTGGGAAATTTCAGCCGTTCTAGTGAGAGCTTTGGGATTTGATTTCTTACATTCGCAAGTCAGGATGTAAAAACAACAAAAAAAACCCAACCCCAAAACAAAGGGATGAATCACTGTCTGGGAGCCTGAAACGAACCAGGGCTCTCATAGAAGCTCTTCCCCTTCCTCGCTCATAAAATACATTTCCAGGGGCGGAGTGCGGACATCTATGGATGTAAAACACAGCACGGAGGGGGGCTGGGAAGAACACACAAAACGAACGTGCTCCACCGCATTACAGAGAGAAGAGGTAGGTATGCTTGAGCCAAGCCCCCGAGTCCGCCCTTTTAAGCCACGTCTTTTGTTCCCAAATTAGTCATCTCTTGCAGAAAAATCAAGCTGGTTTGGGAAGTGGTGGGTGCGGGGGGGGCAGTCTGCAGCCCCCGGGTTGAGCTTCATAATGCACTTTGGACAGGAGAAGTCAAGCTTGAAAGCACAGATGAGAGTTGAGCGTCCGGGGAGGGTGGCGAGAGCAAAGCTCCGTGTTATTGCTAGTGTGTGGCCAACCAATTAAATCCCTGGGAGTAGAGGCAGCACAACAGCAGCAGTTGTGCCCGTTTAAGGCAGCGTTTCTACTCAACTAGGTTCCTAAACCACAGCTATCTCCTAAACATGCAAGACTAACAGCTCCCATTTCAAGAGAAACACCAAAGCAATTAGCTAAGCTGGTCCTCAACTCATGACTTGATGCTTCTCCAGAATAAAGTCTTTGGCGAGATGTTGTGACCCCCGGTTCCCCTCCACCCGCAGCCCCAGACCTCTGCCCCGAAGCCCCGCACACCCTGGGCAGAGGAACCCACGGGAGGTGCCAGGGAAGCTTTTCCAAGCAGGCAGGAGAACCTCGGGGAGGACCACCTCGGTTCTGAAAGGGGAGTTGAGAGCCGGATGGAGAAGGCAATTTGATACTGAATGAGATGTGGAAAAAGGTCCTTGAAAAGCTGGCCTGGCAGGGAACCAGGGTAGGTGGCAACCTCTGAAAGCCAGAGGACAGCGGGAGCTTTTCTCTCAGGGTTGCCATCTCCTCAGCCACCTGCAGGGACACGCAGGGAGGTGCTGCCGTCACAGAGACTCGAGAAGCCCACGGTCCCCTGGACGGCGCTCACGGGTCCAAGGAGACCCCGTGGGTCCAAGTGCTGCTGGCTTAGACGAACCACTGCCTGAGCAACAGTCGCCAAAAAACCAGCTGGTTAACTTGAACCTTCCCTACGGAGCTCCTCAGCCCTGTGCCTGCGGCCAACACCCGCAGCCACCCACCGAGCCCAACCACCCCGCTCACACGCTCCCGTCCGCCTGCGTCATCTGCTTGATCTGCCGGCTGTGGACCACCTGCTGAGCCCCCTCTGCAACTTGGTTTAATCGTGTCTCTAGAGCGCTCCGGAGGTCGTTTACTTTCACATCTGGAAGGGGGTTCAGGCCAATGAAGACCCCCGCCCCCTCTGCAGCCGCCGCCGCCGCCTCCTCCTCCTCCTCGGGAGGCAGCAGGTCCCGTCTCCTCCGGCGGAGGTCCAGGTCCGCCTGCAGCTTCAGGTCCCGGTTCGGTTTGACGTCATGGTCCAGCTTCTGGTCCGCCTGGGCAGCCGCTCCTTTCTCAGGCTTTTGGGCAGGAGCATTCTCAGAGCCTGGCTTCTTCTCAGCGTCGTTTGAGAGACCTCCATCGCCCTGCCTCTGCTTGCTCCGCAGACCTCCCTGCGGGTCCTGCGCCACGTCCACCATGTTCTCCTGAGGACCTTCTTCCTTTACCTCCCCTTTGCCAGCCAGGTCCCTCTGCGGGGCCTGCTGCCGTCTGCCAGCACCCTCAGCTCCCTCGGCGTCTGCACCTCTCTGACGCTCCCGTAGGTGCTGCTCGCTCTCTGCCACGGTCCTTTTACTGGAGGAGTCCAGCGCAACTGCCAGGTCTTTGGGCTCCACCTGACTCAGTGCTTTGGCTTTAAGGTCTATTCCTGAGTCTCTTTCCAGACTCTTTCCTGCTACTCCCTGAACTTTGGCAGCCCCCAGCTGTTCTCTTTGGATGGGAGCTGTAGCTACTTCCACAGCTTTCAGGGAATTCTTCTTCTCATGGACATCTCTTCCAACTTTGGCTTCACGATCTCCTCCTAAATCCTCTGCCAAGGGCTTCTTTTCTAGGTGGTTTCTGGCGGCTGGAATGTGTTGGGCATCCCCGTGAAGGGGATCCCAGTCCTCCGCGGGATTTTTAACAGCTCTGTCATTCTCCTGTGGCAGCACCTTCTGCTCCTTGGGAAGAACCCCAGGAATCTCACGCCTGTGCCCGGCCTCTTCCAGCTTTCCTGCAGTCCCCCTGCGCTGCTCTGCGGAGTCAGCAGGCTGCCTGCCCGGGCCCTGCGCAGGGTGCTCCAACTGCTCTTTGCTGAGCGGCTTCGCAGCAGCTTCTTGCTTAGCTCCGAGGCCCTCGTCCTCCTTGCTCTTGGAGAGAGGCACAGCGGGCTCCTGCTGCGTTTCTGCTGCAGAACAAAAACCTACATGTAAAAGCTTTTTCCTACGAGTGAGAGATTCCCTTCTCCTGCCGCCACGTTCTGCACAACAGGGGACAGGAGAAGAGACCACCCCATCAACGGCCACGCGGGAGAACAAGGAGAGCCGTGGGGGAGAGCGTTATCCCTGTGCACAGGGGCCAGGGATCCCCAGCTCGGAGGTCAGGGTCAGACACAGGAATGGCTTTTGCAGAGCAGACTCTGCCATGTGCCAAAGGGACTCAGATCTCTCCCAGTCCCGTTTTGAAGCTGCTTTGAGCAGTGATCAGCCCGTGGAGGGGTCACGCTCTTTGGCGATGCCCTTACCTTGCTTTGCCTTCTCCTCTCCTCCCTCCTCCTGCCTTTGCTGGTGGATCTCCTTGTGCTGCTCTTCAATTACAGCCAGCAGTTTTGCCTGCTGGTCAAGTAGCTGCTTCTGCTGTACTTGCTGTTCTTTGATCACCTGCAGCAGCACAGCATGATCAAGCAGTTTTGCCTGCCCCGCTTCTAGAAAAGGGGAAAAAAAGGAAAGAAGAAAAAAAAAAAAAAAATCCATGACCCAAACCCCTCACTAGTCACCTCGCGGCGCTGCAGGGGCTTTCCTCGGCCGGAAGGTCCTACTCTGCAAACACTGCCCATTCACCAGAAGGGAGGGAAGGACGCGACACGGCTCTGCTGCTGGCACTGACAGCAATCACGGCAGCACCGCTCCAGCGTACCTCCACCAAGGATGGCAGCCAAAAGACCAGACTGGCTTCTTACTACCTGTGCTAACACAGGACGTGGCCCTCCCAAGATTTGGGTGGAGGGATCAAAACCAAGCTCTCGTTATGTGCTCGGGGAGAAGAGCCGTGACGAAGAGGTACGGGGGAGCAGGTCTGCTGGGGTCCCAGCGCAGGGAAGGACGAGGCAGCTGCTTGGCACAGGAGCTGGAAGAGGACAGGACTGGCAGAAGTTGGTCAAGAGTGAGGGGCTCGGCTGCCCAAGCGAGATGAGCTGCTTTTAAAGCCGCCTGCGGTACCTGGGGAAGCCCCAGCGCTGCTGCAGCTCGGCTTTCAAGATCAGCCAGGCTTCTCAAACACATATGTTCTATGTGTGATGATCTATCTCTTTGAACGCACTGCAAAGACTCCATCCCAGCTAAACCGAGCCTGGAAAGGCCCCAGACAGCAAACATGTAATCTTAGGAGGAACGGGAAGAAGTCAGCCAAGGCACAGCACTGAAGAGCTGCCCTCGGAGGGAAACGACCCGCACGGTGGGATAAACCTACAGGGAAACATCGACCCAACACATGAGGTACAGGCGCTGAGCTGGGTCTTTTCAGGGGCCAAGTCCTGGGTTACAGCCAGAGCGATGAGGCTGCTGTAGTCCTTTCTCCCAGCTTAGCCAGGTGAAGGTCTAGCCCGGCCCACGGCAGGAGAACACCCACTGAGCAATCCTGCCAAAGTTTTTGGCTTTGAGCGCGGTGAAAGGGCTGGGATCCCGAGCAGCAATCGACAGTTTAACGGCCGAGTACTCTCGCACGCAGCAGCGCAGGTGGTCAGGCAGGTTGAAACCAGAGCGGCGCAGAAAGGCCGCCCCACCTCCCGCCGAGCCGAGCCACCACCGCAATAAAACTGAGCTCCCCGCGCCACGTAACAGGAGGAAATCCCTGCCCACCGGCCCTTCGCAGCCGCGAAGTCACTCAAAACAGACGAGTGCATTTCGGGCCAAGCAGAAGTGACTCATGTTGATTCACTCGCTGCAAGCGACACGTCACGCACAAACTATGAGTCCCAGGTCTGCACGGAAACGTTGCTGCCTTTTCTCTGCCTGGACAGACACCCAGACATATCGTATCGTATAGGGTATGAACCTGTGTGTCGCTTGCCTCCCACACCAGCCAGCAGCTTTCCTCCGAAACGCAAGGTGTTTCTAGACTATTATGCCTCACAGGAAATAATGTCAAAATTAATAGCCTGTAAAATGCCATTTAAATTAAAAAGGGATGCTGTCCAGGTTAATTCTTCTCCAGCAGGCACTGCCTCCCCCGTCCCGCTAATCACCCACAAGGTGATTACAGAGAAATATTTCCAGTTCACATTATGACGCTATTAGCTGAGGGCCCCTGGAATTCCCCTTCCACTCCGTTTACAGAAACTTGGGCTGTGAGGGAGAATTCGGTCGTTTCAAGAGAGCAATTGACTTCTTGAGATCTGTTTATTTTTTGCACTTTGCTCAGAATAAACAACGAAAACAGAAGTCACTTCTACTATCTTGCTCTCCAAGACTGCCAGGTCCCAGCTCGGCATGGGAACGTTTGGGTTGAACACACAGCAGGCAAAGGTTTAATGCCAAATGAAAGCATTTCTCGCCGAGAGCTCTGCAAACACACGTAACTCCTGTGTTTGTGCAGCACACCTCTTCCACACAAACAAAAGGCGACACTATCTCCCGGCTCCTCCTTTGATCGTGGGGAAAGCAGGCCTCAGCTAGTGCTTTGACTGGATTTTAACAGGCACTCTTTGTAAAAAAATTCTCAAACGATTATAAAATGAAAGTACCTGAGTTCACGTGGCCCAGGGCAGCTACAGCCGGAGCACTCAACAACGGTCCCGGCGAGGCAGCTCTTTGCAGAGAGCATCCACGGAGCTGCGCCCCCTCCACCTTGTTCCCGTGAAGCCTTTTCAGCTTTGCCACCCTCTCCCAGCCTCTGGGTACAAAGCTCAGCTCAGAGCAGGCAAGCAGAACAAGCCCAGAGCACCTTTTGGTGACATCCTCATGGGAGAGCATCCCCAGCAAATCCCACACAGACTGACGTGGAAAACCCCACGGAAACTCGGGTCCCTTCATCCTCCTCGAAAGGTGAAGAGTCCTCATAGTCCATACCCACCACTAGCTTTTTACACTCAGTTTTTAAAGTCCCATTGCAATACTGAATGGAAAGAAAATAATTAGAAAACCAAGATGTAACCACCAAACAAAGAGAAGGGCAACATGCTCCCCAGGAGCAGAGCCTGCCCACTGCCATCGCTCATCGGACCAAACGCCCATCACCTTCGGACCAGAAGGTGAAGAGCCATGGGACCCCCGCCACGCACAGGCTGCGAGTCCAAGCTCGGGCTCCAACCCCTCTCGCAAGGCAGAGGTCGGAGGCAACGAGCTCAGCCTGAGGAAGGGCTCCCCGCACAGTACCAGCACCGAGGCTCCACGGAAGGAGCAGACGGGGCTTTGCCATCGTTCCCCCGCACGGCTACATGCCCAGCTCTCCCCATGTGCTTGTAGGGCGATGCCCACCCACCTCCCCACCGTGCTGCCGGCTCCCTCCGTTTCGCACCAGCCAAACGGTTTCAACTCCGGTCTCTCTCTTGCCGGGGCAGCACCGCCTGCGCTCAAGCCGCCAAAGCCGGGGAGCAGCCGGGCCCGGGTGCCAGCGTGACTCACGTCCTTGAGTGGCCCTGCCAGGGGCTGCGCCGCGGAACAGCCAGCCCGCGCCGCAGGCGTGAGCCCGCTGGAGACAGGCACTAATTGCTGCCGTCGCGGAGGTGACTACGGCCTAAAGCTATGCGCTGGCGAGAGCCAAGAACAGCGCTGGCTGGCACCGTCCTCCTGCAGAGAGAAATACTGCACTCGCAGCCCCGACTGCCTGGGGGAGCCCAGTGCTTTCACCCCCCCGCACACCCCAGGGACACACACTCACCCTCCAGCTTGCCCTCCGCGTTATCCTGTTGCTTCTCCTCAGTGTTTCGGGCCTCCCTCGGCTCCAGCTGATCCGCTCTGTCCGGGAGGGGCAGCTCCTGCTTTTCACCTGCGGACAAACAGATCGACAGACCTTTGCAGTCAATAAGGATGCTCCAGCAGCAGATGTTCTCTAAAATGACTCCACGTCGTGTTGTCCCTCCCTGCCTAAGCCAGCACAGTTTATATTCAACCCAACGACTGCAAGGGAAGTAATAAAAAAAAATATTTAACAATCTTATAGACTCATGGCAGCAAGCCAGCACTAACTACCTCAGCCAATTAAAATGCAAGAATGGTTCTAACTAGCTTTTAGACGGGCACTTAGCAATGTGTTACCTGTCAAGATCTCCCGGCTCCGTGTCCCCAGTGAGTTCGGAGACGCACAGGAACAGCATGGCACCTGACATTTAGTAAGCTAGCAAACAACTGTTTGACAGATATTATAGTAGCTGTCAAAGCCACCAGATTCCTCCTTCTCCCCAACAGCTGCTGAAGGGGCTGTGCATGCTCACATGCTAATCTCGTGAAATTAAAAGGAAACGCTGGGATGTAGGTAGGAATAACCAAATTGCCCAGTCTCGGGGGGGGATTACAGGCCAAGAGGAGAATTTGTTCGGATGAGCCGCCGTGCAGGGAGCTTACCAGGGTCGCCTTCCTTCTCCACAGACTTTGCAACCTCCTCTGCTTTCCTGGGGAGCTGGAGCTTTGATTTCTCCCTGTCACCTGCAGCCTCAGCTTTCTTCTCACCGTCCGGCACAGCAGCTTGCGCCTTGGCTTCCAGCACTTGTTTGTCTGGCTCCAGCTCTTTGTATGGCAGCCTGCCATCCTGCTGCACGATCACCTCCAGGACGTTCTTTGGATTCTTAACGGGCTCGTCAGTCCCTCCCTGCAGTTGGTTCTCAGCAATCGCTTCCTTCCCTTGTTTTGGGCCAAGTGCCTCTTTCTGGGGATTCAGCGCGTCTGGCTCCTCCAGCGCCGGCTTAAGCAGACGATCGTTGGCTTCTCCAGGCACAAGCTTGTTCTCATCAGATTCCTCCCGCTCTCGCCCCATGTCCACGACCACTTCGTCGTGCGGGACGGGTGGCTCGTGGCGATGAGCTTCCCCCACAGGCAGGGCAATCCCTAGGGCGGACGACAGGCAGGGTTAGGGGGCTCGAGACTGATGGGAGAAAGTAACAGGCAGCAGGTTCACAGCACACCCAGCACCCAGTCACCCGCTGCCCTTTTTCAGCCCTGCCTTTTCTTCCTCATCAGGAGGCTGCGTTCCTAACGAACCTCGAGAGCATCAAATACTAAATCACCTTCAGTCCAGGAGGTAACGGGCAGAGATCAGCATCTTTATCTGAAATAGTCCTGCAACGTACGCCTCCCAGCTCCAAAGCTGGCACCCTTTCCCCAGGCTCCTCGTTACCTTGATCGGGAGGGTCAAGCTGCACTTTCTCCTCCGGCTTTCCTCTCTCCTCCTCTCTCTCAGGTACCTCCATAGGCACCTTGATTTGTGGCTGCTCCATCTCCTCCTTCTCATCCAGCAGCTTCGGTTTATCACGGTCATCCTCCGCCTCCTCTACTGCCGGGTTCTGGTCTGCAAACGCAAGACAGTTAATTGCGCGAGGTTACGCACGGCTGCATTGTCAGTCCACCGGCAGGATCAAGGCAATTGCTTTGTCTCCTGCAACCCCCCCCAACACAAGCCGAGCAGCTATTTTTCCTCCACTGTTGGTACGAAGGGTTTGGGGCTTTTGTTCTGGGGTCACTTGTTTGTTTTCCCTGCAGTGGCTTTTTATGGAGCTGCTGGCACGGAAGCCCAGGCCAGGCAGCAAGGCAGGGACGGGAAGGAGCTGGCTGCCGCTGCGAGCCCATGCCGCCAGATGGTAGCATCCTCCCGGCTCCCCCACGCCGGACCCCCGAGCACCAGGAGAAACCAAGGTGGGGTCCAGCTGCAGCCCCCCTGCCATCGCCCGCCTGCATGCTGCAAAGCGAGCGGCTCAAAACCTCTTTTATTTATTTTTTTTTTCTCCTTTTTGTGCACAAGCGTTTCCCCAGCCCTTCGAGCGCCGCAAAAAGGACGGACGGGCGGGAGGGAGGAGAGCTACGCGACCCCGCAGAAGGCACGAAGTTTTGAGGAGCGCGATTAAATAAGGCATTAGGGGAAACTCCCGAGGGAGACGGGACTCTCCCCATCTCTCTCTCAAAGAGATGGGATGTTTCTGGAAGATGCATCCCAGTCAGACCAGTTACTGAGTTCAGCGCTGGAGTAACCACGTGGAATTCGTGGCACGTCCCACAGGATGGGAACGGTCCCTTCCGACCCCAGCGTGGCAGAAGACAACCCACACAGCGCGAACAGGGAGTGAACTCTTCCTTAGAAGAGCAGCAGAGAAGGAAATCTAATTGTTTCCCAGCACTGAAGTTGTTCTGCAGATTTTTTTTCCATCCAACAAACTCTGGGGGGAAAAAAAAAAAAAAAAAAAAAATCTATCTTCTATAACAAAAAAAAATTCCCAACTCTTCCCCCCATTTGCCCACCCCCATGCGATTTCCTTTGGGGAATTAATTCTATAAACATCTTTCAATTTTCTCCTCCCCCTCCGCAGGGCTGGTGCGATTTATTACAAGATGAACTCATGGGAAAGAAGAGATTGCCACAACTTCAGCTGCGTGGGCCTTACCCAAGTGTGTGTGTGGGGCGGGGGGAAGCAGGGAAAAACCCAACAAAATAAGTACAAAATCCTGGCCCAGAGGGATCTGTGCCAGAAGGACCCAGCGCCTCTCCAGAAACCTGGACTCTCTGGCCCAGCGCTCCGCACCCAGTTGAAGGGACGTGCGCTGGGGCTGGCCGGCTTTCAAAGTTTCTTTGGTTCAGGAACGACGGTGGGAGGGGCAAAAGAGTCGGATTTTCTGAGAAATTCGAGTCTAGTACCCAAGGGTCCCTCTCTCCATTGAGGGACTTCCCAGGGTTCAGCAAGTCAGGGCAGGACACTCCTCCTTTCAGGAAAAAATGGACTGCAGGAACCAGTGCCCAGCCCTGGACGGGGGCCCTGGGAAGCAGGAGGCTGAGGCCGGGGAGGGGAGTGCTCGGCACGGCTGCGGATGTTCCCAGCTAAATTCTGGCCTCGCAGCAAAAAATTATTTACTCTATTGGAGGAAAGTTTTTCGTTAATTGGTTCATGAAGCCGGGAGATGGCTGCATTTAGAGAAGACTGCGGTGCATCTGAAACCAGAGGATCCAGGGAACCACAACACGGGCAGAGCCATTCCCACGGCCAAAGGGAGTGACGACCCGAGGCAGCCGTGCAGCAAGATGATGTTCAAGAGGGGAAATAAAAAGGAAGGGGCAGGGGGGGAAGCTTTCCATGCAAGTGGGAAATGGAGGAGTTAAAACCAGAACTACCCCCCTGTGCACGGCAGGGTTTGGCCAGAGGACCCTGCAGCAGGTGAAACCCCCCGCGGGTGCAGGACACGACCTAGGGGCTGGGGGAGGCCCCGCTGCGGGGAGAAGCGTCAATCGTAAATCAAGAGGCAGAGGCATGTTCCCCGTTCTGCAAACAATGCAAGAAAAGACCAAAACACAAACAAAACACAAACAAAAATAAAAGTCTCCAGCCCTAATAAGACAAAGTTGCCTCTAAGCCGTCATTTGCTCAGCAGGAAACAAAATTAAGTTCATCATCAGGGCGTGAATTAACGACCTCTCACACTGCATGGAAATCTATAAGGGGCTATATGTGGTTTGCAGAGAACAATTTTGCTCAGGATGTGTAATAATCGCTCTAACTGTCTAGTCGCCCTCCAGGTCCCTTTGGAGAGCGTTACAGTAATGCTGCGCCTCTTAATGTTTTATGAGTGGCGTTGGACTTTACAGGCAAGGGCTGAGAGGCTGTAAAAGCTTTTTGGCTTACAACAACAGGACCTGGGCGTTAGGCAGCACCAGGAGGGTTTTGCTTTACCTCGGCGCAGCCCCTGCTGCCGGCGGGTCCTGCCGAGCCGCCCCAGCTCACGATGCTCTTCGGCAGCTCCGCTCACACGCGCGGGGCGGCGAAGGGAAGCCAGGGCTTTCTGCAACTGATTTGTGTGTGTGCGTGCGCGCGCGTATGTGTTGTGGTTTGCCAACAGCCTCTCTAGGCTGCAATAAAATTTCATGATTAGCAACCTAAAAGCTTCCCTTCCCCCCACCACCCCCCCCGCCCCGCTCCTGGTTTGGATAGTAGCAACGGTCCCAGAAAGGCATTAAATCCCTCCTCACGCCGTTTTCCTATCGTCCTCGTCCACTGCAGCGATGACTGCAGCCGAAAGCTGCGTCCGCACACCCTGCTCTCAGCAGGGGCAGCGAGACGGGCCCCGCTGTGCTCCCCCTGAGCCAAGGGGGAGCCGGCAACGGGAGCGGGGGAGCCCCGGGGACAGCACGGGAAGCTCAGGGACACACCACCCTCTCCGTACCGCTGAGCGATGCCTGCGGCATCGGCCAAGGGCTAACGAGGGACATGGGGTTCAGGATCTGCTCGTGCCGGTCCAGCTCCAGACTCACTTAAATCGCTTCAGCGCAGTGAAATGGAGCAAGACCCACAAGCTCGTGCTAAGTAAAGCGAAGAACAAATGGGGCAGAAGGATGGGGGCAAACCGCTGCCCTCAAATGTGCCAAGCAGCCCTGCACACCCAAGCAGGACAGGGACAAGCCCTCCCCGGGGAGCCTGGCGCAGCCCCCCCGCCCCAGCCGTGCCTCCAGGAGCCCCCCTCCCCCTGAAACGGTTACAGATTTCACAAGGTTATCGAATGGCATCACTGAAATTAGTTCACAGTTGTCTCCTGACGCACCAGCAGTAAAAACGAACCCAAATTACAAGAGGCTGATAGTTCCTTTTCTGTGTCACAGGCACTATTAAAAGCTCGCTCGCACAAAGCACCAGGGAGAGCTGCAGCGGAGTCAAGCTGTTCCTGCAGCTATTAGGAGCTGTGCATAATCCACGTTTCACACATGTTCGGGGCTGCTCTGGCTAATAACGCCGGCGGGGACGCAGCCTGCGGCCAGGCCGGTCTCTTTTTTGGGGGCAAACGTGCGGACGCAGCGCAGGGACAGAGGAGCCCTCGGCATCGTGCCCTGCAGCTCACCGGCAGCCAGCGGAGAAGCCAAATGCAGACCCAAGTTTCACCCAAGCCCATATAACACAGACCACCGCATCCGGGAGGAGACGTGGGACGGATGGAGAAGGGTCCCCAGCACGCAGGCTCCCCGGAGCGCCGGGGAAAGGGCGCTCTTGCATAAGGACCGTGAATCAGGTCTTTGTTACCCGATATTGCACAACGCCAGAGAAAGAAAATGAAGCAGCAATGATCAAGTAAGGAGCTGAAAAATATTACAAAATCTTAATCCACCCCATGAGACCCTCTAGGGTGCTTTCAAATACAGAGAGAAATTGCCTAATTAGCTTTTTTTTTTTTTAAATGGATAATTGCCTTCATGAGCTTTCACAGGCAGCTTAGCAACCTTTTAACATACGCGCACACGCTGCATGGAGCAGCAGAACATTTCTGAAAGGGGTTTTATACCTTTCCCGAAGAGCTGCTGACAGTAAACCTCAAGCAATACAGGCAGGGGCTGTAATGGGCACTTGGGTGTCGTTAGTAAAAACACTATTCAGAGTTTGCTGGTCAATACGTGTTCACATAAAAGGGCAATGTTCTAATATTCATAATCCCAGGGCCCACAGGGCAGGGTTTTAATGAAAGTCTGTACAGTTCTGGTCTCCGTAACATCAAAGAGGCCAATAAAACTCCTCTCACATGCTGACAGGCAAAAGTCAGACGGTGAAGGCAGGACTGGGAAAAGGCCCCGCGCAGCCCCCAGCTTTGCCTCCGCCAGGCAGCTCCCGGCCGGGGAGGGGGGGTGCGGGGAAGGGGTACGGCAGCTCCCTCCACCCGGGGAAGGGGCCGGGCACCCACTGCCGGTGCCCGGGGAGAAGCCACGTGTTTCTGCTAAAGCCCCGTGCAAGGAATATGAACCAGATGTGCGCCGACGAGGGCACCCAGGTGATGCAGGGCAGCCTGCATCCTGCGCGCCCCTTGAATGACAGGATGCAGCTGCTGCAGTGTTTTCCAGGCTGCAGGCTCCTGCCTCTGCAAAACAAGCCGGGCGAGGACGAGGGGGGAGCCGCGGGGAGGGGAAGAAGGGCACCATTTAACACCTCTCATTGCTAGTCAAGCCGACATGCTGCAGAGGCACAGGGAGGCACGGATCCAAGGCACGGGGCGGTTCGCAGCAGCGGCTCTCCCGGGGCAGCCCCACGTCCACCCGCCGCTGCTCCCCCCGCACCGGCCACCCTGCGAGGTCCTTGTCCCTCTTCCTCTGCCTGGCTCCATCTCCCTCCGCGCCATCCCGCTTCCTCCTCCCAAGGAATGGAGCACCAAGGCCAGGCTCTGCTCCCCAGGGCAGAGCCAGCAGCCCCCCGCTACGAAAGGGACCGCACTGGACTCGCAGGGCAGCTGAGCTTTCCCTGGGCAGACGCTCGTCAGCGCTTTAGGAGCTGCACAGCTCCTCCCTGGGAAGTTTACGAACCAAGAGCACTAAAACTGCCTTCCTCCCAGGTAGGATTATTTAATCCAGCAGCAAGTACCACGCAATAAGGCCTAATGCCGACAAGCTCTGGGCACACGCGGTGGGTACGGCAGGGCGACCGACAAGTCGCTGCGCTACGGGCGATGATTAGACACAGGCGTCCTGCTCTGCCGCCCCGGCTCACGCGGAGAAGTGGAGAAGAGATTTAGCAAACTCCAGCGGACACCATCTTTTATGGGACTTTTTTTATTTTCCCAGTCACAAGAACACGTGTCATTAACGACTCCTCCTGAAAGGAACAGCTGTTCTTTGGCCATTACTGCTCCAAAATTAACCAAGACGGAAGAATTCAATTGCATCCCTCCTCCCAGCCCTGCTGAGTGTGCTCGATTAAGGGATTGAGAGCATCTTTTGCTCAGAGTTCAGGGGCATCCTAGTGCCTGAGAAGGCACGCACGCCTTGGGTAAACCATGAACACGAACGCATAAAACTCCACCGCTGCCAGGGACGGAGCAACCCGGGAGTGAATGTTATCGGCGGCAGCACCGGTGTCTCGGAGACACTCAAAGCTGCTCGGCAGGAACGCAGCCAACAACCAGGAGGGAGGATAATCTCCAGAAGAGACAGCCCCTTTTTCCCTTCCGTTCTCAATCTCTGCAAGGATATTTCAAGGCCCCCGAAGAACAAAACAAAAAAAAAAAAAAAAGGCAGGAGCAGAACCAAACAAAAATAAGATAAAGAAACAGGACACAGCCACAGATGAGGGGCAGCGCAGGGTCACGCGACACCTGCTAGCGATGGCCTTGCAAGGCAAGCCTGCAGCTGGGGAAGGGAGGGATCGGCTGTAATTCTATCAACGGCCACAGTAAACAAATAATAAATAACGTGAACCAGTAAACAAAGCTGAGGCATAATCACAGGCTTTGTCAGAGCTAAAACCGAATCCAAATTTATATCCTCACAACCAAAAAAAGTCAGTGCCCATAAATTTACATACCTTTGAGCGCCATGAATGGCTTGTTATTGGAAGCACGGACAATGCGCTGGCAGAAACGGTGAAAGCAGCCCTGTTTGGCCACTCACACCCCTCGTACAGGTGGCCAGCGCGGAGCCATCGCTGGGCTGTGCTCACAGAGCTGCATTTATTATCCTGAACGGGGAGACTCGTGCTCTGGCCTTACGGGGGACCCCAGCCCCGCACCCTACCTTTCCTTTCCCTTCCCAAAAGGGCAAATCCCACAATGTACCATTGGAGCTCGCACCAGGCTTTTCCAGAAGGCAAAACTGCAGCCCTTCTTGGATAAAGTCCCCAGGATGCTGTCTAGATGCACGGAGCTGCCTGGAAATGACCCTGCTTCCACCACACTTTTTAAAAAAAGAAAAAAAATTTTTTTTTTCTTTTTTTTAAGAGGTGGAGCTGGGAGCAGGGCTGGGAAGCACAACTCAAGCAGACACATACCTGGGATTTTGACCAAATCCTGGTCAATTCTGTTCTCCTCTCTGTCCAAGTGCTCCAAGCCCACCGCTTCTGTCTTCACAGGGCTGTCCTCCGTTGCAGACAAGGTGGTATACGTACTGATAACCAGTATTCCCAGGCCAATCCACAGTATAATCTGCACAACGTGCCAGAGCTTCAGTTAGCACAGCAAAACAAACAGGACTGCTCTGTACAGCATTCTTCATGCAAACAGTGTCTCCAAACAATTCAAAGCTCAGTGCAATTACACATGTCAATAAGAGGGAGAGAAGAGGAGAGAAATTTAAGAGGCAAAAAAAGAAAAAACAGTAGCTTCTGGCTGAGGTTTGTATTTGGATGTAGAGACATACCAACGAGAGTTTCAGATGCTGGAAGCTGTTGAACAGGCGACTCCTGTATCGGAAGGGCTCAAAAGCAAGCGGACAGGATGTAAGGATAGAAAAATGTATGTGGCAGACACGAGTCCAGCTGCAAAGACTCATTCCCTGGTATTTCCAGCAGCTACATTAGAACACCACGAAATCAGGTCTGGCTGAGAACGGAGGTGTCCGACCTGTTTACAGCCTAGAAAGGTTTCTAGGGAGCTGTTTAAAAATTCTTATTTTTGAAAGCAAGAATAAGATGTTCACACACAAGTCCTGGTGGCCAGTGCTCAAGAAGTGGATAAGAAGTAACCTCACGGATTTCCAGAAAGCTAGGCCCAAACAGAATAAAAACAGAAAGACAGAATCTGGATCCTGTGGAGGGAAGGGCTCTACAAATTTCTCTAGCTCAAAAAGGAGAAAGTGACCACCACCAAAAAGAACATTTCTACAGCTTATTATCTAATGATAAATTAATCTAAAAGGATCTAACCCCACATGAGCCGTAAGAAAGAATAAAAAAACTCTTTGCTCACACAAAAAAATAATCTCTGGGAGCACTAGCAATTCACAGGGTAACTCGAGAAGGACAAGCAAGACGGTGCGCAACAGCAACAGGGGCAGAGGAACGTTTGCTGCGTTCGGTGCCAGGGCTGCCAAATGCCTGCCTGCTCCTCCAGACGAGAGCTGAACCAGTTCAAAGAGCTGAGTGGACGGATTGCTGGCTCACAACACTGACTGGGGAGGTTTAATTAAACTCTAATATATTATTTTTACCTAGTTAATCATTGCAATTGTCACAGTAAGGGCTTCTCATGGAACCTAGTTTGCATGTCAATGCATCAACGGCACTGTGAATGACTGGTAGGAGAAAGTCAGCAAGAGTTTGTGCTGAAGGAAGCAGGCAAAGGAACTCCGCTAGAAACACGGGTCTCCCCACAACCTCCTTTTCACTACAGCTCCATGGAAGCAACAGGAACCATCATATGCAAAACAGAAAATGCCTCTGCAATGCTGGGAAGCTGAAAGTTTGCAGCGAATTGGTGTTTATGATGCAGCAACTCCCCACCTCTTTCCCACCCTTGCTGCACGCATGCTGACTGCAGGCTGCTGGGGAAAGGACGCTGCTTTTTCCACCATGTGCCTAACAACAACTTGCGATGCGTGCTTCACGAGGCAATCATGTAAAAGACTCAATCTGCAAAGGAAAAATGCTGCCTTGGTACACGATCTTGTTGCTGTCCAGTAGGAACCACACAAGCTACCTGGCCCCTCTGCAGAGCGTTGCAACACCCAGAGTGCTGGTGATTCTGCCTTGGGCTGTCATACCAGCTCACGAGAAGACCGCATCCTGCAGGACTCATCTTCTTCCCCCAGAACCCTCCCCCTGAAGCTTTTACATCCCGATTCATAAAAAGCACAACAAAAGGATGCTACTCAGTGTGAGGAAAAACAGGAATGGCCACAGGGAAGCACTGCTACAACTGGAAGCTGCCAGAGGGAGAAAACTGAAAATAAAGGGGAGAAGTGAAATTGAAAGGAGAAGTTAAAAAGTTGGCATCTCCAGGGGAGGGAGGAGAGGCTAACGCTTTCCTCTCCTTCTTCGTGCTGAGGGAGATCGCCCAGAAACGTGGGCCAGCACGTTCAGAGCCTCAGGCCCAGGAGACCCCGTTCTCAGCACACCCCTGCAGACAGACAGACGCCTTCAGAAGGAAAAGGTTGGCGGGATGTGAAGCAGCTCTGGACAAGGGGTGAGCAACGTGGCCAGGGAGCAGAGGCCAGACCTTAGAGATGTTGCAAAGGAAACAGAAGTAAAATCTGCTCCTTGCCTTGCCGTGTGGGTGCACAAAGAGCAGATATCCTGCCACCTCGCTCGGGCCAAAAGCGGAGTCAGCAGGTCCCTGCCACTGCTGCCCTCAGCTTGGAGCTCGTCCACTTCCTCTCCTCACACAATCTACAGCCCCGGCAGAAATGCATTTTGCAACTGGAAAGCTCTTCTGCCATCTTCCAGAAAAAACAGCGGAGAGGAAGAACGTTTCCACAAAGAGGATCTATTCTGGTGCTACAGGAACTAGGAGAAACGTGGGAGACAAGGGAACTGTAGGAAACGGCTGAAAACGTTAAATGTTTTAAAAGGATTTTTGTTGTTTCTTATCTTAGTGGGGAACCATGGGCTTGAATGCCTTGGATTCAAACCCCTTTGATTGTTTAACATTTGGAGTTCATCTGTGAGCTTCCCAGAGCAGCGGGTACGGGCACACGTGGCAGTCCATGAACAGTCTGCAGGCTGGGCTGTCCATGAACCAGCGGCCATCCCTTACCTTCAGCTCCCCGCTGTCAGCACGCCTCCTCCTCACCTACCCCGTCAGCAACTGAAGACCAAAATAAAGAGGTCCACAATTTGGCTTAATTCCACAGAGATACTTATGACATGGAAAACCAGGCAGTTTGTACTCAAGGGACCACGAAGGCTAATCTGACAGTTGAAGGAAGAGGAACGTGGGGTGCAAGGACCCGGTGGCTTGAGGGACCAGGCACAGGCAGAGGAGCCACCTCCCTCCAAAGCGTCCAGCTGAAGAGCTGAGAACCTGGAGCAAGGAGAGGGACAACACTGCAGAGCAGTTATAAGCCAGTGTCTGGTCCCACAGGAAGGATCTCCCCCACACCTCTGAAAAGCGAGCCCAATGAGAGCAGAGACCCTTCTCCAGAAGCACCTCTCAACGTGGACGTGGCAAGAGGATGTGCAAACCCCTCTGGCTGCAGCCTCCTCCAGCAGGCAGGTCAGCAAGGCAAGGGCCTGTCTCCTGAGAGGAGCACTCTGAGCATGGACGGGAATTCAGGAGAGGAAGTTTACACGGCCGTTTCCTCTGCTGGTCGCTTTCCCTTGGCCGTCCTTCCTCCCAGAAGATAACTCGAACTTTGTACAGAAGCATCATTAGCCCAGACTATCTCCTCTAACCACGCCTGAGCCATCAGCGGGAAGCAAAAAAAATGCATTTGTGTAGAGTGACGACATCCTCCAAACTGTGCTGTTTTGGACACCGAGCGTTTGGAGGGACAGAGTCATGGCGAAGGAATGCAGAGCCCCGGTCACTGCCGGGTTCCTCTGCTGCGCTGCCACAGAGGTGCTGCGCTCGAAGGGCTGTACCGACCAAAAGCGCCTGCGGTGAAGGTGTGCTGGCCGCCGCACTACCAGGGGAGGGCAGAGGGGAATCTCTTTTCCATCTGCACGGGAGCGAGACCGAGGGGTCATTTCCTGACCTCGAGCAGCCTCTCTGCAGCTCCTCTTATCCAACTGGGACAACAGCAACTCCAGCCTCCCTAGGAGGGGCCTCTCGGACAGGCTTGTGTCAACACTGGGAAGCCAACACCTTCCTCTTAGAAGTTAAACACTGTTTACAGACCTTAACGCGACCTTCAGCACCACTCTGCCAAACCTCACACTGTGTCGTGTCCCCCCCGGCCCCGGCTCAAGGCTCCCGGAGGGCAGCAGGACGCAGACCCACACCCTTTAGAGGAACACACTTGATGCTTAACCACAAGAAAGGGAACGCTCTCCCCAGTTCATTCACAGCACTGCACGCCTGACTTCCAAGCTTTTTAACTCCTCTGTTACCCAATCGTCTCTCCAACACAGCAAGCCTTTCAACCAAGCCACCCCCCAGCCTAGCCTAACCTGCTGTCCCCAGTCCCAGCCGGCTGACCAGCGGCTGCGATAATTAACAACTCGCTGGCAGAAGCTGCTAGTGCTCTTTGCTGGCCAGCAAACATCTGGGACTGCCCGTATCCCTCCCCCTGGAACCCTCTTCACTACTTGCAGTGCAACTTCCCCGTTTTGTAGCCTCGGCTTGCATCACCTCCCCAGCTCGGTAAATCTGAGCTTCCTATCTCACCAGCCCCGTAAGCTGCCCGAGACGGGACTTTGCTGGATGCCAGAGGCGGCCCAATAAAAGCAGCCAGTTCTCGGCAGCAGCAGCACAAGAGTCAAGATAATTCAGGCAAGCGTAAGAGCTGGCATTGAGAAGGTCTGCTGCTTTGGAAGAAAGCTAAAGATGACGGAGGGAGGGAGAACATACGTGTACATTGTCCAGCCAGGGAAAAGCAGGGAGGGACAGCTATGCTCAGGGCTGGCTCCTTCTCCCCCTTGACTGCCACTTTTCACAGGAGTGTATTTCGATGGAGTGGAGTGCCTGATCAAAGAAAAGCAGGAATGAAGGAGGAGACCAAAGACAGAGCTTCAGGGAAAGAATAAATGAGTCTTTGCAGAAGACCTGGAGGAACAAGGAGAGGGTGGACTCAGAACTGGGCTCCAGAGTGGAGGCGGGGAGGTGCTCTGCAGCCTAGTGCGTTTCTGAAGGCAGGTGTGCCCTTTCTGCCGCACTTCAGAGCATCGGTCAAAGCAAGTATGCAAACTTGACAGGCAATGGATCATTCAAGAGAAGGCTGGACAGCTTGCTACCAGCCCCTTGAAATGCCAGGGTAACCTGGGGGCTGATGCTTTAGATAAGCCCTTACTCCTTTGTGGGGATTTTTGCAGGACAAACATCTTCACCAGCCTTGTGACCAGCATTTCAGGTCAAGCATTGTGAGGGGCCCACTGTTCAACACCAGGCAGCTGACAGTCGCCTCTGGGCAGCCAGTCTAAGAGCTCAGCACATCCTAAGTGCAGTTTCAAGGCACTGCAGAGAAATGTTCTGGCTCAGCCGGAATAGAAGGCAATTCTTGAAAGTGCTCTTTGTTTGCCTGAAAAATCCAGGCTGGCATTCAGACTCCTGCTTGGGGTTTCAGTCAAAGAAGTTAGGACCAAAGTGTCAGAATTCAGAGTGAAAGCTGGAAAGTTGGACTATTTCCTTCTGTCAGAGAAAGCATGGGGAAAGAAAAAAAAAAAAATACACCCTGCTTAAAAACTTCATGTACGTTTGCAAAGCCACAAGTCATTAAACACAGAAAAAGCCATTAGTTCTGCAGGACCCACAAAAATGTCGTGCTCTCCCCCTGCTGACTCTGCAGTTTGCCGAAAACCTTATTCCCAGACCAGCACTGTCGTGACTGGTAATGCTGGGGCAGAGGCCTGCTAAAAGGCAGTGGATTAAGTTATTGTTAGAAAAAAACAAAACATGTTAATTTCAGCCCCACAAAAGCACAGTATTTGCAGAAGCAGAGATCAAGCCCAGCAAAGAGCCACTTTGTTTCAGTCCCCAAGGAGGCCAATTCAAACTGGAGCAAAAGGAAAAGCTAAACTTCTAACAGCCTCTGAATGACCCCAATTTTTTAAAAATCAATTCCTGAAGCAACACCTCTATGTGTGTGTTCCTTTTTATTATTATTTTGGTTGAAACCAGAAAGCTGAGGGTCAGCAGCAAGAACCGCATCGCTGAGAAACCCTGTTTATTTTACCCAGCCCAGGCAGGTTAGGATGTAAGGCCCGTTAAGGTTTTATAGGCTGCCTGGATTTCCCATTCTGCAGATACAGAACCTGAAGGCCAGCAGAAGGCGGACTGGAAGCAGCATTTTATGCACCAAATGAATGCTTTACTTGCTGCTGGAGGGACAAAAAGAGCTGGTGTTCCAGCACCGAGCCAGCACCTCCTCTGCTGCTGTCTGCATGCCCATCAGCAACGCTGCTCAGAGCAGGCACCCAGAACAGCTCCCACCTGTACTGGGCAGACTGGAGGGGGCAGCTGGAGGAGGTGCCGAGCAGTTTCTCTGCTGCAGCCAAATTAACTACGTTCCCAGGCTCTGCAGAGGGCTTAGGGGGACGTCAAGCAGCATCAGCACTGACCTGTGAACAAAGTGCATTCTTGTGGATCTTCTTGTAAATAAGAGCTGGGCAGATAAAACAAATGAGGCTTCCCATCGTAGCACCTGTCAGGCCCAGGACTGTTTCCACTGGCAAAGAAGAGGAGAAGTCAGCAAAGGTCCCTTCCAAGACTGCCAGAGCAGCAGCACGTGGCGGCTGTCTGAGCCCCCAGGCAGGCTGGGGTGCAAGCCCAGTAAGCCTGGCCATCCCACCCAGAAAAGCAAATAAAAGAGACCAGAGAAAACAGGCAGGCAACCAGCCCTTGCCCCCAACACCTCACTCACCATTCGGGATCATGATGCCTCCTACCATGGTTCCAAACACAACAGCCAGCGTCAGGGCTTTGAACCGAAGCGGGGGCATATAACCCCCAGCAGCGAAGGTGCCATCTTTTTGCTGGAAGAGAAAGGGTGGGAGGGCAAGAATGAGTTTAGCTCCTGCATCGCAACCTCACAGTTCCTAAGCAATTGCTCCAGCAGCTTCGTCACCTCCACGCTATGGTCTCTGCAGAGGTGAACGCGGCGGGTGGGGGGGTGCGGGCAAGTTAAGACGTGGTTGAGCAGTTTTAATATGCACCTGCATTTGAACGTTCAAAACCAGAGCGACGGGGGGGCACGGAGCCAAAGCTGCTGTTTCCATCCTGCCCCAAATGTGAACCGTACAGCTGTATGCCAGCGCCTGTGCCAGGGCTGCAGCCCCCCAGCCTCAGCAAGCAGCCCCAAGGCCCAGGGCATGAGAAAAAAGCGCAGCTGAGGACACAGGAGGGAGAATGGTCACAGGGGGAAGAGCTCTGCTTTTGCTACGGCAAGGTGTCTCCCAACACCTCTGGGAACAGGGCTATTCTCACTGCGGTACAACACATGTACCAGCTTCTCCAACTTGACGGAAGACACCCCAGCGAGATGGCAGAGAGGAGGATCGGTGCTGCTGGGGAGCTGCTGATACTGGAGGGTTTCCAGATGCCCTCTGCTTCCCATCCCATCCCCACCCTCCGAGCGGGAGGTGCAGAAGGCAGAGGTGCCAGCGAACCCACATGCCCTGGAGAACCAGCAGGTCCCTGCTCTCCTGGCTGCACAGATGGGAGAGGGACACAAAGTGACATGTTCAGCGCCGAAGAGCAATGAGCTGAGCCCAGGCGAGAACCAAAGTCTTCCCAAACGTTTCCAACGCTTACTCCTCTGCACCCGCTGGCTTTCACCGATCATCTTCCCCCATCCTCAGGCCCTCCCGACGTGAGAAAAGAGCTTGGGGTTTCTCACAGGCAGAAGTGGCAGGATTTAGAGCTATAAATTGCTCAAGTTTTATTTCCTGCCCTAAGAGGTTTCTATTTATGCAGATACACAAAGGCCTCAGAACATTCCCACAATCTCTTACTGTTATTTACTGAATACCATCGGCATGCTTAGTGCTGTACAATACACAGAGGAGAACACGCTACTACCACAAGGGACTTACAGTCTAAATCAGACAGACCAACTATAGTCACAAAGGCTGTCTGAAGATCTGACCCTGGGAAAGGTGAACGTGTGGGAGAGGGCTGTATTCCACCGCATGCTTCTGCACCAGACCAGCACCAAAGAGCCAGGGGAGGCACCGGAGGAAGGGCACATCTGAACCCAGAGGGGAGAAGGCTGCTCAGGGGACTATTGACAAAGGTGCAAGGATGAGAATGATAATAAAAGAGCAGAAGTGAGCAGGCACACACAGAAGCAAGAAAGAAACGAGGCTGGGCTGGGCTCTGAGGCCGGGAACAGAAGCTTGAGCTAAATGCAAAGCAACATCGAGCTGGCCAGCAAAAGGATGCCAGCTGGAGCAGCAGGAAGTAAGGAGGCTCCTCTGTTTCCAAAAGCACATTTCTCTCTCTTTCTGAGGGGGAGAACCACCTCGGCTCTGAACTGTGTAACACTTCTGTGCGAGAGCTGAAATCCCCAGCGGAGCAGGGAAGTAGCAGCCACGGGACCTGGGGCGCAGCACAGCAACTCCAGCACTTCTGCCCATGAAATTCCTCTGCAGAGAGGACAAGAACCTCAGAGTAGCAGAGATTAATCATCCTGCAGAGCAGGATTTACAGACTGCCATGGGCCTCCTTGCTGCACCGTTACCACACACCAGGCACTTACGATTTGACCGTCAGTTGAGGGTTTGTCCTTCTGGATAGCGAGTACCTACCACAAGTCAGAAATATGCAGTTGTCAATGGAGTCTCACAGAACCAAGGCACGTTTGTAGCCCAGCTCGGCAGCCAGCAGCAGAAGCCAAAGAGTCGCAGTAGCCCTTCAAAAAGCAAGTTTTAAAGGTGCACACCAAGGCAGCCAGCTGCTCCTGGCCACACAGGAGGATCTTACCTGCTGCTCAAAGAGAAGGGTGTTCAGCGCCTGTCTGCACGGGAGAATCATCATCGGAAACCCCACAGCTACCGACATCATGAATCCCACTCGAATCATCTCCGTCACAAGGTTGGAAGGGAAGTTCATTAGGACGTTCCCAGCAATGGCTTCAGTGTAACTCACGTAGCCAAAGAAGCCCACCTGTCCGGCAGGAGGGGAGGTGAGCGGATGGGGTTTGACTCCAAAGCACATTCATATCTGCTCTTTACAGAAGGGTGGAGGACAGCGACCTCCTATGAGTTAGGACCGGCCAAGGAGGGAGCGCAGGGCCACCTCCACAGGCAACCTGCCAGCAGCCCCAGCTGCAGCACCCCCAGAAGTTGAGACAGGCAGTTAACAGCGGGACCTTCCTAAAAGCAGAGGCAAGTTTCTCACCAAACACCAGGGGCTTTCATGGAGGGCACTGCAGCGAGGGAAGGCCGCCACTGCCCGTGACACAAAGCAGTGACATTCTGCTTGCTGCCAGGCCTACAGACAGGCCCCCTCCGACAAAGGAGGGGCCATCACGATTCCCCGCAGCAGCCTAGCTCTCAGGGCAAGGCTCTTCTCAGGAATTATTAACTCGTTTTTATTAACTGGTGCTTTATGAGGCATAACTTCCTTCACATCTTTCCGATTGCAACAGGCTGAAAGAAGCTTTCCTAAACTCTGGGCAGCATCTCCAGCTCCAGGCTGGGCCCTGGAAGGCAGACAGCAGGCATGGAGGAGCTGGGTCTCCACTCTGCCTCCACCCAAGGAAATGTGCCACGCTGAAAATCTGGACCCTCCAAATGCCTCCTGCACTGTTTGGTTCATTGTCTCCCATCTAATTTTATTTCCATCAAAATGACTTATCTTTCAGAGTAAATACAGATAGCAGAAACCAGCCCCAACTCAAGATAAATCATCATCCCTGTTGCCCCTCCAGAGCCTGACTTCTGGCAAGGAAAGAGAAGGGGAAGTTTCTTACCGTAATGTAAAAGGTGGTGACCACGTTTAGGGAAGAAGCGAATATGGAGCTCATTATTTTAACAGACGGCTCGTCCAAGCTATCATAGGTAGGCAAGACCTGACTGTAGAAAAGGGTAAATTATTTAAGGAAACCTTCTGCAGAGAGAGAGAAAAACCCAACTTCAGCACGTTCTCTGCCTCAGCCCAGCAGCAAAGAATCCCTGACACCTTCCCCCTATGGAGCATAAACATTCGCTGCTATTCCACAATTTATATTGCTAATGCCAAGAGATTTCAGAACACTCATAACTTTAAGTGTTGCAAAAATATTCCTGCTCTCCCCACCCTACCACGTGGAGCTAAACGTGTGATGTAAACATTTTGGTTCAAAAGTGTTGCAAAATGAATGACCGTTTGTTCCAGTGAAACACCAGTGGCACCAGGCCAGGCAGCGCATTGCAGATTATTGTTCTTGGAGCTCTCTATGCTGATAATTAAAGCAACGCAGTGTTTACAGAGTAAAAGCAGGAAGAAGGTTAGAGCATCACACTGTCTAAAAGAAAAGTTAAACAAACAAAACTAAATGCAGCGCCTGTCGTATTTCAGCGCTGCTGCTAGAGCTCAGTTCATAGAAAGCTGGGAGCGCCAATTACACGGGATTTGGGGTATTTACAGACTTGGAAAGCACGTGGAATGTACTTTTTGACATCAGGTGCATATTTTAGCAACTCATTAACCTCTTGTTACGTTAATTCAAGTGGCTACATCCTGGCTTCATGTTACTGAAGTAACTCTCACAAGAAGCCGGGGAGGGGGAGAACATCCAGTTAGATGGGAAAGGGGTATCCCCAGCTCCAGTGGGCACAAAGCCATTAACAGAAAGTGTGTCAAGCTGAGGCCAAGCAGAAAAATCCTTAAACCTTAATCCCTTAACGTCAAACGGTTCTGCACAAAGGAAGCCGAGCACATCAGCTCGCAGGAACCCGCTAGACACATGCAGGGTCTGCAAATGCAGCACTGTGACAGCCATTTACCGGCAGGGAGGGAGGAGACCAGCTCCATTTCGGATTCCTCCCTGCCCTCAACGGATTCCTCCCTGCCCTCAACGCAGCAACCTCCGCTAGATTAACCGACTATGTCCCGTACTTCAGCCCCATGAGGGGAAGGGAGCCAGCCAAACATCCAGGTCCAAGAAGGAGAAGAAAGGAGGGAAGCAGAGAGGCTCTGCAGTGGGTGGGATGGGCACAGCCCGGCCAGGTTCATTTTAATGCAGGAGCAACAGCAGTGACACGTGGAAAAGCACCATGCAAAGTCCACCTGCACCCAGGCCTCCTGCGATGACCCAACAGCACCCGTTTGGTCAACTTGGGTTTGGAGGACCAGCACAGTGTCCCTCAAGCCCCCACGACAGGCTTCTGGGTCTTCCTGACCATCACCACCTCTCAAGGCAGAGCAAGAGGATAAGAAGCACGCAACAGGCAGCATGTCCTGACACATCCAGAGTTTATTTTTAAGCAAAACGACTGCACTGAAGGCCAGCAAAGGATCAGGGATCCTTCCCCGCATTATCGCTTAACACTGCACCTCAAAGAGGGCACAAGTAGGTGGTTCCTCCTGAGCAGAGAGCAGGCAAGTCAGCACAAACATTAAGAGCAGCTTCGGAGAAAGCAGCCTTACTTCAGAGATGGCCAGAGCTACCTCAGAGTACCTGTTCTTCACCTTCACTGTAGGGACCACCTCATACAGGCTCTGTGAGCACAGTACTAACTCAGCCTGCAGGGAACAGACACTCACAGAGGCAATGAACAACATCCTGACTTTTACTGTCCCTGTAAATTCAGCATTTTCGCGTCCATCTCTACCAGAATAGCCATCTCCAGAAATCAGAATTCTTCTCCTGGAAAGCACTACTGACTCCTCTTTAATTGGAGGGTTCAGTGACTTGACCACAGTCACGCAAGGAGGCTGCAGGAGGGGTAACCCTGGAGTCCTCGCACGCCCAGCTCTCAGCTCCCCAGCAAATTTCCACGCTACATAACTGTAGAGGAGTGACCTACTTTGCAACTTCAGCAACAACAGGATAGCTTTTAAAAGCGAAGGGTATTGAACTCACAAGTAAAGCAGGGTCAAGTTTTTCAGGCTAGAATAATAGTGCATTTATTTGTCTCTACTGTATGCTGCATTTACATGGTGAAGGAAAAGGATTTCTGCTTTATGTTATTTATTTTTTAAAAAGGTGATTCAGAGGTTAGTAAAATTAAACCTACCTAGCTGAGAATAACATACTTATAAAGATTGCTTGGGCTAGGGATGGCGTTATTGCCCTGATGCTTGGAAAAAATGCATAGCTTTAGGTTCGGCTTGCCACGTAAGTGCTGTAATGGAACCTATATTTAGGTACGTGCACGCTGGTCCAGACCAAATGATTTCCCTGCATTTCCAACTCCCAGCAAAATTGTGCTGGGTACTGTGTGGCTACCATAAGGAAAAAAAAAAGTTGGAATTTAAAAAACTTTAAATTGTTAACAAGGTAAAGCTATAAAAGAATACAATTCCCTTTGCCAGTTGTAATAGAGACATTAAACAGCAAGACCTGAGTGTGTTCGGGTAGGAACCGAGCTGCCAAGAGAGCCGGTAAGTGGAAAATGATGATTTGGATCTTGCGTGTGGGTGTAAACACAGCAGTCTGAACAAATTTTATCTGTCACATTCATTTACTGTTGGCATGCTACCCATTTGCTAGAACTACAGGGGGGAAAGCCCAACTCTGCCAGCCTTCCAAATGAGGATGGTCTTTTCCGTGTCCACATTTGGATTTACAGTTCTATTTAAAGTCTGTTACTATTCTGGCCAGGCACGTATTGCTCACTTGCCATTTTGGTGCAGAAGGTAATGCTGCTAGAAACGTGAAAACAGCCTGGTCTGCCGTCACGTCCTTCCTCGTGCCAACGGAAACCCTCATTAAAAGCAGGTAACTGGAAACACGTGAACAACTCTCCAAAGTCAATGACTGTGTGATCTTCTGAGTGTTCTCCCAAAAAAAATCGGGGAAGCAGAACGCAGCCGCGAGTGTACGCTACCCTGCAGGGGGCCCTGCGGCCATTAGGCAACACAGCCCGGCTGCCTTTCCTGGTACTAAATCATTCCCTTCAAGAAACGGGAGAAATTCATCACTTACGCAGCTGTACCAGAAGCAACATGCATTACACTGAGGATCTGTTTGGCCCAAATGATCTTGTGTTGCTCAAGTACAAAAACTCCCAAGTGAAATATAACTCCCTCCCCCATCTAGGTAACAAAAGGGTCACAACTGAATGAGATGCTGTATTTCAGTGGGCTGTAAAATATTTTGATTAAAATAAAATAGGAAACCAGATGGTATCTATCCCTTGCAGATCCTCATGACCCTCTGCCCTCACAAAAACTCACTGCGCACCACAACTGCCAGAAGTGGGAATGGCAGGTACTTACGACTGACAGGCAAAAGACATGCCAAAGATGGGGATGCAGCGAAAAATGCCCTCCCAACGAGTGTAACTAACTCGCTGCAGCCACTGCCCGCTGAAGAGGCCATGCTTGAAGGACGACAGCACAATCTGCAGCCAAGAGAAAGAAAAGGCGTTAAGATCCAACCCAAACCAACTTCACGGCAGCAGTAGTGCCGGCGCTGGGATAAAGGGCAGCGTGCGGCAGCTCTGCGAGGAACAGCTTACGCTGCCTGCCACAGCCCAGCTCCCCACCCCACCCACACACTTCAATAAAGCTCCCAGCAACCTCCATAGGCCTCCTGCCACCAAGGAGCCTGGGGTGTATGTTAAAAGATCTATGACATTCCCCCCTTGTTTGATGCCATCACACACATAGCACGCACCAGGGTGGAACAATTTCCACTGACACATTTAACCGGGAGAACTATTGTTCCCAGCAATTTCTTTTGCCCTTTTTGAAACACATTTTAAAATCCAAACGGGAAGCGACTTTTGCCTTGGAGAATACCGTTCAGCAGAGAGAGACAAAGGTTCCTAAAACAAGATCCCACCTGCATACTGCTACTTCAGAGCCATTTAACAACACCAGTTCACCGAAGACAAGGATAAACTTCAGGAAAACAGGGGGAGCGAGGCACCCAGACGAGGCCAGGGGAGCTCTTTAGCCATTGACAGGGAAACTGGCAGGCATTGGGTTGCACAGGAAACAGAAGGTAAATATGTCTGAATGCCTGTTTATAATATCGCCTGAATGGGGGTTTTCTAATCCCCAGAGATTATGTTTTAGTGCAGCCAACTCTCATGAAATGTTGTGGTTTTCTTAAAGGCACAGCTCCTGGAACACGGCAGTTTTGTAAAACATTCATTTATTTACAGTTTCCAGCCTCCTTACAGAGGCAGGCTCAGAAGCATGACCCAGTACAACCTACTAAAAAAAAAGTCAAGTGGAAAGAATTTCCACACCTCCCTTTTCTTCCTTTTGTTTCAGCTCTTCCAGTCCTGAAATCTGGGAGAGAGAGGGCTGGGGCTCCACGAGCAAGCCACATGAGCATCCGGGAGGTGGAACTTGAAGTCATTAAAAAGCAAGTGAAAGTCTCCACCGCTCAGTAAATGGTGCTCTACAACGGGGCTTGGCCAAGCCAAACAGGGCCAGCTTTAGGTGACTCTCAGCTTACCCTGCTTAATTTAAATGGTCAAGAATCCATTCACCATACTTAAGACTTCACAAAGCTCAAGAAATAGAAGTGCTGGTGTCTAACAAATAAAACTACTTGCAGCTTGAAAGACATTAACCATCAGCTGCAAAAAAGCATGCAAAGTACATGCTTGAGTTCTTAAGGAGAGCTGCCATCCCCCTACAGATTAGAAGCACTGAGGTTTTCAAGGCAAAACATTAACGCATGATGAAAGTCCTTCTGCTTCCAGGCACTCTTCTCCACATCTTCCATCCTTTGATTCAAAGTTCAGAGCCCTTAATTCTAAGACACCAACAAGCAGAAAAAAACACAACTTGATTTGTGGTTTGTTATTACTAGTGCCACCGCAGTCCCTAGCATGTGTAATAGCTTACAGACCCACTGGCCAGTTTCTACAGGCTGTTCCCTACCACCTCCACCAGCTCAAAAGCACAGGCACCCAGATCACTCATTACGCTCGGCACTAGCAGCGCTAATTATCAGGAAGGACATTTTAAACTTGAGGCCTGCACCTGCAGACTGTCCCAGTGGGAACATCTGTGTTAAAACAATAAGAAAACAGCATTCCCAGCGTCAATACTCACCACGAACATGAACACTGTGTAAAAGATCAGAGCCATGGCACTGAATGACTGTATGGAGGCCATCATGTTCCTCTGGAGGCTCAATGGAAGTACAATGCACAGGGAGACAGCAAAGAGCAGGACTATCCGGAAACTGCCAGACACCTGGAAAAGGGACCTGCATAAAGAACTGGAGCACGGAAGATACTCGAGACATCCCACCAAATTAGCAAACCCTGACGTGGTTAATTTTTCCACAGTGAGAAACAATGCAACGCCAGGATCCATTTCAAATGTGAAATTCTGCTTCTGTACTTATTTAAAGATTTGATGGTGAAAGCTTGCCATTTCTTTGGCTAGGTCTGTGATTAGCTTATACAGTCACTGGGTGCCACTGTTGCTCTACACACTGCGTGACAGGTCCATCCTGAAGTGGAAGTATTTGGGGGATGGTGGTGTTTAAATGCTAATCCAGCACAAGCTATTTAGGTATTTTCATGCAATTAAATAAAAACTAAACTTACTTTCGAGACAAGTGACTGAAGTCTTGAAAATTCTGATCCAGAAAATTAATCAAAACCTCACATTGGTATTTATTATAGCAAAACACTCTGAAATGCTTGGAAATATTTAATACCTAATTTGGCTGCAGCCACAACGCGTCTTTTTAACTTCACAGTCCCTTAATCAGAGCTTAGCAGCATCAGGCGGAGCACGATAACAGCCCCGCCAAAAATCCTTCCACATGTCCATTTTGCTTCCCCTCGCGCTGGCTCCGAGTGCTGCAGCTCACAGCTCTCCAGGAGGAGCAGCAAGAACCTCCTGCCCCCTCTTCCCACCGTGCATCTTGAGCCAACACTGGGCTCATCGCACATCTTATTTTATCTTAAAGAGGAGGCAGGCGCACAGTAACTTTGGCCACCAAAACAGCAAGGGACAGGAAAAGAATCCCTCTTGAACTAGAAGGCTGCAAGGGGATGAGAGCTCGGACAGAGGAACTGTCACTACCCATTAGGGGCAGGAATTAAGACAGGAAGCATCACCTCCTCCAGGAATCTGCTCCAGAATTAAGAGAGACCAAGTTAAAAAGAATTCCTTTGTTGGAAGTGCCTTATTGGAAGTTTTACACATCTGATTGTTCGCCATATGTCTGGGCTTCCAGGACTTCAGAGCTAAATGCTCTGTGCACAAGGCATGCCATTAAAGCTCACCGTGAGATGTGCCCACAACGCCTCGTGCGCTGCTGGCACGCTACTAAGGCAGGACGCTCTTTGCTCTATCTGAAGCACACACGGCTTGATGCAAGAAGAACTGGGACCACTGTCTGCATTGTAGATGTGATCCATTCAGGATTTATTTACCTGAAATCCAAGCAGCCGGGCAAAGAAGTTGGACCCCAAATCACCAATGACAACATAGAAAGCAATGCAAGTTCCCAGCATCAGCCCAATCATGCTGCAAAAACAACAAAACACACACAGGTTAGGAGGCGGAAGCAGGAACCCTGGCACGCAGCTCCTGCTCCTGGGCAGGTGTGTGTCAGCAGCCACATTCCCAGTGGATTTGTATTCTGCACAGCCCTCGCGAGAGAACGAGGCTTTGTTAATGCTAAGGCGACCTTAGAGACACCTGGAGACACTGCCTGGGACTGCCGTAACCAAGCCTGCGGCAATTGGGCCCCCACAAATGACACGTGAGCAGTGAGAACACTGCTACGTGCCCCGCGTGGAGCGGGGCTACAGTTCATACGCTGGGAGCAAAAGACATCCTACATACACTGCAGCTGCTGGTGAAGGATTGAGACAAAGGTTTAGCACCGTCAAGGTCTCAAGGGCTACACCCTGCCCACAATCGCAACAGCTGAAGATTGGTTAGGATCCTACTGCACCCCCCATTTACTGAGGAACATCCAGAAGAGTTAAACAGAAACAGCTAAAAGGGTACATTTAAAGTCACTTAAAATCTTGTGCAGTCGCTCGCTTGCGTTCAGAGGTAAAGCAGCCTCAGCCTGCCTTGCTTCAGCGTACATCCACCCTCTAACACAACCTTCTGGCAAGTCACGGTGGAGACAAGCCCCAAGTTCTGCTGAACCCACGCTGAAAACACGTTTGGCAACCAGCAGTAACGTAGGTTTTTCCATCTACAGGGATACAGTGGGCTACGAGCTTGCTCTCACAGCTGTATGAGCAGGCTCTGCATCGCTACTAGTGCTAGAGGGGAGGACCATGCTTCTATCGTCAGGCTCGTGAAGGGCAGGCCACCAGTTCTGCATTCAGCCCTAGTAAAATAAAAACCAGACAACTTCCATCCGCCTTGCATCCACTCCTAACATCTTGGCTAGAGATGCTGTTCTGGTGACAACCCGTGCATGGGTTTAACTGCTGTTTGGAGCCACAGGAAAAAACAAAACCTTGGAGATGGCAAGAGCTCCTTTATTTCCTGGAAAAACATTTAAAAGAATCAGCAAGAGGTTCTCTCAGCCCCATGCCCCGCAGCAGGGGCCTACCATGAAAGTCTCAATATCAAATCGGCTCTCAAACTTCTTTCCACAAAATGGACCACATTTTAATGAAAAGATTGTCTTATGAACTGCTTCTCCTCCCATTCATGATTACACGGACCATCTTCCCTCCCAGTTCCAATTATATAACATCCCTGTGGCAATTACAGCAATTGCTTGCACGGACAAGTAACATCTGAGAAATATTCTGCGTATTTTTAGTGTTCTGCAGCAGTTTGCAGCTGGGAAGAGGGAAGGAGCCAGCACCACTGACTGGCCTGGGCTCAAGACACCTCCACCAAAGAATCTCTGCCGAAAAAAGCAGTGCTGTAACGACGTCCCGTCACCCATCACGACTCCTGAACGAGACCTGCAGGGGAGCTTCTACTTGCTTTGGGGTCATCTGAGGAACCGGAGTCTGTCCTGAAATGCAGACAGGATTTCCCCCCACAAAGCATCTCCTAACGCAGAGGAAGGCAGCACCCACTGCGAGGCTCGGGCAGGACCAGAGCAGCTAAAGGGTGGATCCGAGGTACTGAACGCTCTCCCTCCCACTAACTCACGGCGATCTTGGCAGGGATTTCACCCCTGGAAAACGGCCACAAGTGACATGCCCATGATTTCACAGCACACGCAGCAGAGCGGTAGATGAGTTCATTCCCTGACTTCTGTGCTCCCACTGTCTGGAAAGAGCCCCTGTCTCCCCGCAGGAATGGGTGGGATATGCTGAAGGCAACACCTGCAAGCTGTGCTTAGGGGATCTCACTTACACTCTCGTTCAAATTCTAGGTGGCAAGGAAGACTTCTGGGACCAGAGAAGGCAGGAGGGTAAGAAACGAGAGCACAGCAAGGCTACAAGAGGCTACAAAGCAGTATTTTTCATTAAAGAACACCAAACTGTTCAAGCTTTAAATAAGCAATTACCTTGTTTCCACCAACATCTTTCCTGCTTTCCCATAGGCGTGAAATGCTGGCATAAGAGGACAAAAAAGTTGCAGTTAGTCAAAGAAAGGTCCAGAATGTGGCACACACATCAGTTCAAAATTAAACAATAAGAGTGACAAAGGGCAGTGCAGCAGGAACCCATCGGTGTGTTTTGGGGCTGTTTCCCTTGCCCGCCCGCCCACTTTCTCAGACATGCCCTCCGCAAACTGAAAACCACATAAGACAGGAACAAAGATGAGGAAAAGATAGAAAGCAGGTTCTTCTTTTTTTCTTTTCTATTTAAAAAAAAGGTGGTGTGAAGTAGCAGTCACACATGGCAACCATTAAAAGAAAGTCAGCGCAGAAGAGAAAATATGCATGTATAAGATGCTGTGTGGCAAAAAGTTACTGCAGTGCAAAATTTCAATCAAACTCTCATTTTTATTTTTATCTTCCCACTATAACTGAACCGCCTGACGTTGCTGGATGGGAGATCTGAGATGGTGCCCAGAACGTTCAATCCCATACCCAGAATACCCAATACTCACAACCCACACCAAAGGGCTGCTGCCAAGAGACTTTTTTTTTTTTCTCCCCTCCCATACTTGGGTTGTAGCTTGTAGCAGAAAATGATCAGTAGTCTTTAAATCATTGTGTTTTTTTCTTCAAAAGAAAATGCCAAGAAAACTCTGCTTGTATTTTTAGATCTTACTGGGTAGAATGGGAATTGAGACCTCCAGTTCCAAGCACAGACCACATTGCCCAATTCCGTCAGCCTTTAACTGCAGAGGTCCAACATGAAAACCACCACCCTGGATTCCCCTTTGTCTCCTCTCAAGGTACAGCACACATTCCTGCAGGCCGCCAGAAAACAAGCTTTATTCACTTCTGGAAGCATCTTCTGCTATTTTAAATATACAAACTCTGATTTCTTTGGACTCTGCTTGAGCTAAAAATTAAGGAAACAAGATGTTCTCCCACAGAATGAGAAAAAAGCATGGCAAGAGACCCACAGCAGAAAAATAAACCGGAGCTGTTATGTGGGGTAGCACCCAAAATAGCCGATGGCTCAGTGACAGACCGGGTGGAACAGCCGCCACCAGGCGTGCTGCCTGAGTGCGAAGAGCGGCCACACCGCTTTGGCCTCCAGCTCTCACCTCCTCGTTTGGGAACTCACGACCATAAGGGGAAAAGGCAACAGCCCTCGGGGGGTTCAGTCACGCAGCCGAAGGGCTAGGGATGAGAGAGAGGAACCAGCAAGAGGAAAACAGCCCTCCTGGAGACTGGGTCATTAACGAGCCAACCTCCAGAAGAGCTGCTGCTGCACTGCTCCTGCGAGCTCCTTCTTCACATCACACCGAACGGTAGGTGCCTCCAGAAAACAGCTATGGCTGCCAGCGATCGTCTAGGCCAGAGATGCTGAGAAACAATCGATCTCCTTGGCTGTTCTGAAGTGATGTTCTAACAAGAACCAGCCTCCAAATGTTATGTCACATGTCCCCACCTGGGGACACTGGAAAAATTGGATCCTCTACCTTCACAGGGAGGAAGGAGACGATGACTGTAAAATAAACTGTACAGTCGAGCATCTTCGGAATGGGATCTCTAGATGCCTAACAAGCTGGGCAGAGTTGAATCTGCTCAGTAATTAGAGAAGCCCTTTTAAACCAAGTGTGGTTACTCGAACAGGCAACCTGTGTTTCAGCACTTTTCTCAGCAGGGAGCGGAGCTGAGCTGCCTCCCGGGGGTGCACCGTGCTGCTTATGGGGCCAGTACCCAGCACAGGTAGTCTGCAAAGACGCAGGACGCTTTCAGCAGTCTTAAGGGGAGGCACGAACTCATCTCCTGGTTAAAGTCTGTCTGGGAACCACCTCCCACTTCTTGTCCTCATCTGGCCAAGGCCCTTCCCTTCCATCCAGTGCAGAACAGCAGCGAAGAGCAAAATATTTTTAATAGCCAACCCCTTCAGGCGTAGAGCGCTGCCGAACGAAGACGTCTGGGCTAGATATCAGCCTGTTATGACCCTGGCTCTTTTGTAGCTGTAACGATGGCTCTCAGCGTTCCTCCGGAAGGGACTGGCTGACCGAAGTTAATTTGCAAAACTTTCTTACATCTTTCAGCACTGCCAAAGCCTCCCACAGAATCAGCTGCAGGGGCTGCCAGGATCTCTCGCAGATGTACCCGGGCACAAGCCCACGGTGACAAAGGCTGTCTGTGTGGAGCTGCTCAACCTTGATGCATTAGGATGCGTTATAGGAGCACTGCCTTTCCTCTCAGGGCTGTCCCTCCCGGTGGCACCTCTCCCAGGGCAGAGGGAGGGAGCAGAGGCATTTCTTTCAGCGCCAGCGTTTGCATGCCAGGAGGTGCCAGGAAGTTTAGAAGCATTACTGGCCCCTCTGTGTATTCGAGCCCCTTGGCTTCAGCGAGCGCAGAGGATCCCTTCTTCCCGGGAGACGCTCCAAGGTAGAGGGGACTCTCTGTGCTTCAGGAAGGCAGCACACACAAAGACGTGCTGTGAGGGGGCAGGGAGAGGCAACCCAGGCAGCTGGGCTGGGAGCGGCAGAGACGCTACCTGGGGGTTCCCCCTTCCCTCCAGCACCACAGGCACAGCCTCCGAGATGACAGAACTTCTTGATCTTTTCCGTTTCTAGCAGATGTAACTTGGCAGAAGCCAAGACATGCAGCCTGGTAGCAGCACCTCGGGCACTCCGAGGGTAGAGGAAACCCATCTGTCAACAACACGGTCAGCAAGCGAGCCATGCGTTTCTCCAGCTCTTTTACCAAGGGCAACGCCAGCCAATTCTCTCCTCCCCCAGAGAAATAAGGGAAACCGGGTAAAAGATGACTTTTCCTGTCGTTTCACATGCCGATGGAGAGGCCTGGAACCCGACCACCTCCTCCTACCCCCCAAGTCGGTCAGAATCAGAAGCGAGGTCACAAGCAGAGGCCAACCCTGGCGCCAGCGCAGAGGCGACGAGCTCCGAGGAGGAAGGCTGGCAGGCTCTGCCAAAAACCCACACATGAATCTTGCAGATGTTTTTATTTTCTTGGCCACTTGGAACCTTGCACGCTCTTTCCTCTCTGCTCTGCCATAAACGCACACACAGCTCGGATCCGGCAGCCCGAGCTCCATGCCAGGCTCTCCGCTGGCAGAACCCAATGTCCTCGGCAGCACACTGGGTGGGGAAGCTCGCGGCTTTCGTGCCGAGACCAATAATTTACACCAGACACCCGCTACGCCAGCTCCCGAAAACTTGGGTTTTGATCAGTCAGCACTGCATCTCCTCCCCTGCCCTGCAGAGTCAAAACAATTCTGCGCCTATTAACTTCACTGTCAAGAGCAGAATTAAACCCTCCCGTTCCCCTGGGGACATGGGGCAGGGGGGAGAGACTGACAGAGGAAAACAACACAAATTGAAAACTACATCAAGAAACCATTTGCTATTCCAACAATATCAGTATGAAAGTTGTAAATTAAGAGGTCAAAGCAAAACTGCAGTTAAAAAAAAAAAAAAGAAAGAAAACCCAAGCCCTAGAGCTAAAAATTCTCACCGAGGCCGGGGTAGGTCCTGCGCTTGCTGAGATTGGCCGATTTCACCAGGAACATGCAGGATTGATGAGTCATCCAAGAACAGAAAATCAGCAGCAGAGCTCCCAGGACAATGCCACACTGAGCCGGGAGAAGAGGGGGGAAGAGACAAGCGCAAGATGAAAAGCCAGTCATTCCGCACAGCCTTATTGCCGCCCCTTATCCCCTTTAGGCTCCCTCGCGTATTTCCAGCCACGCTCTTGCCTGTTAAGGGAGTTCCCTTGACTTCAGAGCAGCCGGGCAAAACATGACGTACAAGCTCAATTTTACTTTGTCCACAGCCCAAGGATGACGTGGAGCAGCCACCTGTTTCCCACAGCTTCCAGTTGCACCAATTTAAGCACTGAGAAGTGAACTGGGAGCTGTTTGTGGAGCAGAACTTCCACAGCTCCCCTTGGTCATCCCCCAGTGCTCTCCACAGCTCTCAGCAGGTTCACACAGAGCAAAGAAAGACCACTCCCAACCCCGAGGTGCAAACCTCTGCTGTAAAATTATTTAATAAGAACTGTTTGGTAGTGTGAACTAATTACCAAGCTCGCTACCAGCGCTGTCCTGCCTTGCTCGTTCACATATTTGCAGCGGGGGATGTTAAACACTGGACATTTTTTAAGCAGGTGACTTTGAAGAGGCACAAGTGATGCCAGATCTTACTGACAGCCGCACTTTTTTCTGCTGTATTTAATCCCGGTGCTGCGGTAGGGACGGCAGCAGCGCCTGGAGAGGGGGAGCGGGGACAGAGCTCAGCGTAAGGGCTTAACAGCCGGTTTGCAAATGCCTGCGAGCTGACCTGCGTTTATCACACAGATAAATTCTTCCATTTTTTTCCCCTTCTACTTACAAGAAAGGCAGAAACGGTTACCTGGAGACCTCACGACAAAGAAAAACACATAGTTTGGTGCAAGAGATGTTGGATTTCAGCCTTTAGCGCTCCCTTCGCTGACCGTCCTCTACCAACCACCCCGAAACACTGAACCGCCCTCCGAATCAGGGCCAGGGGCAAACGTGCCTCTGACTGCCCTCCCCAGCCCCTCGCCCGAGGCCCGGCCCCCCCCCTGGTCTTGGGGCAGACACCGAGCCAAGGAACCCCCGGGGACTTCGGGCTGACAAGAGCACGGACGGACACGGCCCCGCACGGGGCTCGCTCAGCGGGGGCGGGGAAACCGGCGACAGTCCCCGGTGCCTCCCCCGACCCTCCCGGCGCTTTTCACCGGCCCCAGCGCGACGGGGACAACGGCAGGAACTCCCCCATCCCCCCACCCACCCACGCTGGGTTCGGTGAGACCCGCGGGTAACCGGCCCCGCCAGCCTCTGCCGGAGACGGCGACGAGAGGCCAACCGACCGGCCCCGCCGCCCCGGGAGAGGCACCCCCAGCGCCGGGAAGGGGGCGGGGGACACACCCGCTCACCTGGCGGAAGCAGAAGGGCACGGTGAGCACGCTCACCCCCACGATGCTGTTCACCACGTTCATGATCAGGCCCCAGTTGGAGCCCGCCGCTGCCGCCGCTGCCGCCGCCGCCGCCGCCATGACCCGCGGCGGGGGCGTCCCCGTAGCGCGGGGCCCGGCTCGCAGCCGCCGCCGGCCGAATTGACTCCTCAGCCGCCCGTGCCCGCCATGGCAGGACCGGCACCGCCCCGACCCGCCCCCCGCCGCCGGCCCCGGCACCGGCCACAGCGGCACTTCCGGGTTCCGCTGCTCCGCTGGCGCTTCCGGGAAGTGGAGGGGCCGGGCAATGCGAGGCGCGGGGCAGAGCGGCACCGGGCGGGCTACTCCTGCCGCCGTGGAGGACCGCGCTCGCTGCTCCTGGGAGAGCTGGGGCGGGGGTGAAACCGGGGTGTCCCCCTGCCTGGGGGCACCCCCGAGAGGCGGGCACACACACGGGCACAAATGCGCACGTGCATGCGGGTGCGTGCACGTAAAGGCATGCACCTGCATGTGCAGAAGCGTGCATGCGAATGAATGCACGTGCACGCACACGCGTGTGTACACGCAGGTGCATGCACCTGCATGCCGTTCCGCCCGGGCC
>JAVKLA010000002.1:37213305-37245071 GCA_034782735.1 Sagittarius serpentarius | reverse complement strand
GACGGATCAGGGTGGGGCCCCCCCGCCAGGCCCCCCACACGCCCCCCCCCCCCGCCCCCCCAGAGAGGCATCGCCGGCCCCCGCAGCCCCCTCACCTCCCATAGTCGGGGAGCACGGTCTGGTGGTCGAAGAGCAGCAGGTTCCTCATCTGGGAGGTGATGGCGAACTTCCAGTTGTCCAGGACCAGCGTCAGGTTGGCGCAGCCCTTCGCCGGTGCCCTCTCGGCTGCGGGGACCCAAGGGGACGGGCTGGCCGGGGCAGGACCCCCGCCCCAGCACCCCTCCGGCCCCGCACCTGGGGGCGGCTGCCCACCGTCAGGCAGGGAAACTCTGGCCCTGCCCGTACTCGAGCGCCGGCAGCCCCTGCCCGGCGGGGGGAGGGTCCCGTGTAACCGGGAGTTACCGTCTGCTCCGTCGTCCCATGCCACCGGCCGCCGCTTCGGCTTGGCGGCACAGCCCAGGGCCGCGAGGAGCAGGAGGGGGAGAAGTCGTGACATGGCGCTGCCAGGGGTGAGCGCGGTGAGAAGGGCCCTGGCCCCGGCCAGCTCCCGGCAAGGGAGCCGGGGCACTGTGTCCCCAGCGGCCCCGGGACAGGGACCCCGAGGCTGGGTGGCCACAGGGCGTCGTGTCCCCGAGGGCCAGGCAGGGCACGTGGGACCTGGCCCCGTCGGAGCCCTTTCTGCCTCCTACCTGCGCTGAGGTCCCGGCCGGCGCGGACGAGGCAGCCGCTCGCCGGGCTCGGCTCCCCCGGCTCTGGCTCCGCAGGGCTCCCGCCTTCCCTTTTCAACGCGCTGCTCTGGCGTGGGGCCCGGCCGGCCGCACGCGGCTCCGGCGCTGATTGCAAACAGACGGCCCGGCCGCGGCAGAGCTACGGGCAGGGTATGGGGCGCCGGCTGCCTGGTGACGGGGCACAGCCGGGTGAGAGCGGAGCGTGGCGGCCCCGGCGCGGCGCGGCCCCAGGGCAGCGAACAGAGCGCAGGAGGCATGGCGCTGGCTCTCGTTTCAGGTGCTTTTATTCAACGTTACTTGCAGACCCTGCACCCGGGTCAGTCCAGTCCAGGCACCGCACACCGCTGCAACCCCTAACACCAACAAACCGAAGGGAAAAGCCAACCGCAGCCCGCCAGCCCCGCGGCGGGGGCCGGGCAGCCGCTCCGCTAACGGCAGCGGGACGAAGGCCTTTGGCAGAGCCTGGGCAGGCGCTCGCTGGCAGCAGCGAGGGGCAGGGGAGGCTGTCAGGCAGGGGGGCGCCGGGGGTCTCTGTTGCGCTGCCGGCCCCGAGAAGGCAGAGGCAATGCCGTCCTGGCGCAGGACGGGGCCTCGCGTCTCCCTCCTACAAGGAGGGCACGCGGCAGCGCTGGAATCGGTGACCCGGGGAATTAAGGAAGGCCTGAACCCGCAGCGCCAGGGCAGGGGGGCTCGAGGACGGGGCAGGGGGTCAGAGGCCCTGCGAGGGGAGGGCCGAGACCCCCGGACACCGCAAACATCTGCCTGCCCCCTCCCCAGCCCCACCAGTGCCTGGCCCCCAGCAGCCCGACACAGGGCAGCCCCCCGCCAGGGTCTAAAGCGGGGAGAGGGCGGCAAGAACACGGCCCGACCCCCAGCTCCGGCCCCGCACCGGGGAGGACGCACTCAGAAGGGATGCGGGCACGGGGGAAGGCGCCAGCCTGGGGTGGGGGGGCCAGCTCCCTCGCCGAGCCATAGCACAGGGGAGGCAAGGCGGGTGCCCAAGTTACGTGGTTCCCCCCACGGCCTCGCTCCAAAGGAGAGGACACACCTCACACCTTCCCCAGCAGCCAAACCGCTCTCTGCGGGGTGACGTGGCACACGGGCAGGGGGGATACGCCCCCGGTGAAGGGGCAGGAGGTGGGGGTGCGCCCTGCTGGCAGCCACGCACAGGCCAGCCCCGGCGTGCACAGCCGGGTGCCGAAACATCTCTGCCGCACGAGAGGGAGCGAGCGCGGCTCGGCCCCGTGCGTGCCACGGGAGCGGTGCCAAGCCAAGAGCTGGCACGTGCCCAGCCCTTGCCCGGTGCCAAGCGGCGGCGGGGGCCCGTCCTGCTCCGGGAGCGCTGCCAGCCGCGCGGGGCCCAGCCTGGCAGAGCTGCCGTCTGGCCCAGCCGCCGTTAACAGTCGTCTGCTCGCTCTGCCTGGGCCGTTTAGCGCGAAAGCTGTCGGTACTGGGGTACCCAAGGCTGGCGGCAGCCGCCCGCACAGGCAGGGAAGGGGGAGCAAAGCTGCGGGCGGGGAGATGCCAAAGCCTCCCCGTCACCTCCGCTATGCTGGGAGGCTGCTTTGAGCAGGCAAGCAGGCAGGGAGGAAGGTGCCCTGGCTGACCACAGCCCCCCCACCCCCGAGCCCCCAGCGCTCACCCAGGAACAGGCTAGGACAGCAGCTGGGGGTAGCAGGGGGCCAGCCCAGCCCCGTTGGGCAAAGGCTGAGGTTAAGCGTTGGTTTCCCAGGCCGGGGACTGGCATTAAGATAAAGCCAGGGCGCCCGGCTCCTGCTGCGACTATGGGGCTGCCCCTAAATGGGAACGAGGAGTAGCTGGGGAGGGCTGGAGCCACCCCCTGCCCAGCTCCGCACCCCGGGGGGGCTGATGGGGGGGGAAGCAGAAGGGAGGACAGGGAAGGGACAAGCACCACTCCTGCTGCTCGAGGGTTTGCTCTGTATTCGAGTCTGCCGCCGCGCCGGCGTGGCTAGGTCCGGGGCAGGCTGCACATCTCGCAGTGGTCCGTGCCCGGCTGGTTCATGAAGGTGCAGTGCTGGCAGGCCCACACGGCCGCCGACACGGCGTGCGTCGGGCCGCCCATGGCACCGTACTCCTGCAGTCCTGAGATCTGGACACCAACTGTGCCTGCGAGAGAAAGAGCCCAGTCAGAGCAAGGGGGAAGCGCTGGGAAGAGGCAGGTCCCCTGCCTCAACCCAGAGCGAGTTTCCTGTCCCAACCCAGGCGGGAGCCGCCCTGCCAAAACGCTGCCCTCACCCCTGAGGCCGGCACCCCAGGGAGGCTCCCAGGCGGCGGCAGATCTCAGCACCCCACAGCTGAGCACTGCCAATCCCGCACTGCAGCCCCAAAGCCCAGCCCCACTCCCTGCTCGGTGCAGCAGGGACTTGCTCAGGACCAAGGAAGAGACCTTCCTCCCGCCCGAGCCTCCAGGAGACTCCGCGGTGGCTTGAGAGCAGCACTGTGCAGCCGCCGGCTGGCTCGGCCCAGCCCTGGCCCAAGGGACCCCCTCCCAGAGGGACCCCCCCCCTTTCTTACTGCAGAGCTGCTCGATGGTGGCCCACTGCTCTGATTTTTTCCAGGTCTGTGCAAGCTCCTCATTCTTGGTCCTCACAGCTTCCAGCAACAAGCTGATGCTGTCCTGGAAGGCATAAGAGGGGAAATCAGTGCTGGACACTCCTTCGGCACCCAGGCTGGGGCTGGGACCAGGGAAGTGCCTCCCTGCCCTCCTCCACCAGCCACAGCAAGACAGAACTGCGAGTCTGAACTGCTGCCCCTCTGAGGTGAGGTTCTCGGGCAAGGAACAAGATGCTGTTTGTCCCTTCTGCTCCCCCCCCAGCATTCAGACGTACCCCTAAAACCCAAATGCTTCCCTTTCCTCTGCGTGGAGGAGGTCATCCCCTAACCAGGCTGCAGCCGACGGCCGTGCTGCCCCGTGCGGGAGAGCGTGCTGGTGCTGTGGGCTGAGCCTGACTCCCAGGGGTGCAAACCTGCCGTGCTGGAGCACACCGGCACCCAGCCCCGGCCACGCATACAGCCCGGGCCTGATCTCCAGCTGCCCAGGGTCAGCCCGGCTGCCCTGCACATGCGCAGTCCTCGGTGCCCTTGAAGCCTCTGGCAAACATGTGGCCCTTCTCGCTGGCGCGCGGCTTACACCAGGAAGGTCCGGCGGTGCAGATGTGAACCGGGGGCCTGGGCAGCCGCCAAGCTCCCGGTGCCTGGCCAAGCGGAACTGCACAGCCAGGAAGTCGTTGGCCTTGCTGAGATTTGGGGGCTCTGATCTCGTTATCATTACAACAGGAATTTCTGATTCTGAGATATTTTTAAAAATGTTTCCAGCTCTCAGAGGCACGGCCAAGTTGGCTCTGTCCAGTCTGCGACCGTGCTAACAATCACCCCCCCTCACTGCTCTGAGCAGCATATTGAGAGCTCTCGGTCTAGTCGGGGGCTTTGGTTTCACTTTTTAAACCTTCTACCAACAACTCAGCCTGGAAGAAGAGGCGTTGGGCCAGCTGCACGGCCTGCCCTGTACGGGCACCCAGACAGGGGACGTGTATGGGAGGAGCTCTGGGCCCTGGGGACAGCGACGCTGACATGACCTTTTCCTCCCCGTTACGTACCCGCAGAGGCATGACCTCGTTCGTGACCAGGAAGAGGAGCAGATGGAAATCGGAAATGATGTCTAGGAAAATGGAGGAAGTATTTTGGGACAGGTACGTGGCCAAGCTGTGGAAGTCCTAGAGAGAGGGGAAAGTAATGAAGAGAAGTCACTTCTCCCCCATGTGATAACTTTATTTTCCTATTCAGATCCACTCACAGACACTGTAACATTCCTGTCTCTTCTGGGCATCGGCTGCAATGTGCAGAGACCCTCCCGAAACTGGATCCCAGGCTGGCTGACCGAGTTGCAGCCAACGACTTCCAGAGAAAAGGATCTTTGGGTCCACACTAGCTCTCCTATCCGAGCACCTGAACAATCCCAGCGCATACACAGTGGATCTCAGACCCAAGAGATGCCGAGCAGAGGCCAGTCAGCTCAGCTCAAAGCCCAGTCTTTACGGAAAAGAGGTAGGTGAGGATAAAGCAGCCCCTTCTTCCTCATCCTCTCCTCTTCCTCTGCTCTTGAACCCAGGTCGTCCTCAGAAACGAGGACCAAAGCTGGCGCTGAACAGCAGACTTCTCCCGCTCTGCCGACAGAGCCACAACAGGCAGTGACCCCTTTCCCGTCACGACTTCTCAGGGGAAGCCGTTGACATCTTTGGCACACCCTCCTTAGGGAAACGAGCTGTTGCTGCTTTAAAGCAACTCGAGCCTTCTGGGTGCTGGCAACACGCAGCGAGTGCCCCGAGCTGTCCAGCAGCTGCCTCTGCTCAACGCTATGGGCCTCTTACAGTAAGTGGTCTCTGCGTTTTAAAAATCCATACAGGAAGAGAAGTCAGCGCTCTTGGAGCTGGAGCAACAGACCCCAATCTGGGAGAAGTGGGTCCTGCGCTGTCACCGTGGGGCTGGAGCCCCCCAACCTCTTTGGTGCTGTCTGGGAAGCGCCAGCCCTGGCACGGAGCGAGGAGCCCTGGTCCCCATTGCCGAGCAGGCGGGGAGCAAGGCCTCCAGCCGGCTGATCGGCATGCAGACGCTGCTCTGCGCAGGAAGGTGTTTGGCAAGCGCTGCACTGAACCGCGAAGGGGTGATTTAAGGGCACAACTGCAGCCGTCCCTTTGCAGATATTACTAAGTGCAAGGGAGACAAACGACCCATCTGTATTAAACGCAGCTTTGTTACGAATCACTCCTTACCTGAGTTTCTCCCAGCACATCGCGGTTCTCGATGGGGAATGGATTTTGAGAAATAGAAAAAGTGTAGACTGGATCCTTGGGGAAAGTTGTAGTAATCTAAAAATCCAAGAAAGGACGATCAGAGCGCTGACAGCAGGAGAGGCAAGTGGGATACGGGAAGCAAGGCTCCTGACAGGCGACAGCAGCCACAGCTGCACATTAGAGCTCAGCCAGGAAGACAGCAAGGCAATTACAGCAGGGATCTTCTGACGGCTTTTAACATTTACAGTGATATTCCAATCAGCACACCCCTTAGCTCCTGGCAATTGTTTCTAAGGAAGCTGGAGGGAGATGCACTGAGCTCAGCCCTGACGAGAGCACAGCACGATGCCGTGGAGAGCATCCTTCTCTGCAAAGGTCACCGGGATGCAGCAGCCCCCAGCACAGCTCTGCCCCGTGCCAGGCTGCCGCTGAGGGTGTCACCCTGGGGGTCACCTTAACACCACGGCGTGACAGGGGAGAGCACAGCCCCCACGTCTGGCCACGGAGTAGCCAGGGGACCATGCTGCTCCATTCGGGGCTGGAATGGGTGCAAGAAAACACCTTTGCACGTCACTGAACAGTCACCCCATGCACTCACCCTGCCTCCTCCTTGCACCCTGTGCCAAAGGGACGGGGAACAGGAGAGCACAACATTGCACCCACATTAATGAGCTCACAAGCCAGTGTTTGGGCCAGCTTCTGACATTTAAACCCATCCTGATTCTGGGGGATTTAAAGCTTTGCTGTCAGTTACTGAGTGCTGGGCCCTGTTGGCGAGGCCCTTTGTAAGCAAAGACGCAGAAATACCTGCTGGGACACTATGAACTGGAATAATGCCTTTTTTTTTTTTTGGTTTTTTTTTTTTTTTGTTTTTTTTTTTTTTTTTTTTTTTAAAGAGACAAACCAAGATGCTTCAGAAACGCAGCTTTCCAGACTGCTCCTAAATGCATGTTCCATCAATCTGTTTTCATCTTAATTACACCCCAGGTAGCCCGGAAACAGATGCCTTTACTACTCGAGTTATAAATACGTTCCAGCGCTGCCGACTGGCACGGGGTGTCCGAGGGCCCCGCACAATGGGCCCGTTGTTCCGGACACGACGTCTCTCTGTGCAAGTCACACGTCCCAGCCCGAGTGTCGCTCTGATAAGCGATATGCGCAGCCGCCAGTAAATGGGGAAGAAGGACGAGCCAGTGGAAGCCATCCGGCTGCCAGCTTCCCTGCGCCCGCGGGACACTGCCTGTGCCAGGGGCAGCTGGACCAGACCAGTTGCTCCGGGTGGATTTAATTGTTATTGGCACCACCTCTAACTCCAGCAATATCATCTGTCATCCAAATTATTTGCTTTCCTGCCTTCCACACTGTTAACAGTTTCCTTTCAAGCCAAAGGGCAGAGCCGTGCCCCCGTGCCTGGCAGCGCTCGCTGACGGGCAGGCAGCAGCCCTGCTCCAGCCAAGCTGTGCTGTAGCGTGAACTCCCTCCCCCAAGAAAAGGCATTTCTGTACAACCAACCTGGTCTGCTGAGTCACTAAAAGGAGATGGATTCTTAATTGCTGCTAAGAGACAGACAACTGGAGCTTTTTAATTAGCTCCACGTAAGGTAGTGCCCAGCACACGTATCCGCGGGGCTGGCTGCTTCCCCTGCTGCGTGGCTACGGGCCAGTTTGGAGCCGTGATAAGACACCAGGCAGTGCCTTCCCAGGAAGCAAGTGTGTTCCCTGGCACCACACCGATCCCAAGGAGCTCTGCAACTAACCCAGAGTGCACCGCCTCCTGCACCTCCGCGCTAGAAATGCCTGGCAGCAGAGGGAAAAGGAAAAAGAAAGAAAATCTGTCTTATGAATCACCTCCAACATGAATTTTAGAGGTGGGTTAAGAACTTCACTCCACCCTGACCTATCCCCTGCTGAACGCAAACAAGTGCAACGAATACTTACATCTATGATTAGGTACTCAACCGGGAGCGGGCGAGCCAGCTGTGTGATCTCGTTGCCAAACTTGTCTATGTCCTGAAAAAAGAAGAGTCTAATTATTCCTCCCCACGGAAGTGGCGTGAAGCCTAAGGGATCCTGCCCTGGAGACACCCACACAGCAGCCCAGGGATCCTTAGTGCTGGCAGATCACTAAGGGCGTAGAGAAGAACCTGCCCGCATGTGGCTGGGTGCTGCAGAGCTGCCCAGTCCCCCGCAGCTCTTGGGGACTAGAGACCTCCGTAACTCTGTAAGCCGGAACTTCTGTTTCCTCGTGAGCTAAGGGAGCGCATGGTCACAAACCACCTTGATCTTGTTTGCCTCGGTCATCACCACCGGAGAGGTGCCTGGCATTATCTAAGAAGTGTAAACGCCATTTAAGGAGCAGCGCTGTCTTAAAAGGGAGGGACAGTGGCCCATCTGCTTTCTCAGCCAAGGCAAACCTGACTTTCTGCAAAACCGGCCACGAGTTTCTCATCCAGCTCTTGCTTGGGAATTGGAAATCCAGGCACTTTCTCATACACAGACCTGAAGAGCCAGCATATCACAATGCATAAACTTGTTTTGCTTTGCCAGACGAATTGAACATAAAGTTTAATTATGGAGAAAAACGGCCAGCATATGTTCATTAATCATAAAATGACAATTAGACGTGATTTATGTCAAACATGCTGAGTTCAAACACAGCTTCAGAAATAAATTCATGAGAACTGACACTTTTCATTAAAGATTCTGTAAGAGGGGGTTGTATTTTCTACCTAAATCATCACTTAACATGTTATAAATCATTCACTGAGCCCCATATAAATCATACACCCATAATTTCCAATCAGGGACCCTACATTAAAGTTTACATTTACTGAGCTCTCAGAAGTCCCAGTGGCTGGAGGCAGACCCAGAGCCACCGCACGCCGGCAGAGCCGTCACCCGGACACCTCGGTGGCTTTGGGGGACCTCGGCGAGAGACCGCGACCCCTACTCCTCCAGCAGGTCCCCTGCAGGGTTTTGAGCAGCATTCCTTGGGCCGAGCCAGCGAGTGCTGTGCACCGGGATGAGCTGCCCACGGCTGACACCCTCCTCTCCCGAGCCGTATTTTCTCCCGGAGTACGCCACTCCCCCGCTATCAGCATTTCTCGGTTACGCTAGTATTTACACAGCACAAATATGCGGTGCGGCAGCCAGCACCCTGCTCTCACGCTCCGCTCTCCCGGTACACCCAGACGGACATCGCCCAAGCAGGCTCCTGCACGCTGCTCCCCTCCAGGCAACAGCCCCCCTTCGCGAACCCCCTCCCCAAGCATCCTCTGTCCCTAGGAACAGTTCCCTTTGTAAAAAAATCTACCTTCCAGTCTTTGAAGCTCCCTTTAAAAGCAATTCTGATAAGGATCTTTTCTCCTTGAACATGACAGGTTGTTGGCCCTGTGGTTATTTCAGCAACAAGCCTGGTGGCTCGTGGCCTCAGATCTCTCTGGCTCTGACAGGAGCAGGAGGAGACGTGGAGCCTTTTCAGAGAGATCACAGGACCTGAGAGCTAACCTGCTTCTAGATCTCGGTGATACCGCAAGAGTCAGGAATCAAATCCAATCAGACCGAATCAGCTTCCCAAACACAATCCTGCCCCTGCAAGAAAGAACCTGCAACAACTCACACATAATTAGCCCATCTGGAATTCATTTTCAAATCTAATTAAGTTCTAATATGCAGAAACATTTTTCCAGCACCTGTTCGCTTTAATCTCCGCCTCTGGGGATTTCCATGTTAAATGCCTTCTTTTTAGTGTCATGCTGCTGAGGCCTTCAAGACATGCACCAGACTGTTACTACCAAACTGGAACCTCACTCCCTGAGTCAAGGACATATCCCAACCCTGCCCCTCCCCAGAGAGAAAAGCCCCCCCCCGCCGCCCTCAGTGCCGGCACTCTTCTCCAGCCCCCATGCACCATTTTATTAGGCAATTAAGTTTTAAAGCCCTTAACAAATGTCAAGCTGAGAAATTGCTGGGAGAGAGACATCTTCATCCTGAACTCGGCAGTCGCTGGGGCCCCAGCAGCGCCTCTTGGTGTGTTATTGCTGCAGCCACGGAGCCTGAGACCCCCAAAGCCATGAATGCCCAGCAGCAACCACTCCAAAGGGAGGCCAGGAAGGGGTTAACGAAGGCAAAAGTATTTGGCTCCTGCACAAATATCAAGCAGCAAGGCCTGGAGGATCTGGACAATGAATCATCCCGAAGACAGGAGCAAACTGGAGACTGCATCAGGCACTGCGATTAGAGCCTTTCAAACCCCTGTTTGCAGGCAGAAGCTGCAAGCGGACGAGGTCAAACAGGGAAAAGGATGGGTGCACCCGCAGGGAGCGCGGCCGGCCACGTCACACACCTCTGCGGCACTGCAGGACGGCTGCAGCGGGAAAGGCTTCTGGGTGGCCTCAGGATTTTCGATCGAGGGTGAGGGGAGCAGCCAGGCGAGGAGCCCGGGCGGCTGTCAGCCAGGAGGGAGGCTCCGGCCCCGTGTCCCAGGGCTGGACAGGCATTAGCATCCCATGCCATTAGCAGCCTTCCCAAACGTCTTCACTCTGCCGAAGGTAGCGTGGAGCTGAGCAGCTGTCCGTCCTTCCTGTGTGTTAATAAAGCCCAGCCTTGCTCTTCCCTCTGCTGACTTCCAAGAGCTTTGCCAGGCAGTCCTGCCCCCTTGCACAGATAGAGCAGCTGACGCACAGAAATGAAGCGACTTTTCTAAGAGCGAGTGATAGGTCAGTGAGAGTTGAAACCCTTCTCAGGAGACTCCTCGTGAGCTAATCAAGCATCCTCCTCCCCAGAGCAGCTGGGACATTTAAGGCTAAGAAGGCTTTTCCAGTCCAACATGAACCGTTGGTAGGAGGCCAGCCAGGGGAAGTCCTTCGCTGTTAGCGAAAACTCCCTGCAGAAGTCTCCACGCAGCCTGGCTATCGTGTCTTCCCTGGGAAGAGGATTTCAAAGTGAACGGGGTGGAAGTAAAGCGTGCCACACTGGGGACAGCGTGGCTTAGATGTCCTGTTTGGCTCTAATAAAAGCGGTGCCCTGGCCTTTATTTAACAGGTGACAAGCCAAGGCTCAGACACTGTCTCAGCCCTTGTAAATGCACAAAGCACACGCAGGCCTCTACGAGGGCAAAGGGCTCTTTCACAACACTGGTGCCATTGTAAAGGGCTTTCGTCTTACACCAGCCCAAAGAAACTCTGGGGGAATATTAAGGCAGCTGTAAAATGCAATTCATTGCAAGGATGACATCTTCATGTTTACACTAAGCTGACACAAATACCTGTGATAAGAGACAAAGGCAGTCAGTCCCAAAATCCAATTATTCAGTTGTTTCCAAGGGTCTGTAAAACACAGTCATCTCTTTCCCCCATTCGGTGTGAGGCTGAGACGCCCATGAAGTTAACGGTGGAGCAGAGCACACAGGTCTGCGGGGAGCAGAGTGAGGCAATGCTGCAGCACTGCAAAGTTACGGGCTCGGCAGACTGAGCGCAGGGAGCTGGGAGCAGGCGGACAGCAGGCACAGGGTGCAGGCAGCCCAGCGGGCGGGATCACACCCGGATGGGGCACAGAGCACCACTTGCAAGCAACTTCAGCTCTGAATAATCAACCCACAGTTTGGAAGGTACGTTCTTAGTGAAATCAGAATCAATATGGTTATTCTTCTAGAACCAGATGGACAAAGGAGACTGCTCGAGGGCAGAAGACAGGGAATGGAAAATGCCCATATGTAACGTTCAGATGGGCTCTCCCTCATCCAGCAGAGAAACAGGGTGAAGTGGCCGTCGCAACATCGTCGTCTTTACTCACAAAGAGACCAGTTACCCTGACTTGCGTGTCTGTGTCTTGACAAGAGCGACTCCTTCATGAGTTTCGTTGCATTGAACTCGCCAAGAAGCACGTGCTGGTTGCGCAACATCTGAATTGGAAACAGCGCTGCGCTGTGATGCTTCACAGACAACCCGTGAGGCCAAGGGGGATGTTTTCTTCCTTTGGCTAATCTTACCTGGGAAGGCATCTCAGAGCAAAGTAACTTGTACTCATGGTCCCCGAAGCCCTCGACTTTCACGCTAGAGCAGAGCTCTAGCCTTCGCGAGCCAGGAAAGCAACAGCCGCATGTAGAAAGCGCATACTGCCAATTCCACTGGGGTGGTTCCTCTAAGCGGCAGGGCTAGTGGCCAACATAAAGAGAATGGTAAAGAAATACAGAAATCACAAGGCTAGAGGCTTAGGAAAAACGCCTCGCCTCCTGAGGCAGGACAACACTGGTGCCATCAGTTTTCCGATTTCCATGGAAGAAAAGCCCATCTATGCTAACACACCATCGAGGTGAGTCATGTTCAGGCAGGAACTGCTGCAGCCCCAGGGGACGTGGTAGCCCCCTGCTCCCACTCCACAAACACAAAACGTGGTGCAAACTGCGGAAAAACAGCTCACTGACCAAAGACAGCCGTTCCTCTCCTTCCAGGCACATCTTTGCCTGTGCCATGAAGTCCTCAAAGCTGCAGCTCTCCTGCCTGCAGCGTTACCAATCCAGGTGCATTTCTTAACAGTCATCACTGAAGTAACAACACCTATTGCGAGCGGAGGCAGGAGACATCTTTGAACAATGTGACTGTAGCACAGTTGTTGGCTTACACTTGGCTACAGATGCAAACAGCAGCACCTTTTCCTACTCGCAAAGCCGAAGGCGAATCTATTGCATTACCCTGCTGTAGACAGATAGGAGAGTTCAATAGATTCTGCCTTGCATCTGGATGCATAGTTGTTCTATAAATACATCCACACGACACAAGCACTGGCCTTCTGGTTCTCATCCAATTAGAATAAATTTGCGTAGCTCCTTTCATCCTAAAGGGCTTTTCAAATGAATACTTGCATGTTACACAGAAATATATATATGGACTTTACCAGTGATAACTTCTCAGTCCAAGACAAAATGCAGCAGCTACTCAAAAGTGCAGCTTTCTGCCCAAAGCTAGCTGGGGGGCCAGCACGCAGGGGAACCCCCCCATCAAGGACTGGGGACAAAGCTGCTCAGCTCCTGCAAAGGGGGAGCAGGGCGCTGCACCACGAAGCAGCTGTCCTCTGCTGCGAGGCCAAGCGCTGGACTCCTGCTCCTCATACTGTATTTAACCAACGCTTTGACACCATTGTTGTCACCAACCCAGTAACTATGAGGTAGTGTCTCTGACCTCAAGCCTCGCACATTTAATGAGACCCCAAAGGTTTTCAAAGCCAGGAGTGACTAAGCTTTCCATTGATTTAAGAACATTCCAAAAAAATTAAGAGATCCTACAGCCAAACACGTTTAAGGCTGAAGGACAATTACACCCACCAGAGCAGTCCTCAAGCCTTCCTTGAGCGCATCATGAAAAAGGCAATTACGGATAGAAGTTATAAAACATATGAAATAAGCTGCAGCCTGACCCAGTGAATCAGTGGTTCATGGAAATTTCCACAGAAGGCTGGAGCCATCAGTTAGCATTTTGTTTATCTCCCTGCTTCAGATTACCAATGGGAGTGAAGACCTTATGGGAACACCCACTGCCTTCCTGCTACTCCGAACACCCAGGGTGGCCCACATGTGGGACACAGACCTACGGGACCTCCTGCAAGGCTGCACCCTGACTGTGGCACAGCACGGGCTCCTCCGGAGCAGGACCGCAGCACGCCAGGAGATGATCTCATCTTCGCACTCAGGGCCAACCCTTGCACAACCGAGCTCTGCTATATCTAAATCGGACCTGGCTTATCAGCTCCTAAGAGCAAGCTGTCTGCATGCTAAGGAAAAAGGCACGGACTCCATCTAACCTTTCCTCTCAAGCACTGAATTTAGCCAGGAGGTGTTCCTCATTTTCAGGTGGTTTCAAGAGAAGCCAGCAGTTCACCGTTAAGGGGTGGAGGGGGAAGATGGGAGTCTCACAGGCCAATTCACCCAGGCCAGCATTTCCCAGTCTCAGGTTCAGGGCATACAAGAGCATTTGGACCAGCTCCACTTCTGTTGCTGGTGCAGAATACGCTCATTTCAGTTGTCCCAAATGACGGTAGCTTTGCTTATCTTATGCTCCTTAGCGGACGGCTTTAATACAGGCGGCAGGAGTGCTGCAGGCCAAGCGGGCTGTGAGTATCAGACACAGACAAGAATGAGATAACTAACTCGGGTGATGGATGGCTAATTAGTTGGCAAGCAGTGCCATTAATTAATTCCTCTGTCCTTGCTCACGGGGCACCAACATACACACGTTTGAGAAGCAGTGCTATTAGCCTCTGCAGAGATCCTGTCCCCAACTTTCTAACTCAGCCCTGCAGATACAGGGGGGCTGAAGATCTCCAGGAACAACTGTCAAGGGAATAATGACAGTCCATTCATCAAGCTGCACTGAAAACTGTAGCAGGCAAGTTACTGGCATGACGCTTCACGTAGGAGTATTTTGGATCCGCTCTGGATGTGCCTCTCCCCCGCTGCTCCTCAGGACCAGGTTTTGGAGCTTACTGTCTGACCCACGAACAGGACCTGGGCACAGGCAGTAACCCCAATACTAGAAGGGAAAGCCAGGGGCGCACCCCGGTCCTGGCCTTGCTCTGAAAGCCTTCGCACCTTCCTTTTGTTACAGAGAAGCAGGCACAGGGCTGTCTCTCCTCTTGCTGCACGAGCTACGCTATCTTTTGTTGCACCCGCTGCCCAGTTGGTGCCTGTAAGCGTGTCATACACGAGCGAATCCCTGGTACCGCCGAAGGAACCCATCGCTTTCACCGCACCATTTGTGCTAGCACACATCATACGGCTGTGCAGTGGAGGAAGCTGAACTCAGCTGGGGATTAAAATCAACAGAGAAGCATGGCAAATACTGCCAACAAATACGGAAGAGGTGAATTCAGAGCACTTGCTACGGGCTCTCGGTGGATTGCTGCAGACCTCATTTAGAAGCTGGACAGCCAATGGCTACTGCTGCACCGGAAACCATAACAGCACGTTTATGAGGGGGAAATGGAGCTTATGCAATTACTTTGCAGACATGTGGCGAACGGTTACTACTGAAAATAGTTCAGACCTCAAAGACATCCTTTCCTGGGCTGGCCATACTGATTTCCAGACACGCAGCAGAGCTCTTTTTGCAGCTCCCCCCACCCCCAGCACGCAGCCCTTACCTTATAGAACACATCAGGCACATACTGCTCACTGCTGGACTCCTTGGCATAGCCCAGCTCCGGTGCATCCCGGCAGGGCAGTAAACACTCATCTCGAACCAGCGCCATGCACTGATTCGAGACCTGGTACCCCTCAAAGTGGACCTGGTTGTCGGGACCACCTGGAAGAGAAGAGGCTGGTTAAAAACCCCACACGAGAGTGACTTGCCCAGCGCAACTCAGAGAGGTACGACTCGAAGAGCAACATCAAACACGACGGTCTGGCTAACAGCGAAGAACAGTGAGAAGAAAACACTGGTGCTGCTGCACAGGAAGTACTTCTGGGCAAGAATCCCCTCTATTTAGTAACACACATTTTCACAGCTAGCCTAACAGGACAGACCCCTGGAATGACAGCAAGAGTGCTTTGCCAGGAGCTTAAAGGAGGCGAAGCTGCCCTTTCGGAAGGCTCCTGATAGCATCACCCTCCCACTACCCTGCAGGTAATCTTCTCTCAAAACAAGAACCAGGCACACAGCTCCTGTGAGCCTGTTTCATTTCCAAGGAACCATGAGCTGCAGATTCAGGGTTGGTCATTTAGTAGCGTCAGGCATAAGAAGAAAAAGTGTTTTCTCTGCCTGTAATGGATGGCTTGGTGGAAATCTGACATGGAAAGTGGAAATTAAGACCCTGGCTCACTGATAGATCACATGCTTGGCGCTTTAATTTGGATAATGTAAGCAACATCAGGTCATATGTCATTAGAATACAACTGGAAAGAGAAGATACAGACAGATGGTAGGACGACGTTACTATTTCCAAACCTAGGAATTCAGGAGGGGATAGGAATTAATCCATGTAGAGGATTTAAAGGCAAAGTTGATGCAAACTACCCAAATATATTTATACGGCACAAAAGGAAGGAATCAACTGTTTAAATAGAAACCTGATGGGCTGATTTAACAGAAGAGAATGAAATTATCTGGAACAGAAAAGAGGAAATATTCGTTTTCTACCCTTTGATCTCTAACCTCAATCACTCACTGCTCCAGAACAAACACTCCTAGAAATTAAACATAGACCAAGACACAGGGAAGGCCTGAACAAAGCTAGCCATAATTTTCTCAGTAAAACGCCTTGTTTAAAAAAAAAAAAAAAAAAGAAATAAATAAAAAAAAAGAGTGAGCAAGATACACATCTATCTCTAATGAAAGATGGATGCGTTTAGCAGTCTGGAATGTACAGACAGCTGTCCGATTGCGCGGGCCTGTTAACTGAAAGAGAGCGTTTTCACTGAAAAAGGCTCTGGGAACACTTACAAAACCTGGGCTCAGAGGAGGCAATATAATATCACACTTTCAGTTTTTACATTGGATGCTATTTGGAAGTCATGCATTTTTTTCATTGTGTTAAACAGACCCAGAACCCAGCGTATCTGCTCCAGGGAAATTTTAAGTGAATACATGTGTCATCCCGTGGAGAACAGCAGATTGAACTTCTAACACTACAACTCTCCCAGCACATGCCAACATCTCCCCTCGCAGCCCGGGCAGCGCGGACTATTCCACAGTGCCTCTGGAGACTCGCTGTGCAAATGGCTGTAATCAGAGGTGACAAAGCAAAGCATTTTGCAGCCTTCTCTGTTTTATTCAGGCAAACAAAAAATGTTTCCATGCACGGAAGAGCACAGCATCCTACGTAAGGGTTTCCCTGACAGCGACACAAGGGAGATAAAGGTCCCTCCTTTATGCTGAACCAGCCAGAGCAACTTTCAGGATCTGGATTGCCGTGGTTCTGCACTGCCGCTTTCAGGCAACAGAATTTGGAACTTAAAGATTCGAAACAGAAATCTGAGCAACAGTTATTCCCCTGGCTGCAGGCAAAAAATGCTTTCTGGATCAGAGAGGTAGATGCTCCAGGTCTGAGCCTCAATTAAGTTTCCTGCAGCGGAGAGGGTAAACAATTGTAGAGAAGATAGCACGAAGAATGAAAAAGTAGTTTACTTGATAGAGCAAGGCAAATCCCTTGTTAAACAGGACAAATGGGGACCAGGACGCCTGACGACTTCTGGCAGAGCTGCATATTCTTCTTCTATTAACAAGAGATAATTCACATGTAACCCAGAGAGCTGGGGCAAGCCGAGGCCAGTTTATACCTGTAGCCACAACTGTGACAAACTTGGATCCAAAATGACCATCTGGAGAAAGGCGACAGATGTTGGGCTGCTGGTTCTGAAAGTTTCCAGCTGTGATGCACTCTTCTGCACTTAGATAATACGTGTCCTGAGGGAAGAGCAGAAATGTCAATAAAAGGGACAATGCAATGTAGCCTAGACCTATTTCCCTGGTCTGCAGCCAAAGAAAACTACCAACACCCTAGTAAAACTTGCTTTCGTAGAAAGTTGCTGCAGAGACTGGGAAAAGAATGCGACATGTCAGCTCCCCAGCCCTGAGCCTGGCTCTTGCCAGAAGGACTGTCCCACTTCTAGTTCCACCCACCTTTACACACCTTTTTTTGAAAGGGGTTTCATTTTCCAAATAGGGATATCATTGATTTTAGAATTACAGGAAGCTGAGAAGGTCAAAGTTTGAGCCACATATATCTCACAAAGCCCAGCCCAGAGGAACATCCTCTGACTAAGTCACTTTTGCTCACTGAGTTTGCACCTCACACCACCCCGTTCCCTCCATTCTATTACATTTTCTTAAACCACAGGCAGCATTTTCTTAAAGCAGAGTGGGTGCAGGACTGCAGGCAGCTTTGCGTACTGTCCGAACAACTTCAAACCCCTAACAGTGTTCTCTGAGCTCAAGCTCCTTTTCCTTCAGAAGCTTCTGAAAAACCCCATTTCACAAGAACTCCAGTTCCAGCATCACCTCCAGCCCTGCGCTGCCCTGGCTCAGTACTCTGCTTGGCACAGCCAGTGTTTATGCGATTACACAAACCCTCAGTACCAGCAGCTGTAATTAGCTGCACACTTGAATCTCACCTTGTTTCTGCTGTATCGAACAGTCCCTTTCCGTGTGTCTTCAGAGACCAGATCAGTAAATATCCAGCCAACCTATAAAGAAGTGTTATGAAGAAAGTTGCTTTAAGAAAAAAAGGAAAAAAAAAAAAAAAAACCAAACCAAACCAGAAGAGAGCTTATACATTTTCTCCTAGCAGGACAAGATGTTCTTGGCTCCTTGCACGGCCCTGCTGTATGCTGCCTGAAGGAAATGGCTCTCCCAGCTGTGCCGGGCTCATTTGAATCCGATTTCCAGGAGCAGCATGCCAGCTGGCTGGCCGGGGGCACCTGCAGCTTTATGTTTCACTATGGAATATTTTTTCATGGAAAGATCTGGAGGCTGCAAGAGGCCTCTCAGCCGCTACCTCCTCCCACCCACAGCAAAAAGCATTTCCTATTGAGCATTCAGAGCAAAGCAGCATCGGGAGCGCCAGCAGATGACAAAGCAGCTCACATGATCTCATTTTGAAGCTCGCAGTCACTAGTTAAGATAAAGCTCATATGTTCCCACTGGAGTATGATTCATTCCAAATCAGAGTCTGCTCTGATCCAAAAAACACATTCCTGCTTTCTGCATTGTTTGCACATAGGAGTATAGATGCGTACACACACACACACCGCTGCGTGAACCCTTCTACACACATGTGCTAAAAACAGCTCCGATCAGCTCCCGCAGCATTAACCCTTCAGAGGAAGAACTGCTGATTCAGATTCCTAGCAGAGCCCAGACAGACAAAAATCTGCAACCAGCAGCAAGTTACGTGTTAAGTCATATTGATCAAAAATATCTGATGTGAGAAGCAGAGGAAAAGCATGGAAATAAATAACACACACAGAAGCTTTGCTTCAGACACTGGCAAAAGGCTGAAGATCTTATCTTCTGAGAACAAAAGACCTCACCGCAGATGTTTATAGTCTACTGTACTGAGTCTTTTCTGATTTGTGTTTTCTTTAGCAAGTCAAATCTTGTTTGTGTACATCTCATTCTTGGCATTCACACGATACCAAAAGATTTCCCAAACCGGAAAATATCAGCACAGGTTCGAGAGATGTCAGCAAACCAGCAGATCCCAACACCCATACACCCTGATGGGATGACTGGCAGGCTGCGGGCACAAGGGGAACAGAGGACTAAGGCTCAGCTGCTGGGGGACCTGCACCCCTAAACCAACGTACAGATTAACTCGCGGCAGCCTGCCTGCCCCAGCAGTATTGAGAGACAGGACCCCGCAGAGGAGAATAAAAACCAAGCAGGAGCCTCGGCTCCTGGAAGTGGAACACAGATTCTGTCAAAAGGAAGAACAAACTCAGAAGGCAACTCCAGCTACATCTGTGCCAAATTAGCACTCACTGGGGAGATGCTACCAGGAACGGCTCCTATCTGAGGACAAATAAAGGGAAAATTGGGTTTCTGCTTCTTTGCTACTCCCTTTGATGTCACTGATGACAGAGGATTGCTGACTTCAGCTGCACAGCCCTGCTAGATGCTTGTGCTCAGGAAAATGCTCTCATTTTGTTTTTTCATACCTAAAAGCCTAAGAGCTACTGACACTTAAGCTAGATTTCAGATGCGCCTGAACCGTCTTGAATAACCCCCGTGGAGCTGAAGAGAACTGCCGAGGACTTTCTTCATTGCCAAACAAAGACGCATGAGATCTGACAACATCCTAACCTTTCTCAGTCCAAGCTTTGCAGCAATCTCATCCACAACCTCAGCTTTTGGATCTTCCAGGATCTCCAGGCTGTTCTGTGTACCAATCTGCAGCAAAGAAAAACTTGCTAGTAAGACAGAACAGGAAAAAACATAGTACATTTAGCCATTGTCAAGAGTGAGGCAGAGGATGGAAGCAGAAGTTTAGGTTTCCCCTTTGGCATTACCACTGACTGGTTTCACCCCAGAGACCTCCTCTACTCACAGACCCATCCTGCTGGAGCTCTTCAGCTAAGTTTGCAAGCTATGTCAGGGTTTATGAATGAAAGACTCGGCATTTACAAACAGGCCATTGCTGTTTCCAAGCACACTGGAAAAAGCAAGAGATAATATAATTTTCCCAAAGCTCTGTGTTCAACCTGCCAGTTCTGTACCGCTGTTTCGTTTGTTTGAATCTTTGAGCAGCAGAGAGGCAGAAATCCAGTGAATCCAAGAACCCACGCCCAGGCCTCCCCCGCCACGCTCTGGAGAACACGACTCCATCTGGGTGCATTTCAGAGGCAAGCTTTCTCGTGTGGGGAGATGCCGTGTCAAGAAGCACAGCAGAGACCGCTTGCCAGGAGAGCAAAAGCTTCCTTGCTTTCACCGTGCACAACTAGAAGCATATGAACTTCCAAAGCAGGGGCTTAACAGCGATACTGAAACAACAGAGGGCAAGGCTCTGTTCACGTGGGAAAGAGGGGGAAGAACTTATAAAAGGCTTGCCATTCTGCTCTCACGCACACACTCCCAAAGATCCATTTGTTCTTTTTCCACTGACAAGTCTGTTGCATTTTACTCTAGCAATCCTGTATAAATCATCAAGAGGAAGAAAACGTATGACCCACAACCATATGTTTGTATACATAGCGTCTGCACTTAGAAAAATCACTTTGGTCAGCGGTGAAGAAGCCAGTAGGCAAACTCAACTTCAGGCTGAGCCTTGTGTTGTGGGCAGAGCGGCTTTTCGCATTTGCCACCTCCATTTTCAGCTCTCCGACGGCGAATTCAGTTTTTGAGTTCCCCAGGAGGCCAGGCTCGGCGGGACCTGCTCCGGCTGCAGCCTCCCGGGAGGACTCGGCAGTGCGGAGCGCGGTGCTGCGCGGTGCCGTGCACCATCTAGCGGGGACTCCGGCTGCTCCGAGGCATCAAATCTCATCCGCAGCCTCTCGATCAAGGCAGCAGACTTCATTTTTGTCTAAGCCGTGTAAATTTTCCCAGAGAGCTGATAAGAAATTGAAGCAAGGGCTGCAACATTTTTTTCCTAGTATAGAACTCGGTTTCAAGCTGTTCCATACCATAACCTTGGAAATCCAGTAATCAAGGAAACATGTAAAATGAAATCTACTATTACGAAGTCTCTCTAGCTTTAAATCATCTGAGCACACAGTAATGTAAAAGAAAGTGTAAAAATAACAAAAAGCAAATCTGGGCTTTAAAATTCTTTCAGTGGCAATAACTGACAGTAACATTAAAGACATAAATCACAACATCTTTTTCATGGGTCCGTTTTCATTATGGAGCTGCAGCTGGAAATACTGAGCGAGTTTTCCCAGACGAAAAAGCATTGCCGGGTTCCTGGAAATTATTCTGGAAATTATCCTGGAACTATCTTTACTGGTCAACACTGATGCCACGGCACCCAGCTTTTACCTGTGGGGGTTCATAGATGGCAGCAACCTCCGCCCGGATCCCCAGAGGGATGTCTTTGTGCTCTGTGTACCGGCCATATAGATACCCAAGATGTTGATTTCCTGTCTTCCGCCAGAAGTCTAGGAAGCGATCTGCAATTGTGTGGTTCTCAAACATGATGTTGTCAACATGCCTGTATTTCTGTTTGACAAAGTTCAAGTGTCAGGCCATCCTTGACTAGGTCCGTTTACGTTGCCTATCGCCAGTACCTTCCCAGCTGCCCAGGACGCACACCACCCCTTACAGCTGAATCCTGCTCAAGCAGGGACCGGGAAAGCTAGCTGGCTCGCTCCCTCCCTCTCCCCTCAGCCACCTTCAGCACCACTCGCCTGCCCAGCAAGCAGAACTCACCACGGGCTAAACGCAGGGAAGTGCTGAGCAGCCCCAGCACCTACCCTATTAGCTTGGCTTCTTTACTAGGGCTCTTACCCCAAGAGCCTTTGCAATTAAAAAAAGACAGTGAAATTTAAGAGGAAACAAGAAGAAACAGTGGGTGGCCTTTTGGATCCCCTAAGGAAAAAGAGTGGAGATTCGTCGCTAGTGGTGCTAGCTCGGATGTCCTCCACGTTACGAGGAAACTGCTGAACCAGATACATTTTGGAGTCCTTTTCTGCAAGGACTGAAGACTTTAACAGCCATTTCCCTGACAACTGCCAATACGCAAAGGCTTCTTGCTCCAAGCTGGCTGTTCCTGAAATCATCTCTCAAAAATAAAAGTCAAGTCCCTTCTCAGCTTTAAGCACGAGGGCTCCTGCGAGCTCCGTCTCACCTGTCTATTGAGAGTGATGGCACTTGGCTGACACTTTGTGCAAATGCCTTCTGGCCAAGGAGGGTGCCCTTCACAGCCCGATTTGATCTTACAGCTGATGTTTTCCAGGGCAACAAACTTCCCCCTGCAAGAAGGAAAATAGAAAGCTGCTGTTACCACAGTAAATGCTTTTGGGTCTCAAAAAAAGCAAGTGGCTAGAAATACCATAGATGAAGCAGTGAAGAGGAGACATGGTGGCACCCATGCTTTGCGTCTTCAGAGGATCTCAAAGCGCCCTGCAAACTCCCACGGGGGGATGCTCCGCTCCTGTGGTCCCCAAGTAACCTCTGCTGCCCGCTTAGCGAGGAGGTCAAGAGGCCAACATGTGCTCCCCAACCCAGCTCCTGAACAGATATTCGAGCAAGAGCAGAGACAGAAAACTCACGGGACCCTGCTTAAATAATTTACGCAGCACATGGGAAGTAACAGATTATACTGCTAGGGCAGATTAGAGCTCCTCTCATGTGCACAAGGCTTCCTACAAAGGGAAGTTCCCTTCAAACGAAGGTATTATGGACTCGAGCTGCGTCTCACAAAGACATTAGTAAGATCCCAATGGCATTTAGGAATAGGAGGGAGAAGGTTACACCTCTGCATAACTTATGTAAGAGAGCTGCATTTCAGAACACGGACATCACCGAAGGGGACTTCAGATCCTTTGCTGAACACATGCGCCAGAGCGAGGCATAAAGAAATAAATACTTCTTTCAGCACTTCCTCTCTGCTCAGCACTTATCTGGCTTGTGTCACCACAGCATCCTCCACCCCATCACGGGGCAGGACACCTTATTTTCCAGTTACTGGGCAGTGAGCTACGGCACCACGACAAGAAAGGGTTTCACTAAGAACACACGGAGCATGGGACAGAGCAGAATCAGGCCCTGAGGAGTGTTAGGCTCGTCTTTCTGTCCTATTCACATCTGCAGGTAAGAAAAGCCGTTAGTGAATAAAAGCTCCCCAGGTCCACCACAGTCTCAGTGCCTCTCCATGAGGTTTCAGATCCAGGCTTGGAGCTTGGTATAATTAGGGAACCTCTTTCCTTCCATCTGGCCATCTCCCCCCATCAGTAGTGTTTCCTGGAAGCAATTACATTGCCACAGCAAAAAAAAAAAAAAAAAAAAAGAAAAAGATTTAATTCCCCCCCCGTCCCCCCCCCTTTTCTTTTTTTTTTTTTAACGTGTTGTTTTCTGCTCAGCTTGCCATTCAATAGTTGTATTCAACACTACTCTGGTGAGATCTGTCTGTACTTTCATTTGTATTTTACAAAAGGAGCTGCAAGTAGATTCCCTTAAACACAGAGATTTTCTTACTTGTCTGCCCCTCCGGTCAGCTTCCTGATGTAGGCATGGAAGGACATATGCTTCACAGGAGGTTCCAGATGGTTTAAATAATCCTCATCAAAAGGCTGCCAAAAACACCACACAAAGAAAAGCCAGGTCAGACACCTGTCTGATAATACATTGATCACTAAACAAATGGATGTTCTAGAGTCAACCCCAGTGGCTCTCAATGTGGAAACAATCAAGAAAATTTAGGCTCGTTTTCAAGGCAGCTACTACTGGGATAGAAACAGTGGGGCTTTACAACAGCGAGTTTTATTATCGCCTCCTACTTTTGTAACAGATTGACTCCACAAATCAGAACAAGCCTCAAAGGCAAAATGCTTTTTCCTTTCAGTATCTAACAACAAACAAAAAGCCCAGCTGCTCAAACAAGGCCAAAGAACTTCCAGAGCACACGGCGGGGAAGCGGGGGAACAGCCATCCTGGCTCGCAGCGACTTTTGAGGGATCACTGCCTCATGCCATAAATTATACAGCTTAGCACATTTGTAGGCGTTACTAAAGCAGCCTTCAACCTGAATAATAACACGTGGTTAAACTGGGAAGTGCTGGGATACATGAGAGAGGGGATGAAACAAGAAGATCCAGGCAAGAGTGAAGAGGGAGGAAAATTGGAGCTTTTCTAAAGCACTTTCTGTTAAACTCATTACTGCAGAAAACCAGAGCATTAACCACAATAAACCCAGGGTCACAAAGGCCTAGAGCTTTAGTGATCCTGGATGCAAGCTGGCACCTTTGACAGTGCACGGCAGGATCCTGACCCAGAGCTGCCGTCTCTACGTGGGCAGTGCTCCAAGGAAAAGCATTCATACTGGAAGAAACCGAATCCAAGAGGACATGCTTTTGTGTGACTTTTAGAGCACCTTCTTGGGGCTCTTACCTCCAGCGGTACACAGTGCACACATTTACCCAAGGGGCCGTGGCGACACCTAAAGAGAAACAGAAGCGGCATTAACTCTTACAAAATCAGGGAAAAGTGAGGCGGTAAAAGTTGCTCTAGACTAACAGTTGTGGGGTGGAAGATCTCTATACAATCATACAGCTCTGAGCAACTCCCCACCCGCTAGGGAGTATTACAGAGGGGTCGCCACAAGATAATTTCACATAAAGAGACAGCAACACCTTCAGGTTAAATCGGAGAGCCCCAGGTCAAGATGAAACCCTCCTAACGTCTGTGTCGCTGGCAAGTGGCACTGCTCTCTGAACAGCCATGTGAACCGATGTGAGATGACAGCTTCTCAAGTTTTACAACCCTGCATTGGGGTTGTGTTTCAAGTCAAAGAGTTTTAAATCTAGGTCACAGGACCGGCCTGTGTGGTTCTAACAAAAAGACAACCAAAACGTTCATCCTTTATCAGGCACCAAAGGATGGCCTGAAACAAACAGGGAAGCAAGTATGTGTTTATTGGACACAAAAAGACCCGCTGGGTAAAGTTACAAAATAGAGAGGAAAACATCTCCTTTTGAGGCGATCCCTTTAAAAAAAGACCCAAACCTACAAAAAAATCCCCCCACACCTCTGCCCCAGCACTAGGTCAGTGCTAGTTTTCAAAGGCAGGCCTCTAGAGAGAAGCATGGATGTTGCCTCTTGTAAAGACAAAATGGATGGGCTCCAGTTGCAGCACTGCTTTTAACAAAGTATTGTGGCAGATAATGTACATAAAGGACCACTAAAGGCTGCTAATGCACTCAGCTGAACGCCAGCATCCCTTCACGTTTAGATTGATATGCACTCACAAACACAGGAACAAGCCCAGACACACTCTTTTTATCATAAATATCCACCACTGTGCTTTGGCTCCCTGCTAAGAACAATACCTTCATTTATTCTTCTGAAAAATGTGGTCAAGTTAAAGACAATGTTTTTGCCATGGAGTGGTGGGTTTTGCCTTTATTGTTTCGATAATGTGACATTTCCCTCATTTATCATCAGCCTGAAAAGGTTAGATAGGATTTTCCACGTAAAGGCTATGTCTCTCCAAACTTCCTTGCTGCTGCAGCACTAAAGATAAACCATATGGGAGACAACACAATGGGGAAGGGCGAGCTATTCTGTTTTAGAAAGAATTCCTGGTTGCCTTTAAAATTTTCACACAAGCCCTTTCAGAAGTTACTTTGCAGAGGGGTCCAGCCCCAAGCCAACAACCAGTACAGACATCAGGCCAGGAGCCAACTGGGACGTTGTTAACGATGAGCAATAAAAACCAACCATCTAGACAGAGGACATTTTAGCAGCATCAGTGTAGATTTATGGTGGCATTAACTCACCATTGTATTATTATTTTAAAAAAAATACAGGCTGCTTTGTTTACCTAAGCCCCTTGAAGCTCAGAGTTTTGGCAAAGCTAGACTTTGTTGCACTTCTGTGAGCAAAATGGACTCCCTGGTTTCACAGAAAGGTTAGAAAGGCACGTGATGGAAAGGAAGCCAAAAACTAAGCAAGCAGAGACCCAAGTCCCACTTCCACGTCTCTGCCGTTGGATACTACCACTCACTTCCTTCACTGCTGCGTTCTTCCTTTATGAGGAGTAGCTGGATCTGAAGACACAGAAGTGCTTCTGCTTGGGACATCCTAGGTGAGGTGCCACACGCACCCATCACAGCGCCAAAGGCAGCGATGCAGGGTTGTGTCGGCTCTGCCCAAGCAGGGACAGACTGCACGGCAGCCCAAAAAGGCGACAGAGCTCAGGTCTCCACTCTGACAGAGGAGCCGCCCGTAATTTAGAAAAATGAATCTGACCTTGATGCTCACCCGCTGCTGGCTGGGTTGTGCTGAGGCAGCAGCTCCAGCTAAAAGCACGTTTCCTCATCCGCGTCTCTTCTGCGAGATGGAGACCTGGCCCTGCCGCCCCGCACGCCCGTCACCTCGGGACCCAAACAACGGGGAGCTACATATTGAGACCATATGGAAGAGAAGCTACTGCAGACAGCAGGCCCCTGCTTATTAAGCAATATGCCACACACAGAGCATAACCTAGTATTTCTACACAGCGTCGGCTGCCAGGACATCCCGGGGAAGAATTCAAAGTATTCGTTTTAATCTAGAGAGCTCCAAATGTTTTAGGAGCACAAAATATACGATCGCAAGTCCCATAGCAGGGGCCACCTTGGTCAGAACAATAGATGCTCTGAATGAGTCCTTCCTGGCAAGGACCCTGGGATTTTGGTATCTGCTTCCTTCCTCGGCTCACCAGAGCTCAATTTAACCTTCCCGGACAATGGCAAGGGCCGTTTTCCCTTGTGAACGTTTCAAAGGCAGTGAGGAATAGAGCAGTGGCTCAGAGGGCAGTTCCCATAGCACAACTTCCTGGCTGCTGGTTTCAGACAAGATGTTACAAGCTCTGGGGAGGCACAGATGCATCAGCAGAAACAAAGTCCACCCGTACTTACAGCTGCTGGTCTCGATTTCGGTAAATCTTCCCATCCTGTTTGATCAGATACTGGTCGATCTCATCTTCCACCACCTGGGGGGCCCCCACAGGCCGCAAGCCTTGGGAGACAGAGGTGTCCATGGTCTCTGAGGAGGAGGAGCCAGCCGGGCTCGAGGGGTAGAGAAACAGCATATCACCATGCCTGTGGTAGTGTAAAAACAACACACGGGTATCAGCAGTTGCTTTTGGGTAGCAAGCCTCCCAGACCACGGAGGAACGTGTAATTAATCACAAACTACACACAGACTAGCAAACAGGGCAGCCCGAAGCCATTCCATTAGCCATCTCTTTCTGCTGCTTTGGTCATTTGCACAACAAATGCAAACCCTTTCATCAGGAGACAAGGCCAAGGGAAAAAGATGAAGAAAAAGGCAAAAGGAGCCTATGGAGACAAGCAACAGCACCAGCAGGGAAAAGGACAAGTGTGGATCCTGTGCACATCAAGTCACAGCCTTCCCAAGGCAGCTGCCAGCGCTGACACATTCCAGTGACAAGCTGCACGCGGTGGTAACAGCTCTTGTATTTTTAACCAGTTTAACATCATTCTTGACACGAACAGGATGAAGACATTCCCAACCAAACATGAAGCGATTGCGCCATTTGGCACCTCTGATCTCCCCAGGCGCCTGAAGGCAGGAACCCTGGCTTCTGCACAGGGGACTATCAGACTCTGGCATTGATGCAGAAAAAAAGGATAGAGTGGATGAAAGCAGGGATGAGGGAGCTCGCTGCAGGCTGTGAAAGAGCAAACAGGAGGCCTGTCGCTGCCTCACCACAACAAGCAAGCGCAACGCAAGAAGTGACCTAAGAAATGGCTGTCACAGCCTCGCACATAGTCAATTTGATCACCTCCATTTCGGCACGTCAATCAAGCTTGTCCTTTCAAGTAGTTAGTGAGTGACAGCTGAAAGCTTAGCACTGCTGTAACGTGATGTTGCCTGCTGCTGCCCAGTTCAGAGGGAAGAGTTCAGGCAAGCTCAGAGAAGGGGCACCCTGTTCTACAAAGCCCCTCCCTCCACCCACAGCACTCTCTGTCAGGACTCACTTGATTTTCAGTAAGTTGAGGGATTTGTTTTGTGACGCTGTGATCTCTCCTGTCCTGTTTCTATTGGTGTAGACAGAAAACCCATTATTCCTGAAACCAAATTCTTTTGCAACCTGAAAGAGAGAGAAGAGTGACAAGGTTTAAGATACCTCACACCCCCGGTCAGATGCTGAAAGCTGCTCAGAGCAAGCGCTAAGTCCAGGGAACTTCTATTGCAAAACGTTAGCTGAATTCATCTGCGTTTCTGGAGAGTGCAGGATAACTGAGAAAAACAGAAACACTTAGTAACACAAGCAATCTATTAACAAAAGCAGCTTAAACAGAATGTGTCTCTCACATAACACAAATGCAGTATTTTATCTAAATCCAGGCAAGCACTGTCAAGACTAGAGGGCGGAAACTATCTTCTCCATCATCCCAGTTCTCTTGCTCTAGCACACACCAGCCAAGTCATTCTCGTCTTCCCATGACCAGAACTCCTCGGTTCAGATCTTCACCTCTGAGGATCTTTTGCCCTCAGCTCCGCTCCTGCCTACCAGTTGCTACATGAGTTTCACTCAAGCTCTTCTTGCTGTTCTCCTTCCTGTTTTCCTCTATTTGCCTCTTTTCTCCTGATGGAACTTACCCTCAAAATAACCACCTCTCAGTCCCCAGGCAGGTTTTTTTTCCCGTGCTTATCCTCTCACCAGTTCAGTTTAAGGCTGCTTTACTCTTAATCGGTCAAATGCCTCTTCACAGCAATAGCAATTTTCACGTTTGGCCACTTGAAAGCACCATCAGTTTGAAAGTGGCATTAAAGGTTTCTCTAGATGACAAGTTTCTTCCTAAATTCTTAAGTTAAAAGCCTCTATTTTTATTAAGTACGTCTCCCTACGGCTTTGGTAGGGCTCAGAGACAGTGACTGCACACAGGACAAATCTAACAAGCCACAAACACAACTGTCACATGAGCAAAGTCATGGAAAGCCGTTTCTCCACTGTCAGCTTCGCTGCAATTTGTAGCAGCAAGCGATCTGCCGTCTGAATGGAAGCACGACTTTCAAATGGTTCGTGTCCTGCGTTACGCCTCCCAGAGTTAAATGTTAGCTCGTCAAGCCACAGACTTCACCAGTTTTTTTTGGGGGGAGACAAATTCCACAAAACATTAACAAAAGGCTTGAGTTAGTTCCTAACTTGATTCTAACCTGAACGCACCTGAGAGTTTATTTTTTTAGTACTCTTACCTAGGATGTGCTACAAAAGACAGAGATGATTATCGGGGCCCTTATCTCTCTGAAACGTGCTTTCTTGCACACTTCTTTTGCAGCTTCTCTGGTGTCATCAAGGAGGAGATCTAAGCTAATTGCTAGCACAGAAGAAGCAATCTGATGCCTCTTTAATTACAGCTATCTAGCTAAATACGAAATCCACCATATGGATTAACACTTCAGCGTTAAAATCCACAGCTATTAATACGCACAGATCTTACGTGGTAAAATTTGCAACTTTGCTCTTTCAAGTAAACCCTGTATCAGGAAAGAAAACCAAATTATTTCTTGTATTCAGCTCAGCAAGAGGATATAGTTTTCCCCAGATCGACAGGCAATTTTAGTGAGTGCTGATGCTTTTGTTCCAAGAGTGAGTGGTTGCAAGCACGATTGTTCCACACTGCCTCGGGTAATATGAACCCTTGAAACCGAGCAGCTTGTTTTGCACAGGTTCCAGAGATTCTGAAAGCAACGCTTTTTTCCTTGGGCAAGATTGTTCAGAGACTGCAGCGGGTGTCTCTGACCCGGCCCTGAAATGCATCGGGATTTTCGCTTGGTCAGGTGGGGATTGCTGTCGTGGTCTGGGCCCAAGCTTTGAACAAAGCAAACAGCAGCAGGTTTCAGTCTGCTCCCCTTCCCCCTCGCAGGGGGAAAGGAAATCTAGCTGACTAAAAGAATGGCCCTTCAGGCACAGGAACACAAAGTACTTCTCTTACGAAGCAAAGAAATCCTAATCTGAGGGCTCCAGGTTACAGCGGAGTTCCAGGAGGGAAGGAAATGGAGAACTGCTCACTCTTAAATAGCAAACTTTAAACATTTAGCATGTTTTAAACATTGAGCTGAGTTGCATAAGACCAAAGAACAAGCTACAGCCAAATTTGACAACAACAGGCAGGGTGTTCTCCTCATCCCAGGGTGGAAATCCTTCCCAGGAGACCCTGAAGGCTCTCACATCACCTTAAGATCTCGCTTTAATTCCTTCCTTGCTCTCTCTAAAACCATACTGGAAAACCAGCGGCGCACAAAGCACACTCAAATGATACGCAAAGCACAAATCAAGCAGCTGAGTTTCAGCTGGATCAGGCCTGAAGAGGCCAGTCCCTTGCAGCAGGCTTTGACTATCGAACAGCTTTCCTGTGTCGTTGTCAGCCTCTGCTTCCCCAGCTGCCATTTCTTTGCGAGAACACTAAAAATGTGTCCTCCCCCAGGAAAGCCTCCACCCCAGGAAACTCCAACTGAAAAGGTGAGTAAGTTTTGTTCTTTAATTTTGTTATTTTCCCTCTGGAACTGGTTTTGGCTACACCAATCAATAAAAATGCCGTTCTCCATAGGGCACGCCGATCCTCGCTGCTGTCAGCACATCTGCCCAGGGAGGTGAAGCGCGTATCTCCCATGAGAGCGAGCTGCTGTGCAGGCTGAGCCGCAGGAGCCCTGCCTTGTCCTGCAGGCAAGCAGGGAAGGCGCAGAGAGGTTCGGGGGGGGGTACCTTCTTGAGGAACGTCGCCACCGTTTCTCGCTTCGTGGCCGTGATGCGCTTCACCCCTTCTGGCGACTGCACGCGGATTATCTGCGGGGTTAAGAGGACAGCTCGAGTTAGTGACGGGGGTGACAGAGCCCACCCTGTGCTCGCAGCCTGCTGAAGCCAGGCTGAAGTTTCACCCGCACGATGAAGACCATCCCCACCGCTCCTCCCTCCTGCTTTTAACGCTGCTCTTCAAAAGGGCGTGCAAATGCACAAGGAAGTCATTTGCTCTCGGTAGGGCAGCGCAGGATGAATTACCCTAATGCATGAGGTATGGCGAGAAGCTGGCACCGAGAAAAATGCTAACACTGCTTTTTTTGTCAAAGCTCCAACCTCAGACGCGGTATTACCCTTTCAGAAGGAGGGTGAATCAGAGCTTCCACAGGAGCGATTTATTCGGTGCCTACACACAAACACCGGCCGAACTGGCGCTAATGGGCACCTGCGCTCTTGTTATGTTTCAACCCCGGTTACTGACATGCAGCTTCCATCACTAACAAAAAGACAAGGAGAAGAGCCACAAGGCTCAGGCTATTCCTGTGAAACACCAAACAGCATTTTTGTTGCAACCTGAAGTCAGAGACGGGAAAACGTGGCAGTGTTTTAGGGAAAAAGCCAGGGACGATTCTTCGCGTACTGGCAGGGAAGTGGCAAATGCAATCATCGGCGTCCTCGTGCTGCCGAGGACCAGAAAAGTGACTGAAGTTGCTCTAAAGAGCACGTTCACCTGCTGACATGTAACGCGGAGTCAGCTTCAGGATGGCAGCATGCCTGCTGAAAGGGAGGGACACGGGAGGACACGGGAGGCTGCCGGCGTCCCGGCATTACCTGGCAGGAGCCCCTTTACACTCTCCCGGCTTTCAGCATGGGACCAAGCCCGCCCCGACGGGAGCAGGAGACCTTTCTCCGGCGACGCCGGCACCCCGGCCGAGATCGGGCGCCTTCCCCCGAGATCTCCCCGCCCGGGGCTGAGCGGGACCTCGCGGTCACGGCCCCAAACCCCACACGCTCCGAGGTGGGGCATTTCCCTGAGACAAAACCACGGGGAATCAGTCCAAGGCACCGCTCCCGGGGGGCTGCCCGGCCCGGACACCGCCAGCCCCTTTCCCGGCCGGCCCCGGCCCCGGCCCCGAGGGTGCTGCGCTCCCAGCCGGCTCCCGGCGGGATGCCCCGTCCCTAGAGGCCGGCGCGGCCCCGGGACGGCCCGGTGCGGTCCTGCCGGGCGGAGTGAGCGCGGCCCGGCCCCGCCACCCCACAGGAATCTGCTGCCTCATCGCCCCTCCCCCCGGGCCGCCGCCGCCGACCGGCCCCACTCACGATCGTCTCCGCCA
>JAVKLA010000002.1:37170606-37187491 GCA_034782735.1 Sagittarius serpentarius | reverse complement strand
GGGGGGGGGCCAGGCTCTGCCCCCCGCGGCATGCGGGGTCCTCCTGCACCCCGGGGCCGAGCGCGGTGCCCAGCCGCTCCTGCTCCGGGAGCACCAAGCTGCGGGGCGGGGGGGTGGGGGGGTGGGGGGGGTTCCTGCCCAGCATGGCAGCCCCCCAACGCCTTCACGGGGAGCCCAGGCGGTGGGTAAGGGGCTGCCGTGCCCGTGCGAGCCGGGCTGCTGCCATCTGTGGGGTTTGTTGTCCCGGCTGGGGGTCCTGGTCCTGGCTCCCCACCCCATGGTGCCACTGGGGCCAAAAGTGTGGTGCAGACACCCCTTGCTCCCACCCCGCTCGCTCTGGCCGTGCCAGCGAATGCTCCTGCACGGAGGGCTGCCCAGCACCCGCAGCAGGGTGGGGGCACCCAGCACCACCCCCAGCCCCGTGCCTGAGCCACACCGGCGTATGGCACCGGGGCTGCAGGGCGGGGGGCAAACGCCGCCCCGGCCCCATTGCGAAGCCCCCCCGCCAAGAGCCATCGGGGCAGGCGAGGTGCCAGCGGAGGCCGGCACAGGGCACTCGCACCGTGCAGGCAGCCTCTTGGCTGCGAAGGCTGGGAAAAGGGCAGGCAGTTCCTGCCGGCAGCCCGGATGCCATGGTGATGGGCTGCTGCCGGCATGAATACCCATGAGCTGGGGGGGGAGCGGGGAGGCCAGGCCGAGCTGTGCCCGGAATGCAAAGACCCCGCTGCTGCGTCCCGGCGGCCTGGCGGCACAAAGAGCTGCGGCCATGCCGTGTGGCTCCGGCACGGCGCAGGGCTGCGGCACGGCACAGCGGTGCCTGGCAGCAGTGGGAGCCGGCGGCAAATGGAGGGTGCCCCCATGCCCTGCCGGGGCTCACCGGGGCACCCCGTCACGCCACCCCAGGGTGCGGGGCTAGGGTCCGGGTTCAGGGTGGGATGGATGGGGGCTGGAAGCGGTTCCCTTGGTAACGGCCGGTCCCAGTTTCCACCAATCGATGTGGCGGCGCGGGCGCGCGGGCTGGGAGGGCTCGTGGCCTACATAAGGGCCAGGCGGGCACCGCACGCCCGTGCCGTGCCGAGACCCAGCAGATGCGCTTGCGAAGCCATGGCCGGGCTGACGGGCACCCGGCCCGTAGCCGCCCGCCGCTGGGGCTGCGCCACCGCTGCCTTCCTCCTCCTCCTCCTCCTCCTCACCGTGCAAGCCGGTAAGGGTAGCTGTGGCGGGGGGGGAGGCATGGAGGGCCCCCCCCCGTGCCGTGCGTCCCGCTGGCCTCGCCGGGTGCCGGGGTGGGGTTCAGCCGCGGCACGGGTGTCCGGTGATGCCCGTGGGAGGCTGAGCACGGCTCTCTAGCAGCCGTCGCGGCAACTGGGAAGGGATGGATGCGGCTCCTGGACGTGCCGTGTCCCATGGCGCCCAGGAGGTGCCGGGGGTGAGAGCCGGGCTGCGCTCGCCGCTGCCCAGGGAAGGCTTGGTGCCGCGGGCAGCGATATCTGGCACCGTGGGGCGAGGGGCTCCCGATCCCCTTCCCCGTCCCCGCTCAGCCGGGCTTAAGCTGTCGCTGGGAAGGGTAATCCACCAGCTCGCCGGCCGGCAAGACGGGGATTTGAGAGTGACGGGGCCAAATTCACCCAGGGGGAAGGATGCTCTGGGGAGGGGGTGGGAGTTGTGCCAGGCATGAGGCAGAGGAGGAGAGGGAGGAAGGCTCCCTGTGCCTGCAGAAGCACGGAGACCCCTGCCTTCGTCCCTATCGCCACCGGGATCCTGCCACTGCGGGGACATGGACACGGGGGGACGGTCGCCCCCAGTGGGTGCTGAAGCTGGGACCAGGCTGGGCTGCAAACGCACGCAGCCGGAGGAGGGGAGCGAAACTTGGCCGGGCAGGAGGTGCCAGTTCACGGCTTCAGCGAGGAGGCAGGGATCGCACCGGGCGCGGGCACGGCCCGGCAGCTGCCTGCTCAGCGGCACAGACCTGCAGCGATGCCGGGGCAGCCGGTGTCCCCAGCAGGCTGCTTGGACCACGGGGATGCCGTCCCTGGGTGCGGGGACAGAGCGTGCCTGGCTCCCCACACCCACGGGCTCTCGTGTGCCCCACGTGTCAGTCCGGGATGCGGGGGGTCGGGGGCAATGCCCAGGGCTTGCTCTGCCCGCAGCGGGGACGGGATTGGGGCTGGCAGACCGGGCTGCGAGCCAGCGCTGCCCGGCACGGGGCCATTTCCCAGCACGTCCCGGCCTGGGACATGGCGGTCTCACCCCTTCTGCTGCAGAAAAGCAGGTTTTTTGTCTCCCAAGGACACAAATGTCCCCATGTCCCCTTGTCCTCCCCACACCCCCTTGGCACCAGCCAGCCCGTCAGCACTGGGGGGGGGAGCAGAGGACAGAGCCAGGCTTCCCCAGCCCCCCCGTTAACCACGCATCGCCCTGCTGTGCCCCAGCGCCCTGTGCCCAGTTCCCAGGGTGCAGCACTGGGACGGTCCTGTCTCCCCACAGCCCAGAAAGCCGACCTTAGCGGCGATGCCACGGCAGCCACCCTCAACCACTCGCTGGCGCGGCTGCAGCGGCTGCAGGAGCTGCTGCAGAACGGCAACGGCAGCGACTCGGTGCTACGGGTGCGAACGGCTGCCTCCGACGAGGCCAAGGTCTTCCACACCCACCAGCTGCTGCTCAGCCTCCAGAGCGAGGTTTTTGAGAGCCTCCTGCGCAACCAGAGCGTCGTCACCCTTCACGAGCCGCCCGAGACTGCTGCGCTCTTTGAGAAGTTTATCAGGTAGGTGGGGACCCCATGGGTTGGGGACATCAGGAGGGATGCAGCTCCCCTGGGGACCACGGGAAGCCCACGGGATGGGGATGCCCAGAGGGATGTAGCCAAGGAGGGGACATGTTCCGTGGGGGACCCCGGCGACCCATGAGATGGGCATGTGGGCAGGGGCGCAGCCAAGGAGGGAGGATGCTCCCCTGGGGACCACGGGGACCCCACGGGATGGGGATATCAGGAGGGACGTGGCCCAGGAGGGAGGATGCTCCCTTTGGGACTGTGCTGCCGGAGCCTGCAGCTGGACCGGGAAGGGGATCAGGGGACACCAGTGTCACCGCCCCTCACTCTGCCCCAGGTACCTGTACTGCGGGGGGGTCTCCATCCTGCTGCACCAAGCCATCCCCATGCACCAGCTGGCCAGCAAGTACCGGGTGTGGGGGCTGCAGCGCGGCGTGGCCGACTACATGAAGACCCACCTGGCCAGCGAGTCGAGCCAGGGCCACGTGGTGGGCTGGTACCACTACGCCGTGCGCATCGGGGACGCGGCGTTGCAGGAGAGCTGCCTCCAGTTCCTGGCCTGGAACCTCTCGGCCGTGCTGGGCAGTGCCGAGTGGGGCTCGGTGAGCGTGGAGCTGCTGCTGCTGCTGCTGGAGCGCTCCGACCTGGTGCTGCACAGCGAGCTGGAGCTCTACACCGCCGTGGAGGGCTGGCTGAGTCGCTGGCAGCCCGAGGGTCCCGTGGCCGAACGGGTGCTGCGTGCCATCCGCTACCCCATGATCGCTCCCAGCCAGCTCTTCCGGCTGCAGGCGCAGTCGACGGTGCTGGCGCGGCACTACAGCGCGGTGCAGGACCTGCTCTTCCAGGCTTTCCAGTTTCACGCCGCCTCCCCCCTCCATTTCGCCAAGTATTTTGATGTCAACTGCAGCATGTTCCTGCCCCGCAACTACCTCGCGCCCAGCTGGGGCTCCCAGTGGGTGATCAACAACCCGGCACGGGACGACCGCAGCACCAGCTTCCAGACCCAGTTGGGTCCCAGCAGCCACGACGCCGGTAAGCGGGTGACCTGGAACGTCCTCTTCTCGCCGCGCTGGCTGCCCGTCAGCCTGCGTCCCGTCTACTCGGACTCGGTCTCGGGTGCCGTCCAGCCGGTGCGCATCGAGGACGGTCGTCCCCGGCTCGTCATCACCCCGGCCATGAGCAGCCCCGACTTTGCCGGCGTCAGCTTCCAGAAGACGGTGCTGGTGGGCGTGCGGCAGCAGGGCCGCGTCTTGGTGAAGCACGCCTACAGCTTCCACCAGAGCTCGGACGAGGCGGCCGACTTCCTCGCCCACGCCGACTTGCAGAAGCGCACCTCTGAGTACCTCATCGACAACTCCCTGCACCTCCACATCATCATCAAGCCCGTCTACCACTCCCTCATCAAGGTGAAGAAGTAACGAGGCGGAACCGGGTCCTGCCGCCGGACTGTCCCCAGCCCCATGGGGGGGCTCGTGCTTGGTCCTCCCGCTCATAGGTAGATGGAGGTCCCCGTGCTGGGGGGGCCCCAGGGCTGCTCTTCGCCACCCACCTCTCCCTCATTGTCCCCCTGCCACGTCCTGTCCCTATTGCCATCCCTGGATGCCTGCGGGAAGCTGGCGACGAGGGACACTGGGAGCCCCCCAGCCCCGTGCGGGTGGTGCAGGAGGCAAAATGTCCAGCCCACGGCTGCGGGCACATCCTGGGCTCACAAACCCCAACGGGCGAGAGGATGGGGACAGAGACAGCCCGTCCCTCCTGTGATGCCACCCCTGTGGCACCGGGGTCTCTCTGTGCCGGGCAGAGAGGTGGCGGCACTGGATCCGGCTGCCGGCATGGGTACCCTGGCAGCAGCACCCCAGGGCTCGGCGGTGAGCCGGGTGCGTGCCCAGGCTGGGGCGGGCGGTCCGGCCGCATCCCGCGGCAGAGGAGGCTTGGGGGCACCGTCCTTGCCCACGGCCGGCAGCTGCCCCATCCCTGCCCAGACACCCCCCACCCCCCTTCCGAATAAAAGCAGAAAAGGACCGTGGGGCGTGCGGGGGCGTCTTTGGGGGTTCCTCGTCCCCAGGGACGGGCCAGGGGTGCGTCGGGCTGTGCGCAGCAGTCACACCACTCCCCGGCTCAGCACTTCTCCTTTTAATGTAAGCCCCTGGAAGCACAAACGCCCCTCCAGATGCCCTGCACCCCGGTGGCCCCCGCAGTACCCAGCAGCGCTGGGTGAATGGCTGCGTCCCCCGGGTGCTGAGCACCCACCGGGCCTTTCCTGGAGCAGCCGTGCGGCTCCGGCTGGGGTCACTGCCCAGCACGGCTGTGTCCCTCCCCGGGGACTTGGGTCCCTGCCTCGGGGTGGGTTTGGCATGGGGAGAGCTGGTGTCGTGCCCCACGCCCCCAGCCATGCCCCCAGCAGGGTTGGCACTGCGGGGGGGGGCTGCATGGGCATGGGGTGCGGCAGGCAGCCCTCAGCACGGGGCATGCTGCCTGGGGCTGGGGCTGGCAGGATGGGTGCTCAGCCCGCTGGCTTGGCACAGCGTTCAGCTCCTCTCTGGCAGAGCACTCGGCTCAGTACCGGTGTCTCCATCTGTCCTTGCGAGAGGCCCTGGCACCGATCCCGGTGACGCAGCCGAGCAGCGGGCGCTGGCCTTTCCTGGGGGTGGTGGGGAGCTGGAGGAGGAGAGGCAGAGACGGGACCCCAGCACCTGGGGAAGGGGTGCTGGGCTGGGGCAGGGGGCGGGGGGTGCTGGCCCCTGCACCCCATCCCCACCCGGGGGCTCACCTGGCAGCTGGCTGTGCAGGGGCTTTGATGCAGGCAGGGCTTTGCGGGGGGGTCCCTGGGTTCTGGCTGCCTGCACCCCCACCGGGGCTGCACCTACCCCACAGCTGGTCACCTCGAAGGACCGTGACCGCCTCGATCGCCTTCTGCCATCCAGCGGCTCCTCCTTCCTCCCCAGCTCCCTGCCGCCCTTCTTGCCCAGGGAGCGGGTGGCTGTCCCTGCCCGGCTGTCCTCGCTGCCGGTGTGCCGCAGCCCGGGGCCACCCTGCTCCTCCGCGGGCCCCGGCGGGCACGGGCGGGCGCTCTCCGGGATGCGGGACTGGCGCTGAGCGGCCTTAGCCACGATGCTCTTGGTGCTGCTCGACATCTCCCGGCGCTCTGCGGCACAGTGGCACCGTCAGTGGGGCACAGCCGCCCGCCCAGCCCCGCCGGCCGCTCGGCTCACCCCTGCCTGCTGCCACCACCGCCTCCGAGCTGGTCCCGCTGCCCAGGGACGAGTCGTGCCGGGCGCTCAGGCTGGCCAGGCTGGCCCGTGGTGTGCGCTGCCAGGACGCATGGCACCCATAAGCATCCCCACCTTGAGGCTTCGCTGCCACGCACGCGGCTATGCTCACCTTCTGGGCCGCTGTGCCACGGCCGGGAGGTGGGGTGGGCACCGCCGCGCTCCCCAGCTGCTGTGCCCATGGGGTCTTCTCGAACACGGGGGTTGGGGAGCTGCTGGGGAGGGGACACCCCTTACCCTCTGCCAGGGCGTCAGCCCTGTGCGCATCGCGGGTGGTGGATGCCCAACCGTACCCATCCCCTTCGAGGCGCAAGGGTGGGAGGGTGCCGCGGTGGCACGGGGTGCTTACAGCTCTGCGCCCGCACGCTGTCCCGGTCTGAGTCCGGCAGGCTCGTTGTGCCGCTTGCCTGCGGGATCTTGGGCAGGGACGTGCCCTGAGAAGGGGACAGGGGGTGAATGCTCTGTCTAGGGTACAGCGGGGGGCTGGGGGCACCCTGCCCTACCTTGAGGGTGTTGGTGTCCCCGGAGCTCCCCGTCAGCTCCCGCAGGTAGGTCTCGTACAGCAACTCCAGCGGCCGCGGCACCGACAGCCGGTGGTCTGCCAGCGAGAGGGCAGGGTGGCGGGCATCAACCGGCCTGCACACCACGCCACGCCGGGCTCAGGCGGCAGTGTCGCGGCTATGTCACGACACCGGGGGGAACTCTGCACTATAGCAGGTCCCACTGCAATAACCCGGTGACACTGCAGGGCTCCCAGTGCGACAACACACGAGAGACCCCTTTGTCATGGCAGAAGTCACGGGAGGGACGCACCGGTGATGAGCTGCTGCTGCTGCTGCTGGATGATGCGGGCGCAGAGGGCCCGGTGCCGGTTGAAGCGTTGTGCGGCGGCGGCCGGTGGGTGCCGGAGGCCACCCTCGAGCAGGGTGCGGGACCGTGTCTCTGCCATCTCCAGCTCCAGCTGGTGCAGACGGCACAGCAGGGCCAGCACCTCCCGCTGCTCCGCCGAGCTGCTCCGCCACTGCAGGGCCTCCTCCGGTCGCCGCACGTGCTGCTGGCTCTGCCGGAAACGCCGTGCTAGCTCTGCCTGCAGGCACGCAGCGGGGTCACCGTCCCTGCCCATGGCCAGCATCCCTGCCACGGGATCAGCATCCCTGCCACGGGATCAGCATCCCTGCTGTGGCACCAGCATCCCTGCCACCGCCCCTTGCCCCTGACCCACAGCCCAGTCCACAAGCACCCACGTCCCCCTGGGGCTGCTGGGGCACCTGTGCTGCTGGGCTGAGACAGCCAGCATCTCCCCCGCCGTGCTCCTGCCCGGGTACCCCGCATCGCCCACAGCAAAGACAGCGGGGCTAGAGCCAAGGGGGGCACCCCAGCACGGCGGGGTGGGCGCTGGGATGCGCTCCCCGGCGGGTCTGAGCCCTCGTGGGACCCCGTGGGCATCCACCTCCTGCTTTGCCGGGGTCGGCATCCCCTCCGTGCCGGGGCGCAGGTGGCGCCTGGGTCGGCGGCGGTGCTGCTGGCGCGGGGCCCTTTGTGCTCCTGAATTGTCCCATTGTCCCCAGGCCTGGCTGGGGCTCAAAGCCAGCTCTGAGCGCGGGTGCCAGGGGACCTGCTGAGCCGGTCACCCCGCTGCACCCACCTGGGCACGGTGGTACAGAGGCACCTCTGTGAGCCCGGCCTGCCAAGGCGCCCGCTGCCCGGGTGCTGCGGAGCGGCTGGGGACGCCGGCGCCCAGCGCAGACCCTGCGTGTCCCTGTCCCTGCGTGGAATGGCCCCTCGCAGGGTCCCCTGCTCCCAGTGTCCCTGCTGGCTCCCAGTGCAATGCAGATTTTGACCTTTCCCGTAATGCAAGCTGCTCCCTCGTTGCAGTCCTACTTCCACCTCCCCCCTGCCCAAATCTTGCACGGCCCCTCCCTCCATCCAGGACTGGGGACAGGGACAGGCAGCGCTGGGGTCCCACAGCACTGCAGAAAGGCGGGGGGGGGAGCTCCTGACCCAGAGCCCCCCGAGTTTCCCCACCCTGCTGCTTTGTTATTGTAGGGTCTCCTGCAGGGGCTGCGAGGCTGCAAGGTGCCCTCCCGCCCCCAGCCTGCGCATCTGGCTGGCACACGTGGGCATTGCACGCAGCGCTAGGCACGTCCCAGGGTGTTCACCGTGCCGAGGGTCACATCCTGCACCAGGGAACCCAGCCCTGCTGACCCTACGGGATGGGCAAGGGGCAGGCGGTGGCGTGGGGTGAAGCACCGGGGCCAGGCGGTGCCCAACGAACCGGTGGGTGCCCGTCCCACGGCCGTACCTGCTCGTCCACGCAGTGGGCGATGGGCCTGGCCCCCTCGGCCAGCTCAGCCGCGCTCATCGGTCGGATGCGAAGAGCCACCTGCGAGACACTGGGATGAGCATAGGGTGGCAGGGACGGGGACAGGGGGACAGGGACACAGACCTGCATGCGAGCCATCGCGGCAGGGTCCGGCAGCCGAGGCTTCGGCGATGCGGTGTCGACGTGGCCCCCGGGACCCCCCCCATGCCAGGCACTGCAATTAGAGGTTCATTTTCCTGGGACGAAAGCAAATACCGCTGGGACCAGCCTTAAAGGGGCAGCCGGGCAGCATGCCCTCCTGCTGGCACCCGGCCCCTCGCCGACGTGGCTCGGGGATGGGTGAGCCCGTGATGGCACCGCGGCAGTGGGGGGCTGTTGCCATGCCTCTGTGCACCCGAACTCCCCAGGGTCCCCCAACAGCACCTGCCAAACCAGCCCTGTGGTGCCAAGGTGCGGCGGGGACGTCCCAGCGCTGTGGGGTGCAGCCGTGGGGTGTCCTGGATCCAGGTATCCAGGTGTCCCCACTGCCCCTTGGGGACAGTGTGCCACCAGCCAGGATTCACTGCCAGCTGCTGGTCCTCACTGTCCCCCAGAGCCTTCATGTCCTCGCTGGGGTGTGGGTGCAGGGGGGAGCCCGCCAGCGGAGGGTCCCCGTGCAGGCTGTGGGCCTGGCCCCACAGGTGCCCCCCCGGCCTGGGCTGGGAGGCACTGCGGACGCTGCATCTCCCCATCCCACTTGTCTGTCCCGATCCCCTGGACCTGTTGAGCCGTACACACCACCGGCAGCGCGGCCGGCCCCTGCTGACGCAGCGGCTGGCACCGTGTGTGGCTCCGGCCACGCTCCGCACCCTCTCCCGGCTGTGCCCGCATCCCCGTGGCATGGCCGGGGTGCCATGAGCCGGGTGGAAACGCGTCTGTCCCGCACGGGGCACAGCCAGTGCATGGCTCGGGGAAATGCCTTTTCACCTCTCGTTACTGGTACAATTGGGGCTGGCCCTTAACGAGGCACTTGGCCGAGCTGCAAGGCTGGTTGGTGCCCGGCTCCCTTCCCAAAGCTGGGGAGGAACCTGCCCCTTGGCCAGCGCTTCCCAGCCCGGGAGCCGGCTGTGCTGGGACCCGGCAGCGTTCAGCTTGGGGCTGGGGGACCACAAGCCCTGTCCCCACTCAGTCCCACGGCCGCGGGTGGGACTCCCTCTCCCCCTCTGTCCATGCTGCCAGTTCAGGACCTGCACTCGGCCGCTTTGCCACGCACCCACCCTGCGGATGCAGGATGGCTTCGACAGCTCCTGCCCACCCTCCACCCCCCTGAGCGGAGCCTGGGGAAGGGTCCTGCTGGGAGAGCTCACCCCCAGCCCCGGCACACGGGATGCTGCCTGTGCGATGGTCCCATCCCTCTGCCAACAGCTGTGCTGTGGGGCGAGCGCAACCGGCGGCTCATTAATAATTGACGGGCGGGTAAGCAGGCAGGGTGGCTGCTCGGCGATACCGGCCGGGCTGTGTTTGCCCAGCGCCGATAACCCTGGCCCAGGCACCGCAGGCTACTCTCGCAGGGACGTCAGTGGGGTGGGGGCACGGGGCTTTGCTCAGCATCACTCTCCAGTTGGGAAGGGGCACGGTGCTGCACTGGGACCCCGCTGCCGCCAGCAGCTGCCCTGCTCCGCCCTGCTCCTCAGGCTGGGGACGCACCGAGGGACACCCTGCTGCCACGGGCGCTCTGCCGGGGTTGGCAGCCAGCTTTGATCCGTGGTCTGGCCCAAGGAGACGAAGAGCGAGAGGACATGACTTTCCCACCCTCTGCTCAATCCTGCTGTGACAAAACAGGAAACATGACGTGGAAAGCTCCTGTTTATTCACCTCGAAGAAAAAAAATCAGGAGGGCAAAGGGCCAGGGAGCATCTGTGACCAACACGAGGGTCTGTGTGACGCACCCGGTCCTGTCTCGGCTACGGTTCCTGCAGAGGGAGCAGGCGTGGGGTCAGGGAGCCGTGCGGGGCCCTCCGCTCGCCGCCCCACGGAGGCAGAGACCCCACGAGCTCTGCCCGGATCGTCCCCGACAGCAGCCTCATCCCCACGCGAGCCACGGAGCAGCAACCCTAGCAAGGAGGGGGAAAGCAAGGCGAAGCTGGAGTGCACTGACCTTGGCAGCATCCTACTCCTCCTCCTCCTGCTCCTCTTCCTTGTCCTTGGGCAGCTGGCTCTCTTCCCCCTCCGCAGCCGCCTCTTCTCCCACGCGGTCTTTAACCTGAAAGGCAGAGGCTGACCCCAGTCCCCTGCCCCATGGCAGGGAGTCCCTGCCGCAGTTGCCGGTTCATCCCACCCCCGGTACCGTGCCATGCAGGCGTTGGGTCTCTGCCCGCGCCCTCCTCTGCAGCTCTGCTTCAATGACCTCGAAGAACTCCCTGCGGGCACGGTCGAGCACCTCCTGGGGACCCTCCACCAGCCTCTCCTCCACCTCTGACTCCTGGCCCTCCGACCTGGCGCGCTCCTTCAGCCGCATTTCCCGGTGCCGGGCCTCCAGGATCTTCTCCCGCTTTGTCTCCCGCTCGAACATCTAGGGCAGGGCAAGGGGCTCGAGGGGTGCAGGGTGAGCAGGGACCCCACGGGACAGCGCAGGGCTCGCTGGCAGAGCTGAGGGCTTCGCTGTGACCTAGCACAGGGGCTCGTGGCTCAACGCGCACGTACAGCGGTGGCCAGGGTCTTCTCGTTCCTCTGGAGGGTGCAGAGCCCGGAGGAGATTTCCAGCAGGGTGACGGTGCCCAGCTTCGAGCCGCAGCCAACGACGCGCCCGTTGTCCTGCAGGCGCAGGCTGGAGAGGGGCTCGTCGCAGACCTGGGGAGGGAGGACGGGCGGGCGGTGACACTTAGCCCTGAGGTGATGCCCCACGGGGGAAGACAGGCAGGATGAGCTGGCAGAGGCAAATCCACACAGTTGCCAGTAACAGGAGCCTACGTGCAGATTTTTGGGCACACTGGGCTCCAGGCACAGCTCAGGGCCGAGGGGACGGCTGCTGCTTGATGGAGCTTATCCCGAGCTCCGCGCAGGCAGGATGGGACTCCATCCCTGAGCTCTGCCTGCTCTGTGCAGGGCAGGGTGGGGGAGATCTGCCAAGCACCCCGTTGCTGGCACGGGCCGGGGGCAGCCCCCTGCTCCCCTCCCAGGGCGAGGGACCCGGAGCCGCTGGGGACCCAACCTTCAGGCTGAGGGAGGGGTCTTTCTGCTTGAAGAGGAAGTCCCAGACGTCCAGGGTCCCGTCCGATCTGGTGGTGAAGAAGACAGCCGGCCTCACGGTGCTCCAGCACCCGTCCGTCAGGTAAGAGAGGTGGTACCTGCCGGCAGACCCGATGCAGCGGGGATGGGCTCGTGGCCTCCATCCCCCTGGCCCCGTGGCTGCTGCCTGAGCAGCACCTTCAGCCACCATCCCAGGCCCGGGCACCCTCCGTTCCAGTGCCCTCGGCCATGCTGGCACCGCTCTGCCTTGGTGACCGTCCCACCACCTGAGCCTGACCCGAGCAGACCAGACCCTGCTGGTCACCTGCCCCAAACACGCTCTTCCACAAAACAGAAGATTCTTTGCAGGGCAAACACACGCCAACACCTACTTGGTCCACATAATTGGTGATTCCTTGGTCTCCTCTGACCAGATCCGAGCAGTCCAGTCGCCAACCGTCAGAAAGATTTTGGGGTAGAAAGGGTTCCTGGCCAGCGCATAGACAGGTCCATGGTGGCCACTGTAGGTGCTGGTGATTTTTTCGGGGGGAGTCTTGGCCTTGCGGTTGCAGGCGATGACGATGCCCTGTTCTGTGCCCACCATGAACTTGGTGGGCTGAGGGTGGGAGCAGGATAGAGCAGCCATCAGCACGCTGGGGACCTCACGGTGCAGGGGGCAGTGGGGCAGCAAGAGGCTTTGCTGTCCGAGCAGGGGGGAGCCTGCTGCAGCCAGCGCCCGGGGAGAACGGAGCCCTGGGACCCACCATGATCTGGGAGACTGAGAGATCGAAATGCCAGCAAGACCCTGTGTTTTGGGAGCACATCAACTGTTCTTAAAGATGGGTGAGAACACGCTGCAAGCTGCAGCATGGTGCTCTGGGTCACTCCGGGCATCAGAGGCTTGTGCCGTGCCCCTGGAGCCCGGCCCGCGGGGGTGACCGGGCACTGCCCGCCCGGCTCGGTTCGGCTTGGCTCACCCTCCTACCCAGGTGAGGATACTGGTGGTGTGCAGGCAGGGTCATCCTGACGGCAGGGCAGGGGGGCTCACCATGGTGGGCTCAAACTCCAGCGTAACAGCACCCAGAGCGTTCTCCAGGAGCCCTTTCCGGGTGATGTCCAAGACCAGCGTCTCGGTGGGCTCGGACAGCTTGCGGATGTCCCACCACAGGACCTGCACGGGACAAGCAGCAGGAAGGGGCTGCAGGAGCTGCTCCCAGCCCAGCCGCGGGTGCTGGGGAGCTGAGTGTCCTGGAGCCAGGCAGCTGCCCTGTGCCAGCCCGCGCTGCCAGCCTGGGGGCCCGGTTCCCGGGCTGCCGTGGCTGGCGAGGGGCAGCGCAGGCGGCGGAAGCTCTTTTGGGCTGTCAGCGTCTGCCAGCGCGGCCCCTGCGTGAGTCCCTGGCACCCTTCTCTGCCCCTGCCCTTTACCTGCCCGTCGGTGGAGGCCGAGAAGCACTCGGTGCCCGTTTTGGACTGCAGCCAGATGGCTCCATACACAGGGTCCCTGTGGCTGACCTCCACGGCAGACACCTCCATGGGCAGCCTCCCTTTCCTGGTGTCCCAGTAAGCTGGGAAGGAAAAGGAGCTGTCAAGATCTTCACCCGCTCCCTTGCCTGGCTCCTTTACTTGCCACGCATTTTCTGAGGAGATGCTGCCCCACTGCCGAAGCTGGAATGGGGAGCAAACCTCACCGGGTGCTCCCCCGGCACTTCCCAGCCCCAGAAGAACCACGCACGTGCGCCCTGGGCTGGGAGCCTGCTGCTGTGATCACTTGCAGGGATGCCCATATTGAGTGGTAACGCAATTTGCACCTTCTGCAAATGCTGAGCTAGATGGTGGTAACACACTAAACAGCTGCAGCATTTCTTCAGTGATCATCTCTCTCTGGCGGATGCACTACAATCCCCAGGGACAATAAAACCCCCCGGCTCCCCCCTGCTCTGCACAAGGGGTTGCAGCAGGAGCAGACGTGGTCTAAGCAGCCCCCAGCCCTCTGTCAACTCCAAACAGCGGCTCTTACTCTCAGTGCTGCTAAAAACCAGCCTGTGTGAGCTGACCCCGGCTGTGCTCCCCTCCCGCATGCCCAAAGGGTGCTGGCTAACGAAGGCAGGTCCCCCGCGGACAGCAGCAGCCGTCCTTCCCTATCTCTGCCTCTGACGCGTGGCAGAGGGCAAGCCACAGCGCAGGACCGGCCACCGTTCAGCAAAGGTTAGGCAGCTGGTCCGAGCTAGGCAGCAGCACGGAGCCGCACACGCTCCCTCTTGCTCACTTCTAATTAGGGAATTGGATGTGACGGGGTGTGCTCCGCTGGGCCCGCGCCACGCGCCTGGGGAGCGCTGTGAAGGATGGGGTGAGATCCCTCCCCTCCATCACCTGCGGAGCGTGCAGCAACAGCCCCATAATGCATGCCCTGTCAGATCTGATCGCTGCTGCAAATGGCAAGGAAAACATCAAAATGAGTGCAATTAAATCAAAGGGCTCACGTGGCCAAGTAAATAACAGAGCCGTAAGTGAAGCTGGCAGAGGGGCCCTTTTCCAAGCACTTGAAACAACAGCACAAGAACAATTCAGTGCATGAAACGACGGCAACTCTCCTGGGCTTTTGCCACGTAAAGACACAGGGCTGCGGGCGAGGCAGGAGCACAGCACGCGTGCTGCTCAGCTGTCTGATCCGGCGATCCCTGCCGGGTTCTCGCTGCGGCCGCAGGCGCCCCACTGCCCCGAGTGCCTGCGAAGGGCTCCCAGGCATGGTGGCCTGTCCTCCCCTCCCTGGGTACCTGCTCAGGCGAGCACATGCCTGTCCTCTGCACACAAAGCCCCAGGGCTTCAGGCTCTGCTCAGGATATTCCTAGTCACAGCGCGAAATGGCATTACGTCCTTTGTGAGCGTAGCAGTGGTGGAACCAGGCTCTCGCTGAATTAAAATGAAGCCAGGCTCTCGTTAGTACGGCCTTATGCCTACTCCATCGTCCTTACCCATCTGCCCATTGTAGCATCCTCCCACCAGGACGTGCGAGTCTTTGGGGTTGTATTCCAGGCTCACAAGAGGGGACGACGGCTTGAGAACGAGCTCCGGCTTGTTGGGGTTTTCTGCCAAGAAGGGATGAGTAAAGAGCAAAGTGCAAAGGCAGTTCGGAGGGTGAGCACCGCCGCCTCTAAACGAGCCTCCTGATACCGCACCCTGCTCCTCCACGCCTGGCTCCCTGCAACGCCGGTGCTTGCCCAGCCGTGCTGGATGAGGTGGCCATGTCACCAGGATGCCACACCTTAGCCAGGGAAGGGGGCTGACCCGTCCTCACCTGCCAGCCTGGGGACAGACCCCCCGGTTCCCCAACCCCCAGTACCCCAACCCCTCTCCTTTGTGTTTTTCACTCCAAAATACAACAGGTCTGAGAGAGTCTTTGACAGAACCGGGCAGCTCTCAGCCTGGGCTTGTGCTGCCTCTTTCTTCAAACACAAATGAACCATATAAAGACGAGAACCACATAAGAGGAGTGTGGCTCAGCTGCCTGTTGTGGTCACAGGCGCTCTAGCTCATGAAGTCATGTAGTGGCATTTTAGCGGTTATTTTCCACCTGTTGGCCAGCTTTCAGGTCCCATTTCTCCCCTTCTCTCCATTGATCTGTGGGCAAAGCAGAAACCGAACCCCTGTTCACCCCCTCTGGAGCACTGTGAGGCTTCATTACACTCTTTGAAAACACAAAGTGCTTCCGCAGCGGCAGCATTACTGACTGGTGAGTTTTCCCTTCCCCTTACCAAGATCCCAGATGTATGAGTCAAAGCTCATGTCTTTCATGTTTGGCTGGAACTCCAGGCTGGAATAAGCCACTGCCAGTTTCTTGCCTGTGTCGGGGTGCCAGGAGAGATGCGTTGCTGTCCTCTTGGTTACGTTTGGATCCCTTTTTGATAACAGGACATCAAAGAAAGATGTTAGTTTGCTAACAGCTTTGTCATGCCCTGGGATGACTGTCTCTCAAAGGAAACTGTGGGAATCGCAATTAAAACAAGCTGCAGCCCTTGAGCACTGAGTGCAGGAAACGGTTCTCTTGGGGGTTGGGCAGGGGGAGAAGAGTTGATGATTTAATAACATCTTTCCAGTTATACGTTTCTAAGAATCCAATTATGTTACTGGATCTGACTTCTAGAAATGACCTAACAGCCCCTGACATTTGAAAATAATCTTTGAGGCACCAAAAAAAAATTAAAAAAAATCCTGTGTAAAGCACTGTTAGAAGAAGCTCAGAGCTGCGTCTGTCCTTGGCCCATGGTACCTATCTCCAAAGTGCCTGGGCAGGCTGGGGGGCAGCGAGGGGAGGAACAGATGGAGCTATGGAGCAGGGGGGGGCTGCAGCAGGTCTCTCCATCCATAAACTGCTCCAGCAGTATCCTAAAGCCACTGGGTTTTCCACCTCCTTTGTCTCCAAAGGCAGTTTAATACGCAGTAGCCCACTGCGGATCTGGAGAGCCTGGTGAGCCCAACTGGTTGTGCTACCTGATGACATTGATGGTTTTTGCAGAGGGGGGCTCGTCTTCCACCTCTGCCATCTCCTCCTCTCCAAAGTACTCCTCGTAGATGTTGATGGCGTTGTTCTGCTTGACGCAGTGCTCCATCAGCTGCAGGGAAAACACAGGCAGAGGCCGTGCCTCTGGGGAGCCGCCTAGGCGAGGGAACCGGCAGCGGGTGGGCAAGGGGGCTCTGATAGCGGGAGGCGAGGAGGGGGGACGGGAAGGGCCTTACGGCGCCGAGGTGCACGATGGTGTTGATGTAGTTTTCATCTTTCTCTACTTTCTTCCTGAAGCGGATGGTTTGTTCCACCTCCTGCGGGTTGACGTCTTTGGGCCAGCCGCCCTCTACGTGGTTGACACCGCGGGATTCCACCTCCACCCGCTCGGTGTTGACCTGGGGGGTGGCACGGAGAAAACAGAGCAAGAGTCTGAGCCGAAAAGGTGCAAAACGCCCCGTTTCCCGCTTCGTACGGCGCTGTCCTGCAGAGCAGCAGCCTGGGAGGCCCTCGATGGCCAGGGGGGCAGCCCTCACCTCGTGCTCCGACATGTCGCTGGTGTGCTGGACGTAGCTGTCCACCGGGTTCCTCAGGACGAAGCCGCTGGCCATGCTGGGGTCGGGGGGGATGTCCACGGTCACCTTGGCCGGCCGGTCGGAGAAGCTGCAGGGCCGGCCGAACTCGCTGCGCTTCCGCGTGTAGACGTAGATGATCTCCATGGCGGCCCTGCGAGGGGGGCGGTGGGCGCCTCTTCAGCCCCCAGCCCTGTGGGGTCCTGCTTCGGGGGGGGGGGAGGGGGGGCCGGAAGGGGTCGGGGG
>JAVKLA010000002.1:37101811-37156091 GCA_034782735.1 Sagittarius serpentarius | reverse complement strand
CGGTATGGAATACCCCTTTGGCCAGTTTGGGTCAGCTGTCCCGGCTGTGTCCCCCCCACCTCCCCCAGCTCCCTCCTCACCATGGTTCCAGGCCGGGCTCAGCGCGCTCCAATCTGCGGCAGAAACAACCCAAGATGGCGTCAGCGCAATCCCCACCGCCCAACAACGGCCGCCCAACATCGGCCTCCCCACGCCCGCCCCGCGCTCACCGTCCACCATCGGGTCACCCCGGGTCCCCTCTGTTCCCCCGGCCAGTCCCGGGGCCACCCAGCCCCGTACGACCGCGGATGGCGACGGATCCCACACGCCCCCCGCCGCCCTCGTACTCACCACCTCTACCTCTGCGCACAGACCGGAAGCGAGCGCGGACTTCCGCATCCGGGTTATAACCCCGCCCCCTTCGCTACGGCTCGGGCGGAGGGACAAAAAGGGTCGGGTCGCGTTGACGGTGGCGGGTGCCGTTTTTTGCGATGAGTTGGCGGGGTCTCAGCCCCCGCTGCACGGCTAACGGAGGGTCTGCAGGGAGCACCGGGCACTTCTGGCCTCCCCGATCCTTCCGTGTACCGTCGTGGAGGGGGAGCACGGGCGCTTAGGTGGGCTGCTTGCCCTTTCCCGAGCCCCAGCGTCTCTCGGGGCGGGGAGCCTGGCGCAGGGCTGAAGCGCCAGGGCCCTCCGAGAGACGCTGGGGCTCGACGGCTCGGCTCGGGCTGTAATGGAGCAGCTTGGCCACAAGAGAGAGCTTCAGCCACGCTCAAAACCCCAAAACCACCCTGAATCCCTGCAAGAATCCTTGGGGGCGGGTGGTGGGGGTGATGGGCCCCATCCTGTCCCTCTCCCTGCACCTTCTCGGCCCCCCTCGCCCCGTCCCCATCTTGCCAAGCCCTGTGTGGGGCAGGACCAGTATTTGGGGATGCTGGGGTGCTCCTCGGCGGCGCTGGTTTGTGGATGCTTTGGTGCTTGGGTGGGGTCAGCGGGGGCGGTGGGGACAGCGGGGGCAGTGGGGACAGGGGGCTGCATGCCCCCCCCTTGGCCACCGTTTCCAGCTCTGCCCCAAAGTCTCCTGCTGGAGGTGTTTTTGGGGGGGTCACCCACCCCACACTGGCTCTGGGGACATGCCACCGTGTGCCCTGTGCTGGCCACGAGCGCCAGAGCTCCTCACTCCATGCCACACAACCCAACCCCCCCCCCCAATCCATGCAGGGACCCCCCCCCCAACTTGGGCCATCACCTGGAGGAGCTGGACCCCCTGGGTGAGGGGGCAGCGGGGCAGCTTGGCCAGGTCCGGCGTTCCCGGGGTGCAGCGAGGGAACCGACGGAGCTGGTGGCTCCCGAGCGGCTGGTGTGGCACCCCGACCCAGCACCCCGGTCCGGCGCGGGCGCTGCCTGACGGACACTTCAGACCGAAAGGGGACAAGCTGTGGGGGAAGACAAACGCCTGACGAGGCTGCGGGGATGGAAGTGAGAACTGGGGGAAATTCAAGCCCGTAGGTCACACTTTCCCGTGCCCGCGAGGAGGGTCCCTCCTTCAGCTGGGGGTGTCCCGAGGGGTCCCCGGCACGGCACGGCCAAGGGCTCCGGCTCACCCCCGACCCCCGTTCCTGCCCGGCTGCCTGTGGGTGCCAGGAGAGGCTTCTCACCCTCGGTCCCCAGCTCCATCCCTCCTGCCGGGTGGGTGCAGCAGGATTTTTTTCCATGGGGAGGGAGCGGAGCAGCCCCTGCAAGCAGCCAAGCACAGGACCCCCGCGTGGGGGGCGGCGCAGCGAGGCCGGGGGGCTGCTGGAGCGGGGTGATCACCACCACGCGCTTTGGGAAACTCACTAAAAAGCCGGATTTTTTTGTTGCAGGCCTATTAAACAACAATGTTTAATGGAGGGTGAGGAGTTATGGCCCCGCAGAGGCTCCGCAGCCGGAGGGCGAGCTCCCATTCCTCGTCACCCACGGCCCCGTCCGTGGAGATCCCCATCCCTCGGGCCAGGCGCACCCACAGCCACGGCGGGGGCTGCGATTTGGGGGGGGGGGGCTGTGGCTCAGCACCTGCATCACGGCCGCCTCGCAAAGCAAAGCCTTCCCTGGGACTGTGCCCCCATGCCGTGGGCCCCCCCCTCCACGGCCCCACGTGCCCTGTGGGCACCCGCTCCAGGTGCTGGGTGCCAAAACTGCCAAAGGTGGGTTACCTGCTGGTTCCTGATCTTGCAGCCGTGGTGGTTTTGGAGACGGGTAATTAATTACCTTCTGCTTTTAATTACCGCTGATGGGGGGGATGCTGTTGGCAGTGCCCTTCTGCCCGTGAGGGGACCGGAGGGTCGTGGGTCCGTGTCCCCTGTCGGCAGCATGGATGCGTCCCGGCTTGTGCCGGAGACTCAAAACCCCTGGGACGCGAGTCCGTGGGCGCTGGCAGCTCCCCTGAACGTTGGAATTAAGTTACGAGGAAGAAGAAGGAGGAGGAAGAAGGACAGCGGTAGGTGACACCGGGGAAGGGACAGCTCTCCCCAGGTCCTGCACTGGGGCTCGCCCCTCTCCGGCCCCGCTCCTCCCGGCCGAAGGGGTGCTGGGGGTGTCCCGCTGCGATGGGAGAGTGGATTTTGGAGGGATGCTGCTCCTCGACTCCGGTGGTGTCCCTGCCACGGCTCCCACCTGCCCACCCATGCCCACCGCCCTACGCCCATCGCCTGGCCCCGTCACCCCGTGCCCATCACCCTGCATCCCACGGCGCTCCCACCCAGTGACAGTCCCACCAGTTGCTCCCAGTATCACACTAAGACCAGTTAACTGGGAAGAAGCCTGCAGCCGGGGCGGGAGCCACAGGACTCCCACCGAGGGGGGAGGCTTTTTGGGTGGGGCGATTCTCCCTCGCCACCAAATGAGTTTTTTAATTGTTTGATTTACTTATCTCATCTCTGATGGGTTGATCTACTCTGCTGCCTTTTAATTGCTTCAAAAGTTGAGCAGTTTTTCATGTTTTAAGGAGTGCTGAATTGTATAATTAAAACACTAACAGTGTAAATCAACAGTGCAGAAGAAAGACAGCAGAGAATTAAGCAAGCTTCTTGGCATAATAATAAAACTAAACTGGCATGAAAAGTGCCCATTACGGCACCGACGCTGAATACTAATGCTCGGCCGAGGGGAGTGAGGCACCCTCCGGCCCCGGCGAGGGGCTGCAAATGCTGGCACCCTGTGGCAGCCTCCAAAATCACCTGGTTTTGGCCCAAAGCACAGCGTGGCCTCACCATCCGAGCCTGAGATGAGGGGCGTGCGGGTCAGGCAGTGGCCGTCCCCCCTGTCCCATGGCCCCTGCACCTCCCGAGCAGCATCGCTCCTGCTCCTCCCTGGGAACGGGCTCGCTTCTACTTTATTAATATTATTTAAAAGCCGAGTGGGTGTATAAATCAACAAAAATAATTCATGAGAGTTATTAGCTCCTCAAAGATGGGCTCTTTTTACGACTGGCTTTAAATTAGAAAAGGAAAAAAACCCCAAACCCCACCACATTCTGAAACTGCAGCTTTTAAAACACATCAAATACATTTCCTCCCTGCCTCCCACCGGCCCGGCTCCTCTGCCTGATGAAATTCAATTAGCATCCTTAATTCACCCGCTGACTACCAGTTTTATGTTAAAAAAAATCTTTTTGGTCCTGCTTGGGAAGCGCTGTGCCAGGATTGCAGTTCGGGGGCACCGTGAGACCCCCCCCCCCCCTCCCCAGCGTGGGATTTGGTGAAGGGCTCAACGAGGAGCCTTCCTCCTCCTCCTCCTCCTCCTCCTTTTCTTTTGCCAGCAGCTCCGGGGGGCTCCGGCGAGGTGGATGTCGATGGAGCCACGTAGAGGAAACCCGGGATGCCGGATCTGGCCCGCGGCGCCTTGCCGACATCCAACGCACCCCATCTCCCCCTCCCCAAATGCACCCCTCGCTGGGACCCACGGGTGCTGCCCGCCAAACCTGGTGGGGTGATGTCCCCCAGCGTCCTTGGGGACAGCAGGGACCCGGCTGCCGCGGGTGGCAGTCCCCCGGCACCTCACACGGGAGTTTATTTGCAGCAGCGGGTTTAAGCGGCGCGTTGGCAGCCGGCGATTAGATGGTATCGCCTTATCAGCGGCAGCAGCGCCGGGGGCTGCGGGGAGGGGGGCAACAGCAAGAAATTAAAAAAAAAAACCCGAAACAAAAACGGAAGAAAAAGCTGATGTGTCTGATTCCAAGTTAGACAACCTCCGAAGACAATCTGCTGCGGGCTCCATCCCTCAGCGCCGCTCGCTTTGACCCCGGGGGCCTTTGGCTGACGGCGGCAGCCCGAGTCCTGCTCTCTCCCTGGGAGCCGGCCAGCTCGTTTTGCCCGAGCGAGCCAGAAGGGCTGGGTGCGGCAGGGTACTCCGTCAAAGTGGTATTTTCACACACAAGGGCAGCCGTATTTTTATTCTGCGTAATTACACTGTCCTTAATGGACTTGCAAGCCATTTTTCCTGGCGGAGGGAGAGAGCGGCCGTGCGGGAAGGGGAACCGCAGCTCGCCTGCGCATCAGGGCGAGCTCTGAGCTACCGGCCCAGCCCCGAGCGTGCCGGTGCTCCCTGCAGCCCTGGGACAGCCAGCCGGGGTGTCCCTGCAGCAGCGTTCAGCACCCACCGCCCCGACCCCTGGGCCTGATTCTGCACCCTTGGCTCCAGCACATCCCCCTGGAAGCTGAGCACCTCCTCTTCTCCCCGTCCGTCCCCGGCGCACACCAGCGAGCGGGCAGCACCCTGCCCGCCCACCCAAAGTGTGCGTGGTTTCCTTCTCCTCTTGCTCTTCCCAGGGACACGACTGTCCCCCGCTCGTGGCCGCCGTGCAACACCCCCAGATGTTTGCTCCTGTTTTCCTGCAGGAGCGGTGCCGGTGTCCCCCCACCCAGCGAGGACGCGGGGGAGAGCCGGCCCTGGACAGTCAGCAGGGAGAAACCCCGACGGTTTCTGGGTCCCACGGCGGGGTTAGAGTGTGGGGGGCACTTTTTGTCTTCAGGGACGTGATGTGCTAGCTGCACGCCAGGAGATGTGCAGGAGATGCATCGGCAGAAGAGCGTAGTCTCCCCTCGGGCACCCTGGGGAGCTGCCTGCGGGAGCCCCCCTTCGTGGCTGCACCCCACGGCTGCTGAGCCCCGGGGCAGACCGAGGTGTGCGTGCCCAAGAGGCGCAGGGCTGAGACCTGCGTGGCCGAGACGCGGAAGCTCAAGACGTGCGTGGCGGGGATGCGCACGGCTGAGACGAGCGTGGCTGAGACCTCCAAGATGGAGCCATGCGTGCAGCTCGAGTGCTGCATGCCCGAGCGCTGCATGCCCGAGCCGTGCGCACCGGTGCCCGACACGTGTGCTCCGGGCGTGCGCACCGAGCAGCGTGTCCCCGAGCCGCGCGGCCTCCGGTGCCCCCGCGCCGCCCGGCGCCGCGGCGCCAGTCCTGGCACGGAGGCATCGCACCGGCGCAGGCGTCCGCCATCCAGCCCTTGTTTTGTTTTTCCGAATCTCGGGTCCTTCGTTACCGTGCAAAAGCGTTTGTGCGGGAAGGTGATGCGCAGCGGAGGTGGGGAGCTGGCAGAGTTAATAGGAGACATGAAAGGACATGTTTGCTGGGAGATTCCCCTATTCAGGGAACAAACTGCAGCAGAAATTGATTTTTTCCCCTGTTTACTCGAGTTTCTCCCCCCTGGTGCAGAGAAGAAAGGCCTTGAACGGCGATTACCTGCTCCGGAGTGCGAATGCTATTTGCTGGGTGCATTTATTATTAACAGGGACAGAAAACTCTTTCCAATCACTCGGTATTTTCTTTTTTTTTTTTCCTCTTCACCCTCATTCTTTCTTCCTTTCTCGGTTTTTAAAGCAAAGGGCCCTGGCAGCGTGCTGCCTAGAGCCGATCAATTCACTCCTAATGGCAGCTCCCATGCCCTCGCATTCATCAGCCCGGCTCTTAAAGAGCATCCGAAGCTTCATGGACGACTTGGGGGGGGGGGGGGAAAGGCCCATTTGGAGGCGAGATCATATTTTCTCCGTCTCTTCCCCTTTTGTTCTTTATTTGCGGAGGACAAAGGCAGGCGCAGGCTCGAGGTGGGGAACAGGCAGCGGAGGCAGATGAAATCCGAAGAAACAAAAGAGCCTGTTTTCATGGAAATGCCCTGAAGAAGGGGGAGGAAATTTGGGGAGAGGGGGACACAGGGCTGGGGAAAAAGCTGGTGGGGGTCGAGTTCAACAGCAGCATCGCAGTGTAGCCAGAGCAGGGAAAAGGAGAATAAACGCGGCTGGAAGTTTTCCCGCAGGCATCGGGAGCCGTTTGAAGCTCTGGAATATATATATTTTTTTTAATTAGTGCTGGGCTTGGCCGGATCCTGCCCGGGCGGAGCAGCCGCACGGGAGCCAGGATCAGCATCTGGCTCTGGAGCGGCTCCTGCTTTGCCGCTGTCAGCCGTTTCGGGGGGCCGGGAGAGGCCGGAGCCGGGGAGGTTTAACGGGCTGTGGCGTTGCAGCAGAAAAGCCATTTAATACCTGGGTCCCCCATCGCCCGCTGCCCTCAGCATCCCTGCCCGGGAGGCAGGGGGGCAAAAACTGAGGGGATAAAAAGAAAAATCCAAGCGATGCAAAACAGAAGGTACTGGGGTCCCTGTCTGCAGCCCATGTTGCCCATCCCACCAGCGCTGTGTCTGGCCACCCCTGTCACGAATTGCTCCGGTCTCAGCGGGGCTGTGGGAGCGCGTGGCCATGCAGGACAGAGCCCCAGGGCCCAGAGGGGCTGTGGGGTGAGGTCCCTTGGGCAGGGGACAGGGTAGGGGGGCGAGGACGCTTCTCCACCCAGGGTGAGATTTGGCTGGGGTGGTGACGCAGGGAGCGGTCTCTGTGCAAGCCCACGGGAAGGTGGCATGATGCGGAGGGGGGTGGGCGATGCCGGCACAAGGGACCGGCTCTCCTGCCTTTAAATAATATTAATAAAGTAAAAGCGAATCCCTTCCCAGGAGGCTGGCCGCTTAGGCAGGGCGAGATAGCGGCGGCGGGGAGGCACAACTCCCCCCCCCCTTTCCAATCTCAGGCTCCTGGAGTTCAGGCGTTTGCCACACGGATAAATGGCCTGAGCCTGGGTGGGTGCGAGCGCGGTGCCTCGGCCATGCCATCGGACCCGCTGCCGCCGGCACTGGCCGCGCCCAGCCGAAATCAGCCGAGCATCCCAGCCGGCAGCGTGAGCGATGCGGGCAGCAAAGGCGGGAGCAGAGCCCAGCGCTGAGGCAGGCAGCTCCGGGCTCCTGCCTGCAAATTACAGCCAGCGAACAGCAGCCATAACCCGCCGGGCCCGAGGAGAACGCCAGTACTTGGCCGGGGAGAGGTTGGCTCCAAGGGCTCGGTGATTTGGAGGTGCCGAGGACGGCTCCCCTCCTTCCTCCTCGCTCTCCCGTGCCCGTGCGAGAACTGGGAGAAGCTGGTGATGGCGGTGGTGCTCCTGCTGCCGGGGTACCTGTGTGACGGCACCGTGTGCCATTTATCCGGCAGAGCGGGCACCGACGCGCTCCGTGGCGCGGCACGAGATGGCGGCCCGGGGTGCTGGTGCGGGCGGAACCAGGTGCTCTGCAGAGGAACAGCAGCTGACTCTCCAAAGGGGCTTTTCTGCAGCTCAGGGGAGTCGTGCAGAGAAAAGGGAGGGAACTCCATCCTAATTGCATTTCATTACAGCACGCTCTACTCGCCCAGCCCCCCCCCGCCGGTGCTAGCCTCCCCCCGCCCCCCCGGGGACCCTCTGGCAGCCCACCTCCGGGATCCCCTCTGAAGCTGGAGAGATAAAACGGGGCCGAGTCCCACCGCCCAGCCCCACCGCTCCCCCGGGCGTCAGCTGGGTCTCCAGCGGGCAATCTCCCTGCATGGGGCAGGATGTGCCCAGCTCCCCAGGGAGCCGCTGGCTGCAGGACGGGCCCCAGCAGGCGGCTGTGGACCCCGGTGCCTGATCCTGCACGGTCCCTGCAGGTCCTGGCGCCTGGTCCTGCCCAGTCAGCGAGCAGGGGGAGCCGAGGGCCATGCCCCGATCTTACCCCTGCTTGCCCCTCTCCACCTGCACAGAGGATTTGCCCTGGTTAGGGACACAGGGCAGTGTGTGAGGTGTTGTGCCATGTCCCCCTGATGTCCCCTGCCTTCACCGGGAGTCACCGTTAGTGACCCAGTGATGCCCGACACATCCAGGGGCTGATAGCAGTGCAGGCAGGACCACCACCCCATGGGTGCTGCCAGGAGCGAGGGTGCAATGGGGAGGCAGCCCCAAAGGTCCCAGACCAGGACCCCAGAGGGTGCCGGTGGCCGTGGGACACAGACTGGGCAGGCGGGTGGCACTGAGGGGTGGCATGGGCAGTGGCACCGTCGGGGCGAGGGCAGAGCAGCTGCGGTGCCCGCCTGGCTCCCCGCCACCCCGCACAGCTCCAGCCGAATTTGGTGTCATCCTGCAGAGGAAGATTATGGTAATTTTCCTCCCCCCTTATGCATAATTTTCCAACTCGGCTGCAGCAGAGGCTGTGCGGAGAGGCTGGGTGATGGGAATGTCATCTGCGATTCGATTATCTCCTCCTGCCTTCCTTCTTTTTTTTTCCTTGTGAAACCTTCATCAAAATATGTAGATCTAATTAGGACAATTACAGCGCGAGGACAGCTGAAACCCACCCAAAGCCGCACCGCCATCAGCTGCCTCGGCTGAGCTGCCGGCGAGAGGAGGCGGGGACCGGGGCTTTTGGGGGGGTTTGGGGGGTTTTTTTGGCTCTGCAAGGGGGGGATGGATGGGGTCCGTGGGTCCCAGCTCCACGCGCTGGCCCAGGGCTCCTTCGCGGTGTTGCTCGTGCCGGGGTGACGCTGGCTTTGGGATGCACGGCCCCAAGGGGACGGAAGTGGCCTCGGATATGTCCCCAGTGGGCATGCCGGGTGGGGGTCGGGGTCCTGCTGGAGGACCCAGAGGCTGCACATGCCAGCGACAGGTCTGTCCCCCAACTCGCTGGCTGTCACGAGCTGGAGGGGTCTCAGCACCTTACCGATACGGTTTGGGGGACAGCTGCCACCCCTGCTCCCGGCACACCCGGGGGTGCCCGCCGTGCCGCTCTGTGAGGAGGGGCCTCCCGCAAGCCTGCAGCTCCGTGAGCCTCATTGGTATTCAGTCCCCGTGCGGTGGCAGCTGGCTGGATGGGAGCGGAGTGACAGCGGTGACAGGTAACGTCAGCTACGGGGACGGCGGCAGCCGGCGGGTCAGCAGCGAGGGCACAGCTCCGCCTGCGTCCCCGTGCTGGGACACGCTATGGGAGGACGGGGAGAGCCCCCGGGGGCTGGATGCTCCAGGCCCCTGAGCTCTGCCGTGGGATGTACCGACGCTCGTCCCAGCTGGGCTGAGACTGGGGATGCTCAGACCAGGGAGCTGGGGAGCAGCGAGTGGCCAGGGTGCTCCTCCAGCACCGCGCGGTCCCCCCAGCGAGCCCCCCGCCCACCTCCAGCCGCCCACACCGGCTAAGCGATGGCAAGCATTGCAGGGGGAAGAAAAAGTCAAGCAGGGACGTGCTGGGACCCCGCACCCATCCTCGGGGGCGGTGGGCGAGGGGTGGCGGCCAGGCAGAGCTGCACGGGCAATTAAAGGAAGCGCAAATTGTCAGACCTTGTGATTAACACTGCCTCCAAATCCGCATGAATATTAAAAGCCGACATTGCCCAGGCTCCCTGCACAATGAATTCTGCATGAATCTTAAGATAAATCGTTTGGATAACTTAGCGGCAGCTGTACTCCCTCGCCACCAACTGCCTCCAAAAATCATTTCACGTCAGGCGAGAGGAGCCGGAACAGAGACCAGCCCAACGCCGGGAATTGCCGTGTGGGGCTCGGCGGGGCCAGGATCAAGGCAGGGGCTTGCAGGGCGCCCGGGGCTCCCTGGGAGGCGAGGGCAAAGGCTTCTTCCTCGCCTCTGGCTCGTCCCCAGGAACTGGTGACAAATCCTTTTACTTGCCACAATTGCTATCGTCTTTGGCCGGGGGGCCATTTGCTTTGCCTCGGGAGGGCTCCTTCCCGGAGGGACGGCATTTGTCACTGCCCCGTTACGGTTACATGCGACTCAGCGCGTCCCCCGAAGCTCTCCTGACACCACATTCCCGTTAGCAGAAGCACATCCCGCTCCTCCAGCCCTGCCGTGAGCATCCTCAGGCACCGGTGCAGAGATCCATCTTCCCGGGAGGGGACTCGCCGTGTCCCCGACCGCTGCCGGGACCAGCTCCCATTGGCATGCAGCCGCCGCGCCTGCTGCGTGCTCCTGGTCAAAATGCAGCGGAGGAGCCGCCGCGGCGTCCTCGGAGGCCGGGGCCTTGATTGCATCCTCGCGCTGCCATAAATCAGCCCTGGAGGTCTGGCAGCGTGAGGTGGGGAATGGCAATGTCACGGCAGGCGCCTCTCGGGCAGGCAGCAGACGGGCAGGGGACGAGCATCACCGTGCCACCGCGTGCCGGCGGGGCAGAAGCTGCCCCTTCTCTGGGGGGGGGGTGTCTCGGTGGAAGCTGTGCAGCAGGAGAGATTTTTGTGCACGCGCAGGCTGCCGGTGCCCCCGTCTCCTTCCCTCTCTCTGCAGGGGGGTCCCCAGCCCCTCTCCTCCACCGCTGGCTCGGGGGGAAGGCATCCGTCCCCCCGCGACATGTCAGGGGAATTGAAAACGCTGCAAAGATTTCCTCGGTCTAAATTACACCAACGCCGGCAGGCTGCACGCCACCGTGACCCAGGTTATGAATTGTAAATCAGGTGCGATGCAAACCGCCCCTGCCCAGGCGTGGGGGGGCTGCGGCTCCGTGCACCCCCCTGGGCCCTCGTCCCGGGGCCCGGCCCCAGCCAGCACCGGCACCCCGGTGCACCCGTGGGTCCTGTGGTGCCCAGGGGTGGGGATGGAGCTGGGACCTGCCCAGATGCTCCCTGTGCCCCAGCCCCCCTCTGGGTCCCCAGGTTTGGGCAGCCCCAAGGGTTTTCCCTCGGGGGGGGACCCGCTGCATGCTGCCTCCTCCTCCTCCTCCTCCTCCTCCTCCTCCTCCTCCTCGCACCCTTCACAGCTGCGGCATGCCAGCACCCTGCCATCGCCCATCGGCGACCTGCCACCGCGGCGTGCCGGGAGCTGTGAACCTGACCCGGAGCTGCCAAAAGGCCGTCAGATAAATCAGCGAATCAGGTGCAAATGGCAAAAGGAGATTAAAGCGGAGAGGAGCAGATTGAATCAGGGGCCATTAACAGATTAAATCATTACACAGAATCAGATCAACGCACAAATAATATGAATAATAAACATGGCTCAGAGGCACCAGCTCGTGCTTCCAATTTATTCCAACCAGAGGACGAGGGCTGGCGGCTGCCACCGCCCACACGGCCCGAGGACAGCGGTGGCAGCACCTGGCTCAGCTCCCCGCAGGGCAGAGGGGCTCCATGGCTGGGGACAGCGGCACCGCTTGGGATGTCCCCGTGGGTCACCAGCCTTCAGGGAGCCTGGCGCATCCCCAGGGAGATGTGCTAGGGTGACCCAGACGCTTTGTTTGGGGTCCAGGCCAGGCTCACCCCCTCCCCCACCCTGCTCACCCCAACAAGGTCTTGCAGCCTCCATAGCGCCAGCCTAGCACCCCAGCAGGGAACCCCCAGCACGGCCCTCGGAGGTTATATCCCTGAGCCACAGCACCTCGTCCAGCCTTTCTTAATTGGGAATTGCAATTAGCAGCAAGGTTTTACCTGGGAGGAATTAGCAACCCGCAATGGTACCACCCGAGGGTGACCCCGGCGCTCCGTGCCCGTGTCTGGTGGCCCCGGCTCTGCCCAGCGAGGGTCTTTGGGGACCGTGAGCCGCACACCCCACGCTCCCTCCCCGCCTCTCCCGCCTGTGCTCCTGCCCGGCTTCCCCAGGATGTGGGACCCCAGCCCGGCAGCGGGGCTGGATGGGGAGGAGACGTTCGCTTTCCTCCTGGGACACGCTGCTGGCTCCACGGCCTTTCCTTCTCGTCTAAGTCTCCTTTCCAGTCGTACTTTCTCCTTCCCTGCCCTGTTTCCCCTCCAGAGAAGGAGAGCAGCCACCGCATCCCTCCTCTGCTGCCTCCTGCTCCGAAGGGCTCCTGGGGCCTTGTGAAGCAGCAAAGATGCGGCAGTAAAAAGCTGCAAACAAAGGGAAAACGTCTTTTCTCTCCAACTTATTTTCATACCCTTCCCTGAAAATCCCAAGGAACTGGAAACAAAGACCAAGCAGCCCTGTGCACGATCGCGGTGAGGGGCTTCGAGTCCCCTCTCAGTTGCAAGAGGGTTAATTTGCGCCTCGGCCACCAACAAGCGTCTGTTCTGCCGGCAAAGCCTTTCTTCCCTAAATTCCTACTTGCCCAGGAAGGCAGGACAAAGTCTGAGCTGCTGCAACATCACCCGGGAACAAGTATTATTATGTGGTGTGACAATGTTTGATGAATTCATATGTGCCTAGGGGAAGGGACTAAGTAGGTGAATAAAGTGAGAATATTCTCTGTGACAATCAATACCCCTTCAATTGAACCGTCTCCACAGATGTGACATTTTGATTTTTCTTCTTTGGACGTACTAACTGGATTTATTGTCCTCTTAAAATGGCAAGAGCAGGGAGTGAAGTGCCAGCAGCGGGCTGGCACGGCGTGGGCGCGGCGGTGGGGTGGGGATGGCAGGGTGGGGTGATGGGTTGGGGGGACGGTGGGTTGGGGTGATGGAGCTGGGGTGACGGGCTGGGGTGATACATCGGGTTGATGGGTTGAAGTGATGGAGCCAGGGTGATGGGTTGGATGGACCGGGATTATGGAGCCAGGGCAACGGATTGGGATGATGGGCTGGCGTGATGGAGCCATGGCAATGGGTTGGGGCGATGAACCGGCTTAACGGGTTGGAGTGATGGGGACTGGGTGATGGTTTGGACGGAGCGAGGGCAACGGCTCGGGTCGGGGCAATGGACCTGGGGGCAATGGGGCTGGGGTGACGGGCTGGCATGACGGGTTGAGGTGGTGGAGCTGATGCAACGGTACACGCAGGCAAGTCTGCGCCAGGGCGAGGACATGCCTGGGCCACGTTCTGGAGTGGCACCTGGTGAAAAGGAAAGACAGACTGGGGCGAGCAGAGTGCAGAGCAGGGAGAGACCCACGTCTGGGACCTGTGGGGACAGGAGTTATTTGCGAACACCTCCTGCACCCGTCCTGTGACTGCCCTCCCGATGGGTCCCTCCAGCCACCAGCTGGGGACCCAGCCAGCCCGGTACTCGGTCCGTCAACTTTCACCCTGCCGGCATTTGCAGCGTCCTCATTCCCAGGGTGCCACCATGACACCCACCGGTTGCACCCGCCGCGTCTCCGGGATTCCCGTCACATCCCCCGGCCCCAGAGCTAATGACTCATCCCCAGCACGGCCATTTGTTTGTGCTGGTTTCAGACAGACTAATGTTTTTAATGGCACATAATCATTTTTCAGAAGTCATTTGATGCTACTAATCATCACTGTGATATGCCACGACGGGATGTGTAATGACATGCTGAACAGGAAAAATGGCACTTGGATACTTGGTTCTTCCCGGTGTAATCTATATTTTACCACATCTCTTTGCCTAATGATACTTATAGCTGTTAATAAATGACTACTTAGGCACTTTCTTTTTTTTTCTTCAGTGGGCGATAAAATAATTTTGGATTAAATACAGGAATGGAGAGGGAAGTGGTGGCTCAAGCGTTTCCCCGGCTGCTGGAAGGGAGCGCGGAGGAAGCGAGCAGCACCGGGGCTCATGGGGTGCCAAGTTCGTAGAAGACATCTTTCCCTGCTCGTAACTTTTTAGCCTCTTGGTTAAATTAACAAGTGCTCAAAAAAAAAAAAAAGTTAAAATAAAACATTTTTAAATGAAATTTTATCGCTGCAGTAAGAGGATCCTCCTGGCCTGGTGCCCAATGTCTTCAGGATGAGTTAGTGTGCAGTTCCTCACACTCTAACTCATTTTATCGCTTAATTAAAGTGATGCTGGCAATTTTTTTTTAAAATATGCTTTTTCTTAAACAACACTTTTCCTTCCCTGGGCTGCTAAATGCCAGCAGTCACGGAAAGGGAATGAACTTGGAGCATCAAGCGTGCTCTTTGCACCAGGAGCTCCCTTCCTTGGCTGCTCTTTGGAGCCTGCTGGATGCTACCACGGAGGGAAGAGCCCAGGTTCAAGGAGGGCCCAGCAGCTCTGAGCCGTGGAGGAAGAGGAGGAGGTTGGGGATGGAGGAGTGTGTCCCACTGGGACGCCTCCACGGGCCCTGGGGTGGGGGGCTGTGGGGTGCAGCACCCCGCTTTCCCTGTGGGGCACCGGCTGCCGTGAAGCGAGCTTAGCTCCTTCCTCCTCGTCAGCACCAGGTCGCACGTCTCTGCCCAGACTTGTGAGGAAGAAAAATCGCTTTTGCTTACATTTTTAATCTGTGTGTAATTACCCGCCGGGCTCCTCAGGAGAATGCTAACCAGCGGCGCAGCCTCCCCGCCAGCAGCCCGGCGCCTGCAGCCCTCCGGCATGGCTCGCGGTCGCGGCGTGCCGCACCAGCCCTGCCGGGCAGGGACAACCTGCCCGTCACCTCCCAACAGCGGCGAGATTCCAGGCATGACTCAGCTGACATCCAAAATCACGGCACCTCATCCCATCCCATCCCATCCCTCACCTCTGTGTCCCGGCTCCTCCGGCAGCAAAGCAGCCGTGCCGCTCTGCTCTCGCCCGGTGCAAGTCCCACGCGCGCCTGCCCGGGGGCTTGGGGGCTCCTCTCCCAGTGGCCGTGTCCATCCCTGACACCCAGCCCTGGCAGTCCTGTGGTCCCAGCCGGTAAGTTTTTCCCTTCCCGAGGGAATAACCCTGCCAGCACCGCTGCCCCTTCCTCTTGTCCCTCACCTTATTACCGGCTGCTTTCCCGCGCGATCCCACTTAACGTGGGACTTAGGGTTTGCAAAGCGGTTGTACACCGTGACTCCTACGGTCCTGGGAAAGTAAACGGAGGATGAGACCTAGAAAAAGCTGCCAATTACTTAAAGAATATAGACACGGCAACGCCATTAAAGTAATGGCGAGGAACGGTTCCAGGGCCGCTCGCGCCGCGCCGCTCGATACCACAATTAATGTCGCAGAGTTGACTTGAGCTCCAGCCTCCTCTCGCCAAGCGCAAGACGGGCGCGAGCCATTAACCTTCCCCCGGTCAAGGCGCTCCGGCTCTCACGGTCGCCTTAATTAGTCTCCAAGGTAAAGCAACAATAACCACTTGCTGAGGACAACGTGCCGGCACTGCCGTGGAAGTGGAGCTGCTCAGGAGCGGGTGTGCGCGGCAGGGAGGGGAGCAGGCGGGGAGGTGTGGCTGCGCACGCGTGTGCATGCGTGTGCATGCATGGGCAGAGCTGGAAAGCAACGGGCAAAGTGCAAAACGTGGAGGGCGGTGGCTGCTGGCCCTGGAGAGGTGACCCCAGTGCTCCGGCCTTGCACCGCTGTGGCAGCGGCGCAGCGTTGGCGGCAGCTCTGCGGCTCCAGCCCTCGCTTGGGGCCGGTGGTGTGTGGGGCTCGGCCGGGGGGGGGACCCCACCAGGCTGCAGCCCTCTGGTCGGCGGCACACGAACCTCCGTGCCAGGCCCTTTGCCAAATGGCATCACGTCGCCTTGGACAGGGGAGCAGCATCGCGTTTGCAGTGCGCAGGGCTGAGTAGATAAAGGTGCTAATAAGACAGAGCACTAATTAATTGCAGCACCGGCTGACAGAAGAGCCCTCAGCCGAGCGCCGGCTGTCGCACCGAACGGCAGCCGCGGCGCTGCCAGGTCATTAGGAGTTTGTGTGCGATCTTGCAAACGAACCCGGGGGCTGAGGTTTGCAAAGCCAAATCCCTCTGCCCCCAAAGCGGCCGTGGCTGCGCGGCTGCCCTGGCTCCTGCGCGCACCCCTCGCCTCTCCTCTGCCGCAGCCGGGAGCCGGCAACGGGGATGTGCCAGCCCCAGGGCCAGCCCGGCCAGGACGCCCTGCTCGGGCCGGTGGCCAAGAAGCCGCGGTGCAACGGTACCTCTAAGACTGTAAATGTTATAATGTGAAGCTCTTTTTCTTCTTCTTTTTTTTTTTTATCCCCTCCTCCAAACCAGCAAATCAATTTGATGGTGGAGGGAGCGAGGCCCTTTACAGCTTGTGCGATTTACGTGGAGTCACCCGGTCCCCTCTATCCATCATCCTTAATTAATTAGAAGGTAATTACTTATGGATTCCTCTTTCATTATTCACGGCCCCTGGTGCCCAGGATAAGGATTCCCTGTCCCTCCGGTGCTCTCCTGCCTGGAGCAGGATGCTCAGGAGAGCTCCCAGGCAAAGCCTGGCCTCGACACGCATCCGTCCCGGCGAGCCCGTCTCTCCGCTGGCTCGGCCAGCGGCGAAGGCCGCGAGTCGGCAAACGGGGCAGCAAAATCCCCAGCTCTGGCTGTAATCGCTGCTGCTGGCTGCCCAAGCACCGGCCCTGCCAAGGGGCACGAAATTAGATGAGTCTTCAAAGCGTGGTGAAAACGGCACGTCCAGGAGGGCAGGGAGAGCGGGGCGGCGGGGCGGCGGGGCGGGTGCGGGATGGGGATGCGGGGGGGTCTGGGACTACGGGGAGCCCCCGGCTGCGCATCCCGGGCGCCTCTGCCCAGCGTTGCCCGTCTTGCTCCATCAGCAGAGACGGCGGCGGGGCGAGGGGACGACCTGCGGGACCCCCCCGGACCAGGCACGGAGCCGGGCAGGCAGAGCTCGCCCTCCCGCCCCAGCCCTGCGCCCTGGCCCCCCTCCCTGCCTCTGCCATTAGACCCCCCCGGGTGGTTTTTTTCCCCTTTATGTAAAGAAAAAGGACAACGTGCTCGTGTTTCTCTCTCCCGGTCATTCGGGCTTGAATTATTTCATCAATCACAGAGCGGCAGCAGAGGTGGCAGGAGCCAGGCAGCGGCGAGGAGACCTGCCTTGCTCTGCCGGTGCGGGAGGGACGGATCCAGCCCCAGCATCCCGCTCGTACCGGGCTGGGCTGGGCAAACCTCCCAAAAACCTCGCAAGGGCCTGAGCTTCCCAGCACGGACCCATGACGGCCCTGGGATGGGGCTCTGGTGCCCCATCCCTGCATCCCAATGGCGTTGCCAGCTCCTCTCCCAAAACACACGGCTGTCACCCGGGATGGCACCCGCCGCCTGTCACCCGGCCGCTGCGTCGCGTAGGAAATGTTCTTGCCGTTTGGTAAACACCCGCTTTTAACCAGCTGCTTTCTTACCCCTTCTTATTCCGTTAGAGGCAATTTGGCAAAGCAAATGTTGTAGCTATTAATTAATTACCTGTGCATCCCATAAGCCCCCAAGCGAAGCCAACTCCAGCCAAAGCCCTGGCAGCGTGGGAGCGGGCCAGGATTGTTCCCGGAGCCCGGGCGTTGCGCTGAAAACGCGCTGGCAGCTGGCAGAGCCCCGCTGCCTTTTCGGCTGCGAGCTAATGAACATCCCAGCGGACCAAGGGGAAATACGGTTCTTCTGTCGTCGCCGTGCCCGGCTGGGCGAAGTGCCGTGGAGCGGTGCTGAACCGCGTCCAGCGGCCTCGCCATCTGCTCCGCGCTGGAAACATGCGGGTACAAAGCGAGTGTCACTTGTGCTAATTCGGCAAGACGGTGGCAATTGGTTTAATGTCCTCTGAAGAGCTGGCACGCAGCGGCCGGCCCCGCGGTCCTGCCTCCCCCTTCCCACCCCAAAAAGCAGGTGTCGCTGCCCCAGCACATCGCTGCAGCCCCGTGCTGGGGCGCCCCACTCCTTCCCCTGCACCCCAAGGGGACGTGCCACGGCTGGCAGCACGGTGGCAGAGGCGCGAGGGCGCGGGGCATCATCCGGCTTTGTTCAAAATCATTTTTCCTGTTGTTAGAAATGTAGACACAGAATCTTTTCAGCTTTGTTGTGGGGTTTTTTGTGTTTTTTGTTGGTTTTTTTTTAAAAAAAACTCCGTTTGTAGCGGTGTTGTGGTTACCCAGCAGGTTCCCCCTCCCCTGGGAAGGCAGCAGGGAGGGAGGCAGCAGGACGGGGTCCCCAAGCTACCACGGGGATGGGGACAAGACAGGGACAGGGACATCCTCGGCTCCCCACTGCGCTCCGGCACGAAGGACCCGATCTGTGACCGGAGCTGCGAAGGCTGGAGCGCGGCAGTAACGCCAGCAAAGAGCACTAATAAATCACAGTGACACGATTACGTGGGGCCACACCACGTCTCAGCAGCCACCTAATTAAAAACTGGACTAAAACAAGGCAAGAAAATAACTTAATTTGGGTGTTATTTGCCTTGTTAATGCAGCGGCAGCTTTCTGTGTTGGGTGAGTGTTTATAAAATCCTAATTAGGCTTTATGTTTGGAACGGGGACGGGTACGAGCCTCTGCCTTAATGGCCTTGCACGCCGGGGATGCTGCGGCTCCGCGAGTGCCCTGCAGCCACAGAGGGGCGGCTGATGGCTTCTCCCCCCCGCCGCCGCCTTTTTATTTTTGCGCTGCTTTTCTTTTTAATCAAAACTTCAAATTGGACTCAAAGCAGCTATTTATAAAGCTGTCGGGGAGCCTGGCATTTCACTATCAGATTTCGAGTGAATGGGTTGCGAACAGCCCGCGCTGAACGGGCAGGTGGAGCTGGCGCAGGGCTGGGGGACGTCGTGGCACAGCTCTCGGGGATGTCACAGCACAGAGCTTTGGGACATTGGGGCACAGGGCTCAGGGGCGACGTGGCACAGGGTCCGGGGACTTCCCATTCCGGGAAAGGCTTCGGTAAACAGCTCTGCCGTTGCGGGTGGGGGGGTCCCACCCCCCAGCCCCGTGGCAGCCCACGGCCCCACGGCGTGGCCCCCGTGCGTGCACGCTGTGGGGCTGCGGACCCCTGCCAGGGCCAGCGAAGGGGGTCCCGACCCTCACCCCCCCGAAACACCCCGCACGGCAGAGATGGCTGAAGTGCCCTGTCCGGCGCTACGTGGCGAAGTGATTTAGACAGTTGTATTAAAATGCAAATTTCTGCCTGGCTTGCTAGTTTATCATCTGACTTGTTATACAATTTGCCAGTTATAGAAGAAAAATTACCATAATGGGCCCCTGGGGAATGGTTGTAAAAAGGATACCAAACATTACTTATCAGCCCATTCCACTACAATTATCTAGTGCTTTCCTTCTCCCCCCCAACCCCAAGGAAAATTAAACCGTCAATAGGAGTCGGGGAGCCGGAGGGAGCGACGGTGGCAGCCGCAGATCCGCTGGTGCGCTGGTGTGCGTGCCCCCGGTGCCTCCCCCCCTGCATCTCACCGTGTCCCCCCAATAAACCTTCTTAATGGTCCAGGGGAGTGGAGGTTAAACACATCCAGCCCTCCTCAACCGGGCTGGCGAGGAAAGACGTGCGAGTCTGTCTCCGGTGGAGCAGAGGAGAGAGACAGGGAAAGGGACGGCCTTTCTCCGGCAAGGAGAACAAGACACTCTTCAATGTGGCTCTGTAGAAAGGGAATTAAAGTCTCCTCATTTATTCCAGGGAGGCAATTTCCCCTGCCCTTCTGAACTCCATTTTGCTGTAAGTGCTTTGGTATGGCTAGGGCCTTTTGGAGAGGCGAGCGCCGGGGACGGCGGGCAGAGCCAGCCGCTCACTGCCTGCCGCTGCCTCTGCCGTCGGCTGCGACATCTCCTGGCATGTCCCCGCTTGTCCCACCATCTCCTGGCATGTCTCAGCACCTCTCAGAATGTCCCAGCATCTCACGGCATCTCCCAGCGTCTCGCAGCACATCCCAGCATCTCCCAGCATCTCCCAGCACCTCCTGGCATCTCCCAGGGGTACCAGGGCGATTCCCTACAGCCCAGCGATGCTGGGTAGGGCCCCAGGGCTCCTCCAGACCTCAGTTTAGGAGCAGTTTAGGTATGGGGTGCAGGGGACGTGGCTTCTTTTTGGATGGCTGGTGACGCGGTGGGCACTGGCAGCTCTCCGAGCGGTTGGTGCCGTCCTCAGCCCCATGCCACGTGTGTGCGGCACCACACGGCCGCCGGCTGCGGATCCCAACCAGCAGCTCCAGAAAGTCTCCAGGAATTGTCCTCAAACTTGGGTGATTTTCTCACCAGTTTGGATCTGAGCCACAAGCGTGAGGTATGAGGCACTTGAACACGCAATTTTCCGGGCAGATCATTTCCTAATTAAACCACATCCCAAGCGACTGCATGAGAGCTGGGAGTGCCGGCGAAGGTGCCAGCTCCCAGGGGTGCAAACTGGCAGGGGCTCGTGCCGAGCGGCACGCATGGGTGGCTCCCCACCAGCCGCCCGCTGCCGCCCGCCAAGCCTGGAGCTGGTCCAAGCTCCGTGATGGAAAACTGGGATCCGGCAGCCGTGCCCATGCGAGGAGCAGGCAGGTGGACGGATGAAGCAGAGCTGGACCCAAGCCCTCCCGCAGCTGGAAAATCCCCTCCGCTCGCCCGTTACGGCCGGTCGCTTCCTCCAGGAACATCATCGGCTGCTCTGGGCGGGCAACGCGGAGCAACCGTGGCAATTAGACCAGGATGCTCAGAAGGATGGATGAGCCCATGCAAACACCCGGGGGAGGCGGAGGAGCTTTATTAACCCTGTTTCATGCATGGGGTGGCTGAGCTGGCTTCCCTGGCCCCGCGGCACAGCCGGTGCCTGCCTCTCCGGCTGTGCCGGCGGAGGGAGCGGAGGGAGGGGGGCTCTGCCAGGCCGTGTCCCCGTGGTGGGGGCTCCGTGCCTGCAGGTGTCCCTTGGGAGCTGCAGGGGGTTCAAAGGCGAGCAGGCAGCTTGCGGAGGATGGGGACGTTGGTGGGGTGAGGGGGTGCGAGGTGGGGGGCTCCCCACATGGGCTCAGTGCACCGCAGCTTGTTTTCAGGGCAGATCATGGTTTGTCCCCCCTGAGACGCCGGGACCATGCTGGAACCGGCCACACAACATTAGCTTCCCATCACAGAGTGATGTACTGGAAAACAACGTATTCCCTCGGCAGCGGCGTGTTCCAGATGATGGGGAAGGCAGCCAGGGACTGGCGGGATGCAGGCTCACGTTTCCTGGGCACCCTGGTCCCCCCAGCCCTGCTCCTTTTTGGGGTGTGATGGCATGGCTGCAAGCCCCAGCTGTCCCTGTCCCCGTCCGCATCCCCTGCCCCACGCGTGGTCAACCCAAGGTCCTCGGAGCCACAGCCCCGCAGACCCCCCCACGGGTCTCCCCCTCCCGCCCCATCCCTGCCTGAGCCAGCCCGGGGGCCATGGCGTGACCCCAGCTGTGGCTGGGACATGTCCCTGCTGCGGAGGCCACCAAGCCACCGTGTCTCTCCATCATGAGGGACCCTTGTCCCTTCAGAGAGAGTAGGGAGAGGGGGCAGGTGAGGGGCACCGTGTCCCCAGGCTGCAAGGAGCATCATCTGCGGCCGACGCCACCGAGACAGGCGCTACGGAGGAAGGGTCTGCATGGGAGGAGTATTTTTAGCTTTCTCATTAACTGAGTGCTTTCAAATTAGCCTTCTATTAACCTCAAAGTAAAATGAAAGCGCTGGAAAGAAAGCGTGGGTTTTTTTTTTTTTTCCCCCTTCCTTTTCAGGGCTTAAGTCTCCTGCAGAATATCAAGGTTTTCGTGATTAACGTCACATTTGCCTTGAAGCTCTAATGAAGTGGAGTTGTGTAACATTTAACTTCTGGGGGATAAGCGGGCCCGCGCCAGCCGGGACGGAGGCAGCGCCTGCCTGCGTGTGAACCCTTGCCGAGCTCCTGCCCGCGTGGGCAGGAGGGCAGCCGAGGAGCCGGGCGGGAGCCGAGGCTGCCGGCCCTGCGCTCTCCGTGCGCACCGGTCATCGGCCATCGGCCCCGGAGGTGCCTGTGGCCGGGGAGACCCGTATTTAATTAACCCCTTGCTAAAAACGCCGGACAGGTGACGCCCTCCCTGCTGGACTGCAGCTTTGCAGGGATGGACAGACAGACAGACAGACAGCAGCCCCGGGCTCCCGCTTTCCGAGCCCCGCGGCTCTGCCACGGCTCAGAGAAGCGTGTCCCTCCCGGCTGCCCTCGCTCGAAGCCGCCCAGACGCTTCCCCGGCGGCACAGCGCGTCGCTGCTGCGCTCCCGGCCCTCTCCATCCCGTCGCCGGCTTTTGGCCAGGGCTCCCAGCGGTCAGAGGGGTGGCTCGCCGCACCCCGGCCGGCAGCCCGGGCTGCTGCCCTTGACGCGTGCGGCTGGGTTTTGGGGACGCACGTGGCTGGTCTGGGGCTGGAAATCTCCGGCCGGCCGCTCACGGGCTGGGGAGTGCTGGTTTTACACCGGTTTGACTCCATTTTTGCTGTTCTCCAGTGTGTCCCTGGCGGGGGATGGGATGGAGACGGAGGAGAGGTGGAGATGGAAAGGGGACGGACATGGAGGAGGGATGGAGATGGAGGGAGGAAGGAGGTAGAGGAGGGGTGGAGCAGAGCCCGGGGCAGGGCTGCCGCCATGCGCAGCCTCTCCTGGTCCTCTCTGCGCCCTCCCGCATGTGGGGCTGCTCCCAGCCCAAGGGACCGTCCCCAGCCCCAAGACCACCCATGGAGCCAGACCAGACAGGAGCAGGATGGGAGGCGAGAGACCAGAGACCCACGGCACCGGGGGTCCTACAGCTCCCACCCAGCCCCATGGGATCCCCGAAATCATCCCTGTCCCCTGACACGCCAGGACCAAGCGTGTCCCTGGGCCGCCTCTGATGAAAGGAGACAGGAACGTGTGCGCAGAGACTCCCTAAACAAACCCCGCATGCACACCCACCCCCCCACCCCCCCACCCAGGGCTGATTTCCATTAAGTGGAAAGCAGAAATAACGGGAACATCAAAGGGAAATTGGAAATACAGAAGAAAAAAAAATCAGGGTGGGGGAGCAGGAGCGGGGGAGATGGAGAAGAAAGGGAAGAAACTGCACCGAGCCGGCGTCCGTCCTGCAAATTGGAAGTGCTGCTCAGAGGTGTCCACGGGCGACCTGCCAAATCAATTGATTTTATCTGTGGGCAGAGATGCCTTTTTTTATTTCACACCAATTTTCACGGCCAGCGTTAGATAAAAATGGCAGAGACGCCGGGAGGAGAGCGAGGCAGTGAGGAGGGGAGAGCGGCGGCGGGGGGACGACACCAGCAGATGACAAAAAGAGATTGAGGGGAGGAAAGAGCGGAGGCAGCGCTGCTGCTGCTGGGACGTGCCTGGGGACGGTCCCCCGCTGTCCCCCGCTGTCCCCTGCCTCCCCACCATGTCTCGCCCACAGCCCTGGTCCTCCCCCACATTCCCGTGGGGACCCGGGGCTGGGCGTTCGCATCCCCCTCCCCACCTGTGCCACAGGAATGAGGGGGAACCCCCAAATCCCGGCAGCTTTCCGGGGGTGCGGTGAGAGCCGTTGCTGTGCCATACCCACCTTCTCCGGCACTCCACGGCTCCATCCCAGCGCTGGCGAGCCGGAGAGCTCAAGCAGAGAAAAATACCCGCTGACATCAAGGTTATGTAGTCCTGGGCTGACAAGATGGATTATCTCCTGCAATCCATCATCTCCCTGGCTCCTATTGCATTTTTCCTTTTGCTCTTTTTCTTCCCCCCTTTCTTTTTTTCCTCTCCTTTTATTTATTTTTTTTTTAACAGAAAACGTTTTTAGCAACCGTAATAGCCACTGAGAGCTGCTGTAAAGCAGACATGGGAATCCATCATTTTTATTTGGCTAGGTCTGTTAATAAGTAAGCTCTGGCCATAAATCCTGCAACCTTGAGAATTAAATAATAACAATAATAATACTAATGAAATCCCACGTAGCTTCCCACTCAGAGCAGCCCCTCTCCCGCTTTGGCAGGTGGAAAAGGGCTGTGATTTTTCCTGGTAATTAGGGCCGTGACGAGCTCCCATGGAAACGCTGCGGATGAGGGGGTGGCTGGGGGGGTTTGTCCTCCCCCTGTCCTCCCCCTGCCCTTCCCCAGCCCCCGCGGCTGCTCCTGCTGGGGACCCCGGCAGCTTGGTGGCAAATCGCTGCCAGCAGCGATGATGCTCGGGGCTGCGGTGACGGTGCCAGCCTTGGCAGGGGGGATTTGCCACCAGCCTTTTGCTGGTGAGACATTTCACTCCGGAAATGTTTAATTTTGACATTTCCCAACGAAAATTTCCTGACTTTTTGTGACACGACAGCATTTTTCTTTTAAAGCCAACATATCAAACCTGTATCAAAAGCCCGGCGACTGGGAGTCAAAACATTTTCTCCACGTTGAGCGAAGCGCCTTGGGTTTGTGCCAAGATGCCCCTCGCTCCTGCTGCTGCTGCATCCCCCGAATTCCCCTTTTCCTCCCCTCTCCCCATGGCCCGTGGTCCCGGGGCGATGCTGACCACGCTGGGCTCGGCGCTGTTGGGGCAGATCCCCAACAGTTGGACACGGACTTGACGATCCTTATGGATCCCTTCCAACTTGAGATATTCTATGATCCCGTTTGCAGCCTCGTCGCACGCTCAGGGACGTAGCGAGGCTGGAGCCAGCCTGGCAGCGCGAATAACTAAGGGGAAAAGGTCAACCTATCGCTTTAATACGGGAATAATTCTATTAGTGTGAATCTGACTGTCAGCAGCTCTTACTAAATGCAGGAGTGGCAGGTATTAGCGGCACAGGGCATCCCTGATGCGGCAGGGCTGGCTCATCCCCCCCAGACCGTGCCTGTGCCGTCCGGGGTGAGCGGATGGAAGGGAGCGGGCATGAGCCGACAAGGCAGCCCCCGGCATGGGAGAGTGCGACGGTGCTGGTGCCCGGTGCGGGGACACGCTGGAGGGGCTGGGATGGGGACGGGGGGAGGAGTGGCACGGGGGTGGCACGGCAGCGGTGGCTGAGTGTGAGCTCTGGGACCGTGCCCTGGTGAGACCGAAATGAGTTTCAGGGAACTTTTGCAGAGGAAAATGCAAATTTTGGGAACGCGGGAGTTTTCCTTTCACCCAACGGCTGCTGCTGTGGGAGCGGCGCCGGCACTGAGCCTGCCAGTGAGCGGCAATGGAGGCACAGGCCCTGCCGGGGGGGTTTATTCCACTGCAAACTGTTTGTCTGCAGGAAGGTCTCCAGGGGCTGAAACCACAGGGGGTTTGTGGTGTCACGTCGGCCCCGTGTCCCCTTCGGGCTGGCTGGGGACCTCCAGCAACCCAGGCACCAGGGACCCCCAGCAACCCCGCTGCCGCCTGCGACAGCCGGACCCGCTCCTCGGTCCCCGCCGCTCCTCCCTGCCACTGAGGCTATTAAAAATCTAACAAATGCGCTAAATTAAATACTGCTTTTGCACATATTAAATGAACCTCCCCGCAGCAGGCTGGGAGGCTGCTGAAGCCCCGTGATGAATGTGCCTGGGCTGCAGTGACGGAGGCTTTCGGGGGCTGCGGGGAGGATGCACCTCCCTGCTGAGCAGCGGCTTTGGGGCTGAGCATCCCCTCCGGCCCGGCTCCCCGGCTCGGCGAGGGGTGCAGGGCCCTGGGCCGGTGCACGGGGCACCCCGGGAGAACCCCCAAGGGCTGTGCTGGGACTGGCAGGCTTGGGATTCCCCCCAGCTCCAGCTGCCTCGGCTCCCCAGCACAGGGAGCTGGGGGCTTGCGGCAGCATGGGAAGCAGAGGGCTTTGCCGTGGGTTTTGCGGTGCTGGGGTGTTCGCTACCCCAGGGGAGCCATTCCCACCTGGCCCCCATTGGGACCGTGGCCCTGTTCGTCTCTGGAGCCACTGCAGCCCGTGGGGTACCCAGCAGAGCTGCGAGCGCTCCCCATTAATAATTTACAGCTTCTAATGTGTTGTCAGACAGTCGGTGGGTTGCAATTATCATTGAACCCTCGGGCCGGAGGCATGGCCTCGCTCGGCTGGGCCGGCGGAGCCCCGAAGCCCTGGCTGCGCCCCGGCTGCGCCCCGGCGTCACCCCGGTTCACCGAGCGGGGACAGGAGCACGCGTACCCGTCCTCTGCTGGGACCTGGGCTTAATTAATCTTCTGTCGAGCAGAGAAGTGGTAATGGTCCCGGAGGAAGCCGGCGAGATGATTGTGCTGGAGTGAGACAAAAGAGAACAGTTAGACTGTGACAGCTGATATTAAAATGACTACAACTCACTTCATCCCCCCAGTCAATGCATTATATTCCTTATAAATAATGGGTTACTCCAGGTTAACTGTCTGTTGCTGCATTCCAATTGTTGATATTTAATTAGCTCTAAAATTAAAGTGTTCTTTTATTGCCCCGCCGTTTGAATTGCTTTATTTCTAATTGATTGAGATTAAAGTGTCTCCTCACCACCCTGGCTCCCCGGTGCTGGAGGAGGGTGCAGGGCTGGGGGCAGGTTTGGGGGCAGCGTGTGACACTGCGAGGTGTGACGGAGGAGCAGAGCCCCAGCCGCGGCACGGTGCCAGCGAGGGGCCGGGACCCCAGGGTGCCGGGGTCCGCACCGGGTCCTGGTCCCCAGGAAGGGTTGGGGGATGCTGGTTCCCCTTCCCTACCACTTCCATGGAGACCTGGAGAGGTTCCTGGTGCCGTATCCTGCCTCTGCACCAGCTGCAGAGCCCAGCCCTTACTGCGATCACCAGCAAATTAATGAGCATCCCTTTTCCCTGGCTGTTGGTATAAATGCATCCCGACGGGCAGGCAGCGGGCAGGGGCTGGCAGGGCTCGGGGTCTCACCATCTCCATGATACCTCACCCCCATTGCCGTCACTGAAAATCATCCCAAAAAGCTAATCCCAGAGCGAGCCGAGGAGGGGTGAGGCACCGGAGCCGGAGAGCCTGTGCCGACGAGCACTGCGGTGCCCACGTGCCAGGACAGGAGCTGCTTCCTATGTCTCAATAACAGGAGAAATTATGACCCATCTGATTGGCCTGAGACGAAATTTAACAGCCCGAGGTGGGCATTAGGTGCCGTTAAAAAAGCCCACCGTCTCGCTCCAAGCTTCAACGGCTCTTTAAAAGGCTAATGCATAATTTAACCAGAGCAATTTAAAGCAGACGTCCCCCTGGGGACAGCGGGCGGGCACGGAGGGGCCCAGGACTCGCGGGCGGCCGTGAGAAAGGCTCATCCCCATCACTGCGAGGGGATGCTCGCTGCTCGCCCAGCATCCCAAATCTCCCTCTGGAAAGCAGCCACAGCCCAGCCCGGAGCAGGGACCTGCCTGTTGCTTCAGCATATCCGTAATGGCAGCGGGAGGTGAGGTTTATTGGCAGGGCCACGCTCCGCACCTACGGTAAAACCAACACCGGGTTGCAACAGCGGAAGATTGACTGTGGCTGTCGGCGGCGATGGAGGGACCTGCTGCAGCCGCCGGAGCCGCGTGCAAGCGGCCGCCCCAGGTATTAATCTGCGGTGAGCTGTCAGGAGCGTGCGGTCCAGATGGTGTCGGGGGCTAATGCTTTACTAAGGTCTCTGGCCAGCTGGGAGGGAAGGGAGCTGGGATCCAGAGGCTCCTGTCCGTGGGATCTCCCGTGAGCGCCCGAGGAGGAGGGTGGGCTGCCCTGCGCTGCAACACGGCAGCCGCTGCGGTCCCCAGCCCCCTGCCCCGGGGAGCTTACCCCCCTGCAGCGGCACCAGGGCAGGATGCGGTCCTGCGTGGAGCTGGCTGGGGTGAAGCACCGTCTGCATTGCTGGCTGTGCACCCCTCGTTGCCACCCATCCCCTCCCCAGGTCCCCATCACGCCTGGCCCCGGATGAGCTCTGGGAGACCAAACGGGTCGCGCCTGCGTAAAAATGTGCCTGTCTCGGTGCTTGGGGCGTAACCTGGGTACCCCGCGCGGCGAACTGGAACCACCGCCTGCCCGGCTGAATGAATGAACGTGGTGAAGGCATGCATTTGCATAAATCGGAATAAATGAGGACTCTTAGTCCAGGCCAGCTACTTGGCAACCCCCTCCCCCGGGGGAACAGGAAAGAGGAATAAACATGATGGACGAGGAGATTTGGGATGGATCCCTGCGGTTTGCCTGCCCGAGCTCTCTCAAGGCGCCCCGCTGAAAGGACACGGGTACGGCCGGGCGGGTTGTACCGGCACGGGCACCCGTCAGATGGGAAGGAGCCGCTGGAATCGGGGCTGCCGGGGTAGGCCAGGGGTCCCCACAGCTCCGGGGGGGTCCAGGCAGCACCTCCCACAGCCCCGAAATGCCACGCAGCTCCTCTGCCAGCTCAGCGGGGCTGGGGACCTGTCTCTTTGCTGAGCCGCCGGCGTAACATTGAGGTAAATGCTAGAGCCATTTGTGAGAGTTTGTCTCCGCGGGTGCCCCACCTAGGATGCTGGCAGGGTTTGGCCATGCAAAAACTCACCAGCAAAAGCGTCCCCCAGCAAAGAATAAGGGGGGTTGTTGCATTTTGGGGTTCCCACGGTGGCTCAGAGCCTTCAGTGAGGTCCCTGCCGCCTCTGACTGCGGAGCGGGAGTTTGGAGGACCGAGGACGTACAACCCACAGCTCCCTCCGACAGCCCCGGCGCTGCCCGCGTGGAGATTAATGCCGGGACCGTGGAGCTTGCTGGGGCGGCGAGGGGACCGCTGGGGACAGCCGCCCCTGCCCCACGGTGCCGCCCGGGGCCAGCGGCCTGGGGTCGGCAGGAACCCACGCGGCCGAGCTCCGGCCATTTTTCTGACAAATTGTGACTTTTAAGGAAAACAAGGTTCTCGGCTCTTTTTACAAATCTCTCCATGTCTGGATTTGCAGCCATGCCTTAAGTTTTTTGGCTCTTGTGAGGGAGATGAGGGGAGGGGGCTCGGCCGCAACTGGCTCCACTGACCCCAAGGGGGGGAAAACCCGCCAAAACCCCGCAAGGGAAGCAGCTGGATGCGAGTGCCCCCGGGAGCGAAGGTGGCAGCGGCAGCGTTACATGCAGAGCTGCACTTGAATTCAGCCAAAAGACTCCTGCGCAGCCAAATTCTGCCTACAAAGTCTTTAGGAAACAGTTTGCTCCTGTTTGCTTCAAGGCGCTCGGGGGAGCGGGTTCCAGCTGTGGGCTCAGCGGCCGGGCGCCAGCCGGCCCCACGGCCACCGATGGGGCATGGCGGGACCCGAGGCGGGGCCCTCCGGTCCCGCTGCCACCTCTTTCCCCGCGCGAGGGCCGTGGTACGCAGGTGAGATTTCACGGTGCCTCTTTCATGTCAGAGCATCGCCAAAGCACTTGGGAGAGTTAATAATAGAACAGGAGCGAATTAAACAGTGAATAATGGAGAAGGGTAATAGAAATAATAAATAATGTATTTACGGACTCGCGGTCCTGCCCCAGCCGGCTCCCGAGGATGGGGCTGGCAGGTCCCCGGGGCCGTGGGCACGGCCAGTGCCACGCTGTGGCTCGGTGCAGCTTGGCAAAGCCAACCTTTGCCGGAGGGTGCCAGGCCCCACGCCGTGCCTGTGGCTGGGGGGCACCGGTGAACGGCACGGAGGCGTAATCGGGCAGCGGCTTCCAAACGCCGCGGATTAACGCTCCTGAATGGGGCTTGCACGCCAGAAAGCCTCTTGCTGAGCCATCTTTTCATGCTCCCTGGCTCCTAAACAACTCGATCTCACTTGACTGTAATTCGAAAACGTTTTAATGGTGGTTTATTTTCAAAGCAACACATGCAACAGCAAGGACTGCTTTTCCTCGCCCTGGATAGCTGGCGCGGGCTCAGCGTACGGGGGAAGCGAGGGAGAGGAGGGCGTGGGGGGGGCAGAGGGGTGACATGGGGGACCCCTCGCCCGTCCCAAGCCTGGTAGTGGGCTGGCGGCAGCGTGGGGCAGGTGTGGGGCGGCAGGAGGGCGGCGATCACTGGGACCCCCTCGCCGGCAGACTCCGCGCGCTCCCCAGCTGCTCCTGCTCGCCGGCTGCCAGCTGCCGCCGAATCGATGGCGGGGCAGGCGTTTTGGTTTGCCGGGGAGGCGGGTTACGGCTCTCGCTGCTGGTACGGGGCTCGTGCGTGGGAAACCTAATGAAGATCCAGGGCCGTGCCAAGGGGGGCTGGCGCTGCCTGTGGCAGAGCATCCCCGGGGGCCGGCAGGGTGCAGGGGCCACCGTCCCCAGGCAGGGCACGCAGGTGGCAGGCGGCAGCGGGGACGGCGGGGTCGGGCCCGCGGTGGTGATGGATGGGGCTCAGCCGGTGGCAGTGCGGGCGGGCGTCTCCGCTGAGCTCCTGCGTCCGCAGGCTGATTTATTGCTCGCCGCGATGGGTCTGTAGGATCGAAGTCTGGATGAAAGCCAGAGGGAGAGTTTTCCTGGGGGCAAGCGTTTGGGAGTGGGTGCCTGGCTCTGGCACAGACCCTGGCGAACCACGCATGCTCTGTACCGGGCACCCCAAAATATCAGGGACCATCTCAGGGAGGGGTTCCTGGCTCCCAGGAACTGAAAAGAGCCTGAGTCCTCAGGGTATGGCCAAGGGCTTTACCCCCCAAATATCCCCCTGCGCCCCTCCCCTCCCCCGGCCAGGGTGGGCTCTGCCAGGCCCTGCCTGCTCCGAGCGAGGCCGCTGCCCACGCCGGCCCCCGTACGCTGTGCACGTCCTTCCCTGGCGCTGTGCGGGCTCTGCACCGTATCGTTAATATATCTGTCAGAGGGCAACTTGCAGGCGAGATAATATTGATGTAGCCATTAGAGTGCAGGGACAACAAGGCACGTCGCCGGTGCCGCAGCGCCGGGGGCCTCGCTCGCGCGCGGCAGACGTCGGTGACACCCGGACCAGGATCATTCCGCACTCCCTGCTCCTCCTCTGGGTACCACGGGCGTGTGGTTCCCTGCATCGCACCCCCCATCACCCCCCGCCTCAACGCACGGTGCCAGCGTCACCATCTTCCACCCCAAAACGGCTCGCTGTGCCGGCGGGGTACTGCCTCGGCTGCCGGAGCCTGTGCTACCTGGGAGAGGAGGGAAAATCACTGGGAACCCTTAAAATAACGCACAACTGTTTAAGGATGTGAGATCCGTATTAAATCTCACGGAAAAGGAGCAATTATCCTGTCAGAGAAGGTGATATAATTTTGGAGAGCTAGTTCTGCAGCTGTAATTTTTTCCCCACCGTTTCTCCCCCGGAGGGATTTAGTGGCCAATTATCCGTCGGGTAGCGGGAAGGTGCCCGCTGCAGGCTCCGTGTGCCATGTGCCGTACCAGCGAGGCAGCCCTGTGCCGGGGATGCCGGCAGCTGCCAGCCCTGCCACGGCTCTGCTTTTCGAGGGCTTTTACACCAAACATCGGCTTTGTTGCCAGCTGCTGCCTGCAAACCGCTGCCCCCGGACCTGCGGCGTCGTTGGCCGCGGTGCGGGGTGACACGAAGCCGGCGTTCCTTGGGGACACGTGCCCAGGGCCAGCTTTCCCTCTGGGCAGGGGTGGTTTTCCTGCCTCCTGTAAGCGCCCCGCGGATGCTGGCTGGGTGCACGGGCTGGTTTCTTGCCTGTTCCCCATTCCCATCTCCCCGGGGAGAGCACGGCGCTGTGCCACGGGAGGAAGCTCAGCAAGCCCAGGGCACCCAGCTGCCGCCGGGCAAGCGTCCGGGGAGGTGCTGGGGCTCAGTGTCCCTCTGTGGAGCATGGAGCGGGGAGCCTGAAGTGCCCCCTCGCCCCGGGAGCTGGCTCGCATGGGTGCTGGCACCGGTGCGGGTGCTGGCGCTGGTGTGGGTGCTGGCACGGGTGCTGGCACTGGTGTGGGTGCTGGCACTGGTGTGGGTGTTGGCACTGGTGCGGGTGCTGGCACTGGTGTGGGCACTGGCATGGGTGCTGGTGCTGGCGGGCGCTGGCGGGCGGCCGCGTGGGGAGGGTTAATGCTTCCACCCATCGGGCTGCTGGGGAACTTAATTAAGTGCTAACTTGTCATTTTTTTTAATGAAGTACCGGAGCTGGAGATTTATAATTGCTAATGAGCCAGAATAATAATTAGTTGTTTTTTAATGAGGGTGATGAGCACTCGGAGGGAGAGAGAGCGCCTGGCCCCGCTTTGGCCTAATTCTTCTTCTGTGGCTGTGCGGTGTGTCCACCAGCCTGGGCTGTCCCCATCCCCAGCCGGTGGCGGTGGCCCTGCCAGCTCTGTGCCCGTCCCTCAGAGCAGGGCTGCGATGCCACGCCGCGTCCCACGGTCCCTGCCCAGGCACCGGCTTTCGCCAGCGGGAATACTTGGATGGCGAGGACGTCTCCGCGTGGTCACCTCTTGCCGGCGTGTCTGCATCGCTGGGGAGCACAGTGGCCCCGGGGATCCGGCCACGCTGGGCTGATGTCTGCGAGCACCCGGGTGCAAGGGGGACTCGGAGGGTTGGCTACCCAGCCTGTCCCCTGCCTGGGGACGCCTGGGTGCTCTGTGACCCTAAGCTTGTCACCCCTTGCCGTGCCTCGGCGTGGGTGTGGGTGCTCGTGGGTGCTGATGGCACCGAGCAGCATCCTGTCCCGACGGAGCGCGACGTGGACGGGATCAGAGGGCAAAAATCAGATAACTAATTAGGTAATTGCAGGTGATTATCTTTAATTAGAGAAAGGGAAGAGTGTGAATCAGGGGGATGGGGAAGGTAGAGGCTGCCAGGCTCAGGGAGAAGCTGAGCTCCTGGTTTGCCCCGGCTGTGGAATCCCGGGATCGCTGAGCCCCCCAGCCACCTTGGCTCCCACCAAACACCTGCCTGCTCTCTCTCAAAAACCTCCCTAATTGCGGTAGAAACCTTGAGAGCCGCTGGTGATTGCCTCTGAAGGATTCATAAATCAGGCAGCAAATAATGGGACATCTCTGCGATATTGTTTCAAAGAAAATTTAAAAAAAAAAAGGCAAAAAGAGCAGAGATGGAAACAGCTAAAGTCAGTGCAGCGGCTTCATGCCCTGTCTTTTCTATGGAGATAAATAATTAAGCCATTCTGGGGGACCTTCAGCTTTCTGAAAGCATCTCCCAGCACGAGGCCCGAATGAAGCCGATGGCATTGCTTCCTCTGGATGCTGCCCGATCCCCCTGGGCCAAGCGGCCGGGACGCGCCTCGAGCTGGGCTCGCTGCTGGCGATGGAGCACGTCCCCGTGCCGAGGCCGATTCCGGTGATGCCGGGGTGACGGGGATCCCCAGAGCCGCTGCTCAGCCCCACCACGCTGGCAGAGACGGCAGCAAGCGTGCTGCTGGGGGATGGCGCTGGCACCGCCTGGCACCCCATCCCGGCAAACGGCGTCACCATGCCACGAACGTCACCCCATGATCCACCTTATTGAGCAGAAGGCGCAGGAGAAAACCCGCCCCGCTCCAGACAGGCCCATTACACCAACATACGCTATTATTTCTCAAAGGCGTAATTAAATTTAATCGTCATTTACTAAGTGGTGATGTGGAACAGACACAAACGCCCCCAGCCCGCCACAGCAGAGGTAAGAGGGTCCCAGCACCGGGACCCCCCCGCACCCCAGCTTGCCATTCCCCCAAGAAACAGGCGGCTGCCTCTGTTCACGCTGCTCTGGTTTTTGCCGCTTCACGAGAGTTGAAATCTGACCTTTTTTAATATACAAGGCTGCGATTTTGGAGCCGGGAGCAGCTCTGGGAGGAAAAGGTGGGAGCAAGTGAGATGCAGGGGAGAAAAAGCATCGCAGCCTCCCAGCGGGGTCAGCTGGCCGGCGTTTTGGTACCCACCGAGGGCTGGGGCTTGAGCCGGCGGCAGGGATGCTCGGGGAAGCGTCGGTGGGATGCAGGAGCCCGTCCCGATGTCGGTGGGATGCGGGAACCTGTCCCGGCGGGGCAGGGATGAAGGACAGGAGGCAGAGACGGGCAACTGCCCGTTTAAAAATAAATGCAAGCTGTCACGCACTTGGGAGCGGGAGCAAAGCGGGGCCGGGCAAAGCGAGCCTGCTTGGAAATTGCGGCCCTGTGCCATGCTGCAGACGAGGTCCTGATAATTGCACTTTCTTTTCTTCCTTTCTTTCCCTTTTCTCCCCGCTGAGCTGCAATAATTGGGTGCTGTCGCCCGAGCTCATCTGCTGCCGGCTCCCTGAAAGGAGCTCTGCAATTAGCAGGCGTCACCCTGTAATAAAGCCTTTAATATCCATGGCTCACACTGCAGTCGCTCAGCCCTGTTCCCATTCCCATCCCATCCCCATCCCATCCCCATCCCCTAACATCTGCATCCCCATCCTTGCAGAGCCTGGCAAGTGCCGGAGCGGCGGGACACCCACACACAGCACGCAGCGGCTGCTCCAGCCCTGCTGCAGCCCCTGCCCACCCTCGCCGCTCCACCCAGGACACGGTGCACCGGCTTCAGCGGAGCCCGGCACCAGGCCGTGCACGGCTTCGTGGCACAGAGGCCTCGGGTCCGATCCTGACCCACTTTCCAGAGCAAAAAAGTCACCGCCAGCATTTCAAAGCCGGCTCCCGCCTGGGAGCCCTGCACGGGGCCGGGGTTCCCGGGGAGCTTCCTAACAAATGCTCACAATAAGGTAATGATGGGAAAAATAATAAATGTGTCAGTCCTGCAAGAAGTATTTTTACTGGGAGGGAGAGGGGAGCCCTGCCATCGTGTCGAGCGTGCGTGCGCTCACTGTACATATTAATTAACTGGGTAAAAAGCTCCCCAGCCCCGTGCTGTGTGCATTATTTATGAACGTCTCAGGGTGGTGGTGACTTACGGGCTCTCCTGCTCCGCTCGCTGCCTTGCGTTTTCCCTTGGTTTTCTCCCTCCGAGTTGCTGCGTGTCAGTGCGCGGCCGGCGGGACCCGCGGCCGGCCGCGGCACGGCGGGAGTAGATATGCCGGGACGGAAGTGGTGGGAGCGGGGTGGGTGGGTGAAGCAGCTGACCCCATCGCTGCCTGTACCTCCCCGGCAGGGCCAGGCAGCATCAGCCGTGGCACCCCCACCCCGGGGTGCTGCAGGTCCCGTTGGACACCCAGGGCTGCCCAAGGTGCTTCTCTGTCCCTTGGAGACACAGGATGGGATAGGATGGGATGGGATGGGATGGGATGGCGGCTGCAGCGTGGGACCTTCCCTCCCCTCCATCCCACAGGACCACCAGCCCAGGGTGAGACCGCAGCCCCCTGCTCTGGCAAGCTCTGGCACAGGCGGGCACCGGCCCCGGCTCCCCCTCCCTGGGCGGCCGACAGCCCGAGAGCCCCACAGCAGGGAACGGGAGTTGGATGCCACTTTATATATCATTGTCTCCCTTTATAGATGGAGTTTTAACCTTCCCGGCTTCTGCCTGGGGATTTATCAGCAGTTTCATTTCCTGCAGCAATAACTCACCACGCTGCCCGGGGTGGGTGGCGGGGCTCCTCCGCACCCTCGAGCGGGCCCTTGGCACCCCGGCAGGGACGGGGACACCTCCTCACCCCCATGCCTGGGTGCCCATGGGCAGGGGTGTCCCCGGGACCCCATCCCGCAGCATTGCCTTTTCCCCGATGTAATGCCAATGAAGATCCGCGTCTCCTGCCTGCGGGCAGGGATGGGGACTGTGGACCCCTGCCTGCTATCACTGATGGGACAGGGACAGGGATGGCGACAGGGACAGGGGTGGCTCTGCTGGCGCTGGTGGCAAAACCCCTGTCCCCAAGGTCCTTGGCTCGGCCTGTTTATGTTCCCACACAGACCTGACAGCCAAGGGATTTTCATTCCCCAAAGGATTTTCTTAATTAGGAAACTTCATAGCTCGCTATCGCATGCACCCGCACACCCACTCATCTCCATCTCCTCAAAGGCTCTGCCCACCCACCCTGCCGCAGTTCCGCGGGCGGGCACCGGGGCCCCACCAGCGCAGGGGCATCGCGGTGGCATTGCGGCGAGGAGGGGGCGCAGACCCTCTCCCCAGCCCCCGGCGCGGGGACCCGGCTCTCCCCAGGGCTGAGCCCAGGGAAGAAAGGACGGGGCGCGTTCCCGGCCCCTGAAGTTCGCTTCCTTAATGAGGTCTGTGCTAAGACGATTAAGAAGAACTTTAGTGATGGGTTTTTATAATCCTGCCTGAAAGGGAAACGCGCCTCCGCTTTCCTTCCCCGCTGCCCTGTCCCTCCTGTCCCCAGCGGGGACGTTCCCGCCTGGTGACCTCGCGCCAGTGTCCTCCCCAGCACGGTTTTTGCCCATTCATCGCTTGGGTTTGGTCCCTGTGCTGCCCACGGGGCCGGGGCTGGACCGCCGTGGGTGAGCGAGGCTGACGCTGGATGCACCGGCGAGGCGAGACGTGGTTCAGCCGCTGCCCCGGTGCAGCAGCGGGCCCGTGTGCATCCTCCTCCGGATGGGTTTGAAACCATCCCGGGTGCCAGGAGCCGGCTGCGGCATGGCGGGGGCGACGCGGGGAAGGTCAGCGAAGGTGCCCGCTGGCGCTGGGTGAGCATCACGTGTACTCGCCAGGCCCGCACTGTACCCACCCTGCCTGTGCCGTACCCGTGCCGTACCCGCCATACCTGCGCCATGTCCACCGTACCCGCACCATACCTGCTGTACCCGTGCCGTACCTGCCATCCCTGTGCCGTACCTGCACCGTACCTGCCGTACCTGTGCCATACCCGCCGTGCCTGTGCTGTTCCTGCTGTACCTGCAGTCCTGCGGCAGCAGCACGTAGGCGTGGGGCACATTTCCCGCAGCCTGTTGAGCGCGTTGCAAGGGAGGAATTGATCCCCGCTGTTTCATTTATTAGATGGTGTAATACCACAGAAACCGTTTCCACAATATCCCAAACTAAATCATTTATTCTTGACAAAAATCCAATAAAGAGCTCAGTCCTTCTCCATAGGCAGATAAAGCCCAGATTAACGGGGCTGCCTAGATCAAAAAAAAAAAAGAAAGAAAAGGAGGAAATGCTGGGAAAATGAGCGCGGGATGTACAGGAGACTTCTTCCACCTTCTCGCTTTCCCAAGGCTGCTGCAGCTCAGGGTTTTATTACAAAAAGCCACCTAAGTATTACAGGCTAATCCGTAAATCCCAGCCTAGTAAAATATGTGATGGATTTTGTAAATTGTGCCCTTTACAAATCTGATTGAACTTTTTTTCCTGCTAGTTTCCTTTGCTTCTCCTTCCCCCTCCTCTCCCAGGGGATTTTTTTTTTCTTTGGGGACCACATTGCCTTTTGGTGTCTGTGTCCCGGCCCTGCTTCGTCTCCAGCCCGACCCCCCGGTCCCTGTTTGCAGGCGCTCGATGGTGGGAGGGACGCAGCAGAAAGCCTGGACCATGGCAGGGACAATCGACAGGGATGGGATGGGGATGGGGATGGGGATGGGGATGGGAATGAGGATGGCTTGGGGATGGGGATGGGGATGAGGATGGGATGAAGTTGGGGAAGGGGATGGGATGGGGATTGGGAAGGGGAAGGGGGTGGGATGAGGCTGGGGAAGGGGAAGGGGGTGGCGATGGGGATGTGGAGCCCACCCATGGCCCTGTGGCTGGAGCCAGTTGCCTGCATTATTAATTGCTCCTTTCCCCATCCTGTCGCTGCAGCCTGCTGGCAGCCGGCTGCGCGGAGGTAGGAAGGCGGCCATGAACGCCAGGCCCCGTCGGTGACTCCCTCCTCGTCGCCTCAGCCTGATTTTAGGGCTTTCTGCCTTCCCCAGGGGGGGCCAGAGGGGACTGGTTACCCCTGGGGACCGATGCCACCCCGGTGCTCCCCAGAGCCAGCTGGGGCAGGGGCACCCATGCTCCCCTCACCGCGGCGGGGCCACCCCGAGCCGGCGGGGCCGGGAGCCAGCGCCCCGGGGGAGGCTGCTGGTGGGTCAGACAGGGACCGTGTTGTCTTTGGCTCCTCCCGGGTGGCTGCGGAGGGACTTGGCTGCCCGGCCGGGCTATAAATCCCGGGTGTCAGATGTGGCGCGGATCAGGCCGAAACCCCCGCGTGGCCGGAGACTGAGGAGCATCGCCAGCCCACGCAGCGCCTGCCCGGAGAACCTCGGGCTCCTCAAGGTGCTGGGACGGTCCTCGGGGCCAGGACGGGCTGCGAAGCCTGGAAATGGGATTTCATACAGCCACCCCTTTGGGGCAAGTAGTGCAGCCCAGCGTCGCGGACCCTCCCCGGACAGAGCATGTTTCTGCGCAGGAGGGGGATAAACTTGGGCATGTCTTTCCTCTCTCCAACGTTATTTCCTAGCTCTTTATTAAAGCAAGATGTTGCTGGCGAAACTCACACTCCCTTCCTTGTTTTTCCATCAAATTATTCTGCAGAAGAACATCTGGCGGCAGCTAACGAATGGGCTATTCCCGCCTGTCGCGGCGGAGATGCTGATTTCCCCGCGGTGGCCAGGGGCAGCTGGCAAATGCCGCCTGCCATCACGGTGCCTGTCATCCCGCACCGCTGGGTGACATGGGTGGCAGCGAGGATGGGGACCCGACAGCATCGTGCCCCGTGAAGGAAGCTGGGAGCTGGGAAGAGGAGAAACATCTGCCACGTCTTTCTTTTGACTTCGTTCCACCCTGAGCTGCTTTTTCTTTTGGTTTAAGGGTAACGCTGAGGCTGATGGAGCCCTGGGACCAGAGCCCGGCTCCGAGCCGGGCGCCAGCCCTCAGCCACCGGAGCTGAGTCCAGACCTATGCCGGGGCTCGGATCCTCCCAAGATGGCTCAGCAGCAGCGGCGTTTGGGGGGGGGGATGTGCACCGAAGCCCCCCCCGCCCCAGCCTGGCCCAGGCTGAGCTCTCGCCAGGCTGGATGCCTTCGCCCCCAAGCTGTGCTTTGCAAAAAACCCAGCAGGATGAGTTCCCCATGCAAATCTGGAGTACCTTAATTGCCCTCGAAGGAAGGAAGGCTGGGTTAGTGCCCAAATGGGCAGCGAAGGGCGCCTGAGCTCCCGTGGGTGCTGACTGTGGGGACAGCGGGGGTAGGGCTGTGCCTCAGTTTCCCCGGTACCAAACGGCACCACGGTGGGGGCAGCTGGGAGCCGTCCAGCCCTTCCTTTCCTCCTACAACCCACGCTGGCGGTTAAACACGGGCGCTCCACGTGCTTGGAGCCAGCGCTGGTGGATGCTCGGCGGTAACCACGGCAACGGCCAGGTTTCTCTTTCCTTTGCCCTTGCCAGTCACCTTGAGATGCCACCGCATCCTGGCCACCAGCCGGGCACCCCGAGCCCCGCCACGCTGCTCCCACCGCCGCTCCCTGAGCTCCTCCGGCACGCGTGGCAGGGGGACGCGGTGGCAGCAGGGCTGTGCCGGGGATCACCTTCCCCGTCCCGGCAGAAGGGCCGGATCCAGGCATCCAACACCAACCTGGCTGTGCCGGGGCTCCCGGGGCTCCCCCCGCCCCCCGGGACAGGAGCCAGCGCCGCGGGGTGGAGGAGGGAGCCCCACGCCGCTGCTCCACCACCGCGTCCCCGGCGCTGGCAGCATCCCTGCCCGGCAGCGCCGGCGGAAGGAGCCCCACGAGGCGCACAAAGCAACATCTGCAAGCGCTTAACCACGCAGCCGGCCCAGCCCTTCCCGAAATAGCTCGCTGGGGTGGGCTCCCATGCCAGCACTGATGTCATTTGCTTTTATTTCCCTCCTGTCTGCTCCTTTCCCGCTGGAGCCACGATTCACTTGTCAGCCGTGCTCTGCGCCAGGGGCTTTGCTGCCGCAAGCCCGGCCTGTGCCGGCACAGCCGGGGCACTGCCGAATGATGGTTCCCAGTGCCGAGGTGCTGGCTGGGGCTGGCCCCGCCATGCAGGGACTGGGTGGGTCCCAGTGCTCTGGCGGTTGTGATGCCATCGGAGGCTCCTCACGTCCCTCGCTGGAGCCAGGATGAGCCCTTATTTCTCCAGCGGTGCGGGCGCTGCGGGGAGATTGGGGAAATCCTGGCTGTTGGCTGCTGGCTGCTCCGGTGGTGTTGGTGCGAGTGGGGAGGGCTTGGGGGATGGCAGCCCCCAAGGGGGATCCCAGGGTCCCCACACCTCTGGCTGTGCCTCGGCCGCTCCGGGAGCCCTAAGGAGAGGGGATTTACCGGCTGTGCCCCGGCATGTGGCTCTGGCACTGCAGGGTTTGCCGGTGGGGGTACCACCAGAGCATGCACCCGTGCCACCGGGCAGCTCCCTGGGGCTGCCAATACCCTTGCACCGCAGCCAGCCCCGGCCCCTCTGCACACACAGGGGGTTAACTTGGCCACCGCCGTGCAAGCAGAGGCAGGGCCCGGCGCTGAGCCAGCCCGCGCAGGCCCGAGCCGGCCAGCTGGCTGCAGCCCCTCGCCTGGCTCCAGCACCGGCGCATGCCTCCGGAGCAACGTGTCCGTGCAAAGCGCCCGCCAGTGCAGCCGCCCGGCCCGCTCAGGGCTCGGCTCCATCCCTCCTGCCGCCTCCCCACCAGCACCGCAGGACCCCACCGTGGGGGTCCGGCGGCTCCCTTGGGCCGGGGGGCCATGGAGGTGCAGGCACCCTGGGCCAAAAGCTCGCGGACAAAATGTTGCCTGTCGCTGCTTTGTGCGTGGGGATGCCGGGGCACGGCAAGGGGACCCAGCCGGGGTCTGTCACAAGGGGAGGGTGGCACAGCAGTCGGGCATTGCATCCATCCGATCTCAGTGATTTTTCAGCGATGTAAATCGCTGTTGCAGCTGAATGTCCCTTTGTCACCGTGTGTGCCACTGGGACACACGGGCAGCGCATCCAGGTGGGACCGTGGCACGGCAGAGCGAACAGCAGGCAGTTGGGTTTGCCAAGCGGTTTGCAGGAGGAGCCAGCTCTGCCAGGCACGGCCTGCGTGCCGTGCCGGTGTCTGCCAGCCGCAGCCGCTCCCGCTCGGCAGTGAGGCTCCGTTTGGAGATTTACTGCCTCTCATGGAAAAATGGGTGGAGTGGGAGGATGCCTCCTCATACAGCCAGGGAGGAGCTGGGGGGGACTGGCCCTGGCTGTCTCATTCTCTCCAGTTTCCTTTTCTGTGCCCCACAGCGGCACAGGGGACCCCCACATCTCCTCGGTCACCTCAGGGGACGCGCGGGCTGGGACGATGCCCCTGTGCCCTCCATCGCCCCAGCTCAGCACACTGCCCGTGCCCGCTGCCCACCGCACCGCTCCGAGACGTGCAGGCTGCATCCCCCCATCCTCCTCCCCTGCAGGAACACATGGCACCATGTCCTCAAATAATTGCTTCATTACGGGCTAATTACTGCAATTAGCTGAGCAGTGCTCCTGCAACTGCCTGCTGGCCTGTGCACGGCGAGTCACGTCCCCTCCAGCTCCACAGCCCATGGTGGTGGCACCACCAAGCGTGGCCCGTATGGCCCCGAGGATGCTCCACATGGCTCGGGAGGCTTGAGCTCAGCACCCTGAAAGGTGCTCAGTCACTTGGGGACCCCAGGACAGGCGTATGGGTTTGCTGGCCCCCCCCGGAGCTGCCTTGGCCATCCCTATCCCGCACCGCCCCTCCGGGACAGGCAGCCAGCAGTTTGCTGTGGGACAGACACGTGCTGATGCCCTGCAGCACCGCGTGGCTCCGGTCCCCCGGCTCTCCGGTGGGGTCGGTGACATTCAACGCCAAGGGGCTGCCCTTCCCTGCTGACCCTCAATGACTTTTCTCATCTGCTGCGGCGCCGGGCGCCACAGCAGGAGCCCCCGGCAGCTCCACGGCTCTGCCGAGTGGGAGCGGGACCAGGGAGGTGCCGGTAGCTCCCACCGCTCACCCATGTTTTGTCTTTAATTCCTCCCCTGGGCCTTCTCCCATACGCAGCATGAGAGACGAGAAACGGAGACGGCTCCAGCCCCAGGGTCTCCAGAGGCCCCGGGGTGGCTCCTTTCCTGCACCCAGCAGCACCGGGAGCTGCGCTGGCCCCGGAGAGGCCGAGCAGCCCAGAGGCCACAGTGATGGGCGCATTCACTCTTTGCCTTTGGGCTGCTCTGCTCAGCGGGAAGGGGAGTCCGGTCTGGACAGAGACAGGATGGGTCCCACGGGGCTGAGCAGCACACGGGATGCTGTGGGGATGGGGTGTTGGCAGCGGAGGACACACTGCGGAGAGGCTGCCTTTGAGTCCTTTCATCTGCTGACGCGTGCTGTCACGACGGAGCGCGTAATTGGGACGCGCTGCAGCGGCGTGGCAGCACGCGTCCCTCCGGCTCGGCTCGGCTCGCCTGGTGCGTGCCGCTGCGCTGGTGGGGGGGCCGGCTGGCTGACGGGATGCTGTCCCATAATGGGCTTATTTGCTTCGCTTTGTCACTGGCTGCTCGGCACAGGAATCGCTTACGGTGACACGAGCCGTGGGCGGCTGCTGCCTCTGCGCTGCCGAACGGGGCTCCCCCTCCCTGCCAGCACCCGAAGCTGCTGCGGGGAAGTGGGGTGCAGTGGGCGCAGAGCCGATGCGTCCCCATCTGTCCCCCAACACGGCGAAGCATTCAACAAGCCAGGGTGATGGGGGATGCAGAGAGGCCCCATCCTCCATTGTCACCCTGGTGTCAACACTGTCCCGGTGCCACCGTGAGAGCCGGGAGCGCTGGGGACAGCCGTGTCCCGTGCCAGTGGTCGCGCACAGCCCCGCTGTCATCGCCGCTGCCTGAGCCACGGCCGCGTTTATGAATAAATGAAGTGCGAGCAAAGCGTCTGCCTAATGGCATAATGACAAATGTGTACCGAAACCGGAGGGAAAAGGGAACAATTTGAGGGATTCAATTATTTAACAGAAGCTTGTTACCGGTATGCGCCGGGGAGCCCATGCCAGCACAGCCCCGGGCTCCGGCGGGTGGGGGGGGCAAGGGGCTTACCGGGGTGCCCCAGGGGACATTGGGGACCACAGCTCAGCTGGGCTGAGAGCTCTCCACGGGGGTCAGGGACACGCTGGGTGGGGGTCTGCAGGAGCTGGTGGCCGGGTGAGGGTGGGCAGCGCGGGCAGCGCGCGGGCAGCGCTGGCGCGTGGCTGGGAAGCGCATTGGGGGAGCAGGAGGGATTCGTTCGCGCCTCGCCTGGGCTGGCAGCGCCCTGCTAGGGAGGTGCAAATGGACTCGGCGGGAGCTCGCCGCCCCACAAAACCCCGCTGCCTTCGGCTGAATTGCTGGCGGCCGAACGCGGCGCAGGGGGCCTGATCCTGCTCGGCTGGGAGCCGTGGTGCAGGACGATGCTGGAGTTTAATATGACACGAGTCAGGAGCAGACCTCACGGAGGGGGATATGCATTTAAAATTGATTTAAGTCTGTCCCACTGTCCCCAGCGCCCAGAGATGTGAGTCCCCATGGCCTGGCCATGGTCACTTCTGCGTGGCACAGGGAACAAGGGGCACCGGCTGCCTGTCCTCGTGCCTCTGCTGGGTTCCCCTCTGTGGGCAGCAGCGAGCTGGGGGCTCGGGCACGTCCATTCTCCTTTTAGGGGCCCCACTGGCTATGGGGACATCCAGCTCCATCCTACACTGTAGCCGGTGCAGCCTCCCCGCCACTGGCCTCCCCTGGGGCTGTGGGGCTGTGCCACGTCCTTGGCCGCGGCTGCCGGGGGCTGAGCCCAGCACCGTGAATTCGTGTGCATCGCCCTCCCCACGCAGCCGGCAGTGACAAAACCTGGCAGGGGACAAGTGCCCGTAAATGCGGGCAGGCACTGGCAGGGGATGCGGGCTCCAGCAGCCAGCTCTCCGCGCACGCCCGGCTGTTTGCTGCGCTGCCCGGGGACCGCTCGCGCTTAGCTCGCATATGCTGCGAGGCGACGCGCTTTATTCCCCTCCAGCCTCCTTTGGCTGCGAGCGCCCAGGCTTGGGCAGAGGCTCGAGCCGGGATGCTCGGGTCCGGCACAGCCCACGGTCCCTCCATCCCTCCCTTCCCCTGCAGCTGCGTGGTGCAGGAGCAGACCCCGCCTGAGCCTCGGCGGGACGCCGATATCTTCCGCTTGAACACCTGAATCAAGAAAACAAATGCGAACGTGGCGCGGGGAGGTTGAGCAGCATCCACTGCCAAAGCTGGGTAGGGCAGGGCATCCCTCCCCGGTCAGCTCCGCTGTGAGAGCCTCTGCCCGTCCCAGCACATCAGAGGACCCTGACGGGAGTTTATTTCGGGCCCTCGTGCCAAACCAGCCCGTACCTCTCGCGGCCGCAGAGCCCCCAGCGCTGCTGCCCCAGCCCTGCCAGCAGCCTGGTCGCTCTCAACAGTTCCCAGCCCTCGGCCCTGGCGGCAGCCAGAAGGAAGCAGCTGTTTGCCAGAGAGGCAGCGCCTGGCACCGGCCAGCCGTGCCGCAGCCTGTGCCAAGCCGGGGAGCCGCGGCGGCGAACAAGCCCCTGCTAATCTGTCGGGCCATTCTCCACAGGAACGGCCCGGCTCGTGGACGCCAACGTCTGCTGAGTGTGAACCTGGTGCTTTCTGGTGCCCGCTCTGAACAAGCAGGATTAGTGCCAGGGTGTGGGTGTCTGGGGACCCCTTTGCAGGTCCAAAGTGCCCCTTGGATTAGGTGCCACCTCGGTCCCAGCCTCCCCCTCCCTGGGGTCCCTGCAGAGCTGCAGCCAGCGAGTGGCTGTTTGGAGAGAAGAAAAATCACAGCATCAATCAGCGCGGGGAGCGAGAGCAAAGCTGGGTGATTTAGGTGACTGGTCACCGCCGTAACCGATGATGAGCTACGAGTCAAGGAGAGAGAAATAAGAAGGTGACACAGGCTGGCATCTGTTTGCGCAAACTACTTTATCCACAGAGGGGATCCAGCACCCAGGGAAGTGATAAATCCCCCTCGCCACGGCCGTGCGCTCAGATCAGACGGCTTGTGAAGGAAGGCAGCGCCTCGGCCGTGAGTTACTGGCTGGGGAGCGCTCGTGTCAGCTGGTGTGGGACCCCAGGGATGCCGGCTCTCCGGTGTGGGACCCCAGGGACGCCGGCTCTCCGGCACGGACCGTGATGGGGAGGACGGCTGCAACTGAGACGTGCAGGGGACCCTGCGGTTCCCAGTCACCTCCTGTCCCATGCCAGTGCCACGTTGTGACGCCTTGCAGCTGCACCATGCGGTCCCTCCTCTTCGCCGCAGCCCTTCCATCTTCTTTAGCTTTCATTTGCAAACAGGCTGCAGCCCAAGATGGGGAAGGAGGAAGAAGAGGAGGCATCGGAGCCGCATGTTTTCATTCCTGCACACCTCTTCCCGCACGCCAGATGGGCAGAGGGAAATCATCCGTAATTGTTTATCCAGAAGCGATTCTGCAATGCGATGTGGTGCAGCAGAGTCACCTTCCCCGGAGCCGGGAGCACCGGGCAGCAATCCCCCTCCAGCTCCTTTCCCTTCCCTCCCATGCCTGATGCTGCCGCTGCTGCTCCTCATCCTCCGGACGGGTCCTTGGCCACAGCCAAGGGTGACATGTGATGGCGTGATGGAGATGCTTTCAGGGACAATTAATCACCGGCAAAATCAAAGCAATATAAAGTCCAGGGGCAGGCTGGGAGCCACGTGCTGCCTCAGTGCCATGGCCGGAGCATTGCTTTCCCCCATCTCTCTGGGTTTGCATTCCTCTGCTTGCCTTCAGCGGTGCAAATTTGCTATCGTTTTATTTAAACACACGAGCCGCCCTCCATCCCTGGGCCCTGATGCTCGCGTACCCGAGCCTGGCAAATGATTTACACAGCGATGATGTACGACCTGCTTGCTCATCTAAGTTTGCGGCTAATCCTGCAGCTGAGATGTCTCTGCAGACAGTGGTGCTGGCTGGGAGGAGGGGGGTTCCTTGCAGGCTTTTGCGCTGGCCGCTGGGTCGTGCCGCTCGGGAAACGGCTGGGACACGGCAGCGATGCTTGGATGCTGGGAGGGGTCTTTTATTTTTTTTTTCTTTAAATGAGGTTTTTTTTTAAACAGCCTCACAAATTGATCCCCCGTCACCCACCTCCTGCCCCTGCCGTGGGTAACGGCAGGTCAATGGATCCCCGGGTCCTGGGCAGGAGCCGGGGCTCTTCCGTGTGCAACACGTGTGTGGCCAGAGCCCTTCCATACCTGTGTGCACGTGTGTCGAGCTTTGCTGTACACGTGGCTGCGCATCAGTATTTCTGAGTGTGTATACTTGCTCTCGCTGTATATATGGGTGTGCATAGCTTTATGACAACTGAAATGGAAAAGACAATTGGATGTCAAAACCTATCCGAGGAGCCCATTTATACCCACCGACTTTTATGGGATTCCCACTGATTGATTCAGGCCCCATAAAACTTCTTGCAGCAGCTCCCACCCCTCCCGGCCGGCTCTGCCTCTGTTCAATAGATTGACTCCTCTGCCTGCAGCGGGATTATATCCAGCATCCCTGGATGTGCAGCTTCCTTCCAGCTCCCCGCCGGAGCTGCTCCAGATAAGGGATGCGGCACATGTGCCGTCGTGCCATCCATCACGCTGTCAGAGCACCAGGCGGCTGGGGGCCGGGGGCTGTGGCCGGATCCTGCACTCGGCCTCCCGCCACGGCTTTCCCTTCCGAGTCGCTTTTTTCTCCTTGCAGAGGCGAACTTCACACTCCGCTGACAGTCTCCAAGCGACAGCCCTCGGTGCCACCGGCCCATTCAAGGCAGGAACCGGGCTGTTTCATGCTGACCCCAGCGTGACAATCCATCTCGGCACTGGTCTGCACCCTGCGCTGGTGCCACGCGGCACAGCTCCCCGTGCCGAGCGGTGAGGATGCTGCCATGCTGGAGGGTCGAGGCAGGGAGCAGCGGGGTGGCACGGGGCCGCGGTGAGGCCGGCGGTGTGTGCCGGAGAGACAGGGAAGGTCTCGCCTGCGGCTCATCAGCGTTAATCACCGCAGCTCCCCTCGTGTGCCGCGGGCAGCCGGCGGCTCCGGGGAGGCATAATTCCGTGTGTCGGCACGGGTTCATCATCACCACGCCCGAGCGGGTCTCCGGGAGCTGGGAAGGGCAGCCCGGCCAGCCGGGAACGGGAACGGGATGGGGACACAGGGCTCTGCTCCCCCCATGCTTGCAGCGAGGCTGGTCCCTGCTTTTGGAAAGTGCCGGGGGCGGTGTGCCCGCCGAGGGCAGGACGTGGCCGTCAGCCCCGGCGTGCAGCCGGGCCCAAGAGCAGCCAGGGCGAACCAGCCCGCTGCACCATTCGCTGTGCGCAGCTGCAGAGATCCCCCTTAGCTGTGCGGACAGCACCGGCGCGGAGCAGGCAGGATCGGTGTCTGTCCCCGGGGAGGGCACGGCCAGGGGCTGGTGCAGGTCACTGTCTGTCACCAGGAATCATGCGATGCTGGCGTAAATCAGGTGCGGATGGGTGCAGAGCTCAGCACAGCCCACGGGACTTGTTCAGTGGGTGCTGGCCCTGCACCCGTTGCACCGCGCCGGCCCCGCGTGTGTCTGTGTTTGGCGGGGGGGGGGGGGGTGTCTCTGTCCTGGAGGAAGGTGATGGGAAGACCTTCCCCAGCACCCCCAGAGCTGCTGGCACTTGTCGGAGCAACTCAGCCAGCAGCTGCCCGCCAGCGCTCTCCTTTCCATGGCTGAGCACGCTGACCTTTCCCAGCGCTTCCCGGCTCAGCCCCCAGCCGTCGCTCCTGCCGGCTGCCGGCTTCGGCGCGGGTGGGAGGCCAGGGGGGAGCGGCTGCAGCCGGGCAGCCCCGTCCCCTTCCCCCCGCTCCGCTCCCCTCCCAGCCCTCTCCTCCCCAGCACTCATCCAGCACCTATTAATATTTATACCTCTGGGTGTGCGGTGAGAACTTGGACACAATCAGGACACTGCAATTATTCCATGGGGACAGACAGTGGGTTGCTGGCAGCGTGTCCAACCTGGCGGTACCTGTGACACCAGGGAGTGATGGTGGCAGGTGAGGGTGACAGCCAGAGTCCGGTCCTCCCGCTCCCCGCAGAGGATGGAGGGCACGCCCAGGACTGCCAGGATTTGGGCTGAAAAGGCACAGTGCAGCCTTCCTACCGTGCCACCGGCTTTCAAGAGCAAGGAAGGGCGGTTCCCCGCCACCCTGCATGGGCGCACAGTTGTGTTGCCGTCGCATTGCTGTCGTGTTGCTGTCGCATTGCTGTTGCATTGCCATTGTGTTGCTATTGCATCGCCGTTGTGTTGCCATTGCGTTACCATTGCCTTGTCATTGTCTCGCCGTTGCATCGCTGCTGTGTTGCCACTGTGTTTCTGTCGTGTTGCCATTACATCGCCGTTGCATTGCTGTTGTGTTACCGTTGCCTTGCCGTGGCATTGCCATTGTACTGCCACTGTGTTACCGTTGCATTGCCATGGCGTTGCCGTTGCATTGCCGTTGTGTTGCCATCGCATTGCCGTGGCGTTGCCGTTGCATTGCCGGTGTTACCATTGCGTTGCTGTAACATTGCTGGAGCATTTTCATGGCATTACCCTGTCATTGCCGTCACGCCGGCGTTGCACAACCCTGCATCCAGCACAGCCCCGGGAGCGCGCCGGTTTGCTAGGGTGTCTCCCCCTCAGCCTTCCTCTGGAGGCTGAAGGCCGCAGAGGTCTTTTATCCCGGTGGCTTTTCCTTGCTGCAGCGAAGCTCAGTCAAGGAGGGGGGGCCGTGGGACTGAGTGCCGGGGCCGGGGCTGCGCTTCTCCACGTTGATCTGTGCGTTGAGCTCAGAAAGCCGAGGGCTGCCCAATATATTGCTCTGCTCCCAGTACAGCGTGTCCCCGGTGTCAGGGGAAGGGCAGGCACACGCCGGCTCCATCACAGCAGCACACCTTGCAGGGAGACATGTTCCCACCCCCTTTTATAAAAAGCAATGCTCCTGTAATAAAGAATTTAATAACCCGCTGTGCCTGTGTGGATAGAAAACTCATTTGTTTAATAGGCAGCAGTTTGGCTTTGTCATGTTCATTTAGTTTTTAATGACGCACAGTTGTGCCAATATTGATTTTAGCTTATAGGGACTCAAAAAATTTACTATCTGGAGTTATCTGAAACGCAGCCCTTTTATCCGGCAGGCGGGAAGATGGATCTCTCCCCGCCTCACTCCCGGCCGGCGTGATGGCACAAGCCGTTTGCGAAGGGCTCCATGTGATCCCGCGCCGGTCCCCGTCTCACCCATGGCACGTGGGGGCAGCCGGCGTTGCCGCGCCAGACGTCACCCGGCTGAGCTCTCCTACCTACGGGCATGGGGAAACTGAGGCACGAAGGGGGATGGTTCCCCCAAGTCAACCTTTGCCTGCGAGGTTTGGGCTGGGAATTGGACCCAGCAGCCGGGTCTCTCTGGCTGTGTTCCATGAGGCCGTTTGCTGCGGGAAGAAATGCGTTGGCGGAGCAGCCCTGCAGCACAGACCTGCCCCCATCACCCCGACGCCGAACGGCCTCCGCTTCCTTCGCTAATTTTTAATGAGTCAGCGGCTCTTGCGCAGCTCGTCCCCCCCCTGCACGGGGTGACAACTGACAGCAAATCCCAGCGATGGCCCCTTGTTGAGCGTAATTACTTGGCAGGAACCAGCCGGAATCCATTTCCCAAGCGTCTACGCGCTCCCCGGCCCCCGGCTCTCCCCGGGGTAACGTGGGGCGATGCTCGGCGTGCAGCGACCCCCGGTGCTGCCCCCCATCCCGCCGGCCCCGGGAGCAGCCGGAGCCCTGGGAGGGAGCAGGGCAGAGCAGAGCTGGCTGGAGCAGCGAACCCAGCAGGGCCGGTGGGCTCAGTGTGGGGAGGGGGCTGGGCAGAGACCCTCCTGCCCGGGTTCCCCCCCAGTCCCGATCCCAACCTGATTTTTTGCCCACGAGCACAGAGTAATTCACTTTCAGGTTTTGCTGCTGCTAACAGGATTGATTGAGGAGCTTGTAATTACATCTCCCTAAAATGTCCCTGGGGCTTTGTGGGAACACAAGCCGGGGAGCGAACAGCCGATGTTGGGGGGCAGACAGGCTCTGGGAGCCCCACAGAACCCCGCATCCCCCTTCCAGGGTCCCTGCTTGCACCCACTCCCCTTTACCGGTTCAGCAGCGCTGCGGCAGCCGGCTCTGCCGGGCACCGGCGATCGCCCGCGCAGCCTGTGCTCGGTGTTATTCATTATGCAAGTCTATAAATATATTATTTACTATTTCTCCTATTATTATCCATTATTTATCACCTAATCCTGTAGCGCTGGAAATCAGTGCAGCACCTGAAGCACCCTGTGCTGGGAAACTGCCCGCCGGATGATGGAGAGCCCCTGCAATATGCCGGGCTGAAGCACCGAGGTCGGGGCCGAGGCGAGTGGGCATGGCGAGACTGGGGTGCGTGGGGCGAGGACATGGTGGGGTCGGCCTCCTGCCACCCTCCTGATGGCCCTGGGGAGCCACCGGCCACTTTGGGAGCATCTCTGTGGCTTCCTAATTATATCCCATCAGGGAGCAACGTGCGCTGCAGCCCACCGCGGGCAGGCGGGGAAGGAGCCAGCAGCCCCCTCCCCTTGTTCCAGGCAGGGGCCTGATCCTGCAGGCAGGGGTGGCAGCCCTCAGCGAGGATCCTGCCCCACCGTCGGGGATGGGGCTCCCCCCTTCCCTCGGTAGCAGTGCAGTAAGAGGGGAGGCTGGGGGCTGCACTCACTCCCTGCCCACACCTGGAGGGGTTTAACCCGCAGGTGGGCTAAAGCCACTGGCTTAATGCAGAGGGGTTAAATGGGCCTGAGCGGGCAGAGCTGGGGTGGGGGGCAGTGGCTGGGGGGCTTTGTGCTGCTGCTCTGAGATGCTGGGAGTGCCCAGGCTGGTGCTTAGGGTGAGGAGATGCTGGAGCTGGCCCTTTCTGTGAGGGATGAGCTACAAGCGATGCCTTGCTGGGGACCGGTAAGATGGGCTTGGGGCTCTGCTGCTTTTCTGCTGCTTTTGTGACCTCCTGCTTGCAGGTACCCTGAGCCGCGGGGCGTGAGCGGTGCCCAGGGCTGCGGCGGGCACACACATACCCGCGTGTGCTTCAGTGCCGCGATTGCAAAGGCAGATGTGCTGGGGAGAGTGTGAGCAGGTGTGGTACGTGCTACTAAAAAGTGAGCTGATGTCTGCCCAAGTCCTTTGCTTTTGGATCTGGAGTGCCCAGCAAAAAAAAAAACCCAGGCCCTTCTCTGCTCATCAGGTGCTGGGGCATGCAGGGAGCTGGGGGCTGGCAACGTATCCATTGCAAATGCTCTGGCCAAGGGGAGCGGAGCTGGGGGGGTGCTCCTGGCACCCCCAGCCTGGCCCTGGCTGGTGTGTGGGGTTCAGCAGCGAGTGCCTTTAAAACCTCGACTCCTGGAAGTGTGTGATTAAGTGAAAGTCTTGGATCTGGCCCCTAGCAAGCCCGGCTGGTCCCCAGCTGCTGTTCTTGAGAAATGCTCAGGAAGGTGGCCTTTAAATGTTAAGAAATCACGTTGAAACGAGCCAGAGCCTTAGTTTAAATTTTTAATCTCCTGATTTAAAAATCAGCTTTGAGGCCTGGACCGTTGGTGGGGGGTTGGTGCTGCTGAGCCGGCGTTTCTGTGCCGGTGGTCTCGGGGCACGGGGCCAGCGCTGAGCTCGCTGCCACGAAGCCGGCGGTTGCACCTTTACCCTGCCAGTACACAGCAGAGCCAGCTTTCCCCTTGGCCCATCCCGGGGGCTCCTCTCGGCTCTTTCCAGCTTGCAGAAAAAGCAAAACTCGGCTTCGCGGGGTGGTGGAGGAGCGGTTGGCGTGTCTGAGAGCTGTGGGGCTCCCAGTCCCGTGGCTGCAGCTTTGGGTTGCTTTACGTTTAGAAATGCTTCTGCTCCCCAGTACCTGCAGCCCCGAAAAGACGCTCTGGAGGAGGATTTGCCAGGGCAAGGCCCCAGCTGAGGAAGGGCTGTGGGTCTGGAGCAGCAGGAACAGCGTTTCCCCCCACCGTGGGCCTCGCGGACTCTCTCGCCTGGAGCAACACGCGGGGATCCAGCCGGGATCCCCAACCCCCTGCTTTTTGCATGGGGGAGAGCCCCCCCGCCCCGCCGTTGCGAGCGGCTCTCGCTGCGCTGCCCTGAGCTCCTCCGCAGAGCTGGCCGTGCTGCGGGAAGGCTGACAAAAGCTTTGTGCTGGAGCAGAGGCTCCCGTTCGTGCCAGCTTCCCCGGCAGAGGATGGCTGCTGGGATTAATGCCTCCTCTCCGCTCGCTTCTCCGGCTCGCCGGCGGAGGGGAAGGTGTGCAGGCCGTCTCGGGGTGCTCAATTAGAGGCAGTTTAGAGCAGGCGGAAGAACTTTAATGCCAGCACTGTCTCTGCACGGCAGCGGGCTTGGGAGTCCTCAGCCTCGTGGTGCTGCGTGTGCCAAACCCTTGTGTTTGGGGGGGAGCGACGGGTGGCTGGGCTCAGTGGAGATGGGGCTGAGCTCCCCCCCACCCCGGTCCCCATGTCCCACCCCTGGGAGGTGGGAGCAGCCGGCAGGGCTGCTCCTGCCCTGGTCGGGAGCGCTGGGGAAGCCCCTCGGGCTGGGTGCGTGCTGCTGCTGGGGAGACGCTGCTGAGGTGGTCCGCAGCACGATGGACTCCAGGGCGGGGGTGTGGGGGGTGGGGGGCGGGGGGGGGGGGCTGGGGGGCACAGGGCTGCCCCGGACCCCCGTCTGCCCCAGCAGCTCACTGAGAACATGGAGCTGTCTGACAGCGGGGACCCGTGGGTGCGGAGGTGGAGCAGAGTTGTGGCAGCTGCGGGAGGGTCTCCCTGGGAAGCGTCTGGCCCTCCTCGGCTTGTTCCCAAACGGCTGCTCTCCAAGGAGAGAGCCAGATCCTGCTCAGAAATGGGGCTCCTGCCACCATTGCTCTGCTCTCCGCCAGCTCGGAGCCCCCAGCTCTGCAGCCCCGGAACTGAGCATGGTCTTGCTCTGGGCTTGAAGGAAGATCTGAATTGGGCCGAGATGCCCCAGGCAGCTGATGCTGGGAGAGAGCTCTGGGCTGGGAAGAGGAGCAGTGCTAGCAGGAAGGAGAGGGCCTGCTCCTGTTCCTTCTCTCAGTATTTTTTTTGAAGACTTCAAATATAGAAGAGGTTTCTGTTCGGAGCTGGTTTGGAGGCCCCTTGCACAGCATCTGAGGGCAGTGTGGAGCCCTGTTTGATGCCCTTCAAGGGCAGGCAGCTTCAGCTCCGCTGAAAACAGAGCGTCTGCCTGCGTGTGGCCCTGCCTGGGGGCTGGGAATCGTCCCCACAGCCCAGGGGTGTCGCAGCGATGGCTGCGTCTCACCCTGTGCCCCAGGTGTTCCCCTGGGGAGAGGGGACCTCTCCGAAGCCCAGGTTTAAAAAAAAAAAAAAAAAAGAGTTGGCAGATCACAAAGACTGCTTGTGGCCTACAGCACTACCCTGAATTAACTCTTCTGGGAGAGCAGATGCTTCTGAAGAAATTAAAATGCCCCTTCCAATCTTAATTACAAAAAAAAGTATTGGGGAGCCCTGCTGCAGCCGGTCAATCACCTGCACCATTCGAAACGCGCACCTTATTGCTAGTCTGGATAGGTCTGGCTTCTGCCTGTGGGAGCTTGTTATACCTCTGTCTGCGAGGCTGCAGAGCCTCCATTACCCAGTTTCTCTTCCTCGTGCCGGTGCTGGCAGCCTGTGGTTACATCTCCCTCCTCTCCCCTTTGATAGCGGAGAAGGACTGAGCTCCCGGAGCCTCTCGCTCACAGGCGGCGCTTCTGACCTTGCCTCTCCTTACACCTCCCGGAGCAGGGAGCTCGGGGAGGGGCACGGTGCCCCCCGTGGGATACTGCTCTCGTGCTCAAGGAGCAGCGATGCTGCTCGGAGTCAGTGCCTCTTCCAAGGAAGATGGGGGATGCTGAGGACGGCCAGAGGAAGATCTTGGCTGTTGTCCTGCAGCCTTTGGATAATGCTGATGGTCCCCAAAGCGCCTGACATCCCAGCGAAGACTTTTACATTTCAAATAAAGCCTTGATCTTTTTTTGGAGCTTGCCTTGGTTTCAGACAAGAGTTTTTAATTCAAGCCCAGCGACGTATTTTGGGTTTGACTTTGATGCGCCCTCTTCAAGCAGGAGGCAAAATAACAGCTTTCAAATCTACAAATAGGCCCGAGGCGGCTTTCTGCTGCCCGCGGGGCCGACACGGCGGCTGCGCAAGGCGAACCCCTCATTAGCCGAGGTCTCCAGCAGCAGCCGGTGGATGTGCTGCTGCTGCTGCTGCTGGGGGCTGGAGCCCCCTGCACCGGGGGTCAGGGACGTCTAGAGAGGAGCTCAAAGGCCCCAGCCCTGATGTGCAATCGGAGACCTGTGCATCTTCACCCCTTCCAGAAGAGTCTCGGAGAGGTGAGAGTCATGCGACGTGGCTCGCAGCTGGCCTGTGTGCACTTGTCATCGTGATTCCTGGTGTAATCATAAGTGACGCTGCCCCAAATCATAGCTCGGAGTTGGGATTCTCGATGAGCCATGTGATGTTGCTAGAGGGTTGGGCCAAAACTCATTGGAGATGGAGAGATGGGGCTGCCCTGTGTGGGGCAGGGATGACCCAGCAGCACGTGGGGGCCACAGTCTCCCACGTGGGCATCGCCTGGCGTGTCCTCAGGGTCACCGGGTTGGTGGCAATGTGAGTGCCACCAGAGCCTGCTGCCCTCTCTGATCCCCAGGATGTGCCAGCATTGTACAGGGCAGCTTTCGGCTTTTCCACCCGCTCCTGGAGACTGCTGTGGTGGTGCGTGCTAGAACTTGCTCCTGCT
>JAVKLA010000002.1:37055294-37094600 GCA_034782735.1 Sagittarius serpentarius | reverse complement strand
GCCGGGGGGGGGGGGGCTGCAGCCCACACCGCGCTCCCAGCGATGTTTCACCTTCCTCCCTTTCGTCCCTGCCCGACACCCACCACCTGCCTGCGCCCAGGGCAGGCAGAGGCCCCCTCGGCGGCCCCCTCCCCTCGCCCCCAGCCCCGCGGGGTGCAGGAATGCCTGCGCCTGGAAAGCCGTGCCGGGCTCGGGTTGCCTGGGAACTGGGAAACCTGATCCCTGGGAACGGGGCCGAGGGCAGGGGACATTCCCGGGCTGCAGCTGGTCCCCAGCCCCCTTTGTTTCCCTGTTCCGATGGGGCGGCTGCGCCCTCGCCCTCGGCCCCCCAGAAATGGAGACTCGGGGCGCGGGGGGCTCTCGGGCCTCAGGCAGAGCCATCCCTGGGGATGCTGTGACCGGCAGCTGCCGGCTGCTCCGCGTTGTCACCTCCCCGCGTGGATCAGTGTCACCTCCTGGCCAGCAGCCACCGTGGGCTGGGGAAGGCCTTGGGCACTGGGACCAGCTGCCGCCGCGTGCCAGCAGCTGGGCATGCCGGCCGGCAGCGGGGATGGTGCGGTGGCAATTTGAGGAATGCCGGAGCCCCCGTGCCGAAGCCACCCTCCCTCCCCTCCCTGCCAGCAGTCATTGTCCCTGTCATCCACCTCGGCATGTGGCCGCTCCGGGCCGGCTGTCCTGAGGGTGCTGGGAGCTCTCCCTCTGCCCCTGGGCAGCTGGGGGGAAACTGAGGCACCGGGCAGAGGTGGCAGTGGCTACGGTGGGAAGGGGACTGCAGTGCAGTGCCGGCTGGTGTCCCGCTGCCCTGCATACGCAGGCACACGTGAGCGGCTCCGTCGGCTCTCATCAATCACTGCCTGCCCACACGGAGGTGCCGAGGCCCCCGGTGTAGGGAAACCTTGATGAGTTTGACCATTAGCAGAAAGAAACCGCTGAGCTAATTTTAGCTGCGATAGCTAATTGCTTTTTGCACTGCTGGGTGAGACGACAACCTGCAAGTCCTCATCCGTAACCTTGAGCCCTCCTGGCTCCGTGCAGCAGCGATGCGTGGGTCCTGCCGGGACAAGGAGCGGGACGTGGATTCATTGGTGGGAGCGCTGGTCCCTGGAGGGGTTTCTCCAGGACACTCGGGTCCATGTGCGGAGCTGGCAGGGATTGGGGTGCCTGGCAGGGTCCTGCTACCCCTGGCTTGCAAGGATGGGTGTCCCTCGTGCCTTTCGGGGAGCAGGGACACATGTGGCATGGGGGGAGGCTCTGGCCATCCGCTGAGGCCAGCAGGTCACCCTGGCTGGTGGGAGACCCCCAGCACTCAGCAGCGTGGCTGTGTTCGTGGCTCACAACAAGCTGACGAAGAGAAACGCTATTTTTAGAGCCCCTTCATTGATCAGTGCGTCCGTGCCCGCTCCTGGGTGCGTGAATTGCCCGAGCCAGCGGGCATTTCCCCTGGGGTGAGAGCAGGGCTGGGGACCCACGTGCTCCCCTGTACCCTGTCTGCAGGGCTGGGGTGCGTTTACCAGGATGGTTGGAAGAGCCTGTCCCTCCGTCCCCATCCTGCAGGGCCACCCGCCCCCAGCACATCCCAATTCACTGGCCGTGAGCTGCGGCTGGATGAGGAAACTGGGCTGAATCTAGGGCACGGGCTGGGCATTAACTGGGGTCTTACGGGGTCATTGGTATTCCTTATTCATCCCTTCTGGGAGCCTGTGTCTCCCCGGAGGGGAGCCGTCGAGCGCTGGGCTGTCGCCGCGGCTCAGCCTGTGCCTGTGGGTCTCAGCATGGTGAGATGCTCAGTGCTTCTCCTCCTCTTCCTCTCTGCCTGGGCTTGGACCGTGGGGTCGGGCTGGGAGCTTGGGGTAAGGCAAAGGGGAGTGGGTCCTGCATGGGTCCGGCATCCCCATCTCTCGGCAGTCCGTGAAGGTCTGGCTGGGGACCGTGCCGGGGCGGGAGCTGGGTGTGGACGTGCTGCCGGATCCTGGCCCGGCGTGGGGCCGGGATGGATGGATGGATGGATGGAGGGGGCTGGGGCGCGGTGGACACAATAGCTCTGGTTTCAGCAACCCGCCTCCTGAATGCCTGAAAAACAGCTGATGGCCGTGAAGGGGGATGAAATGGGATTAGCTGCTGTTTCCAAAGGGAGTGCATCCTGCCGAGCCGGACAATGCGCCCGCTGTGCCCCCGCTTCACGCCTGGGCGAGCTGGCCCTGGCAGAGAGGGGCTCGGCGCTGGCTCCCCGGGGCCGGGGTAGTGCCTCCTGCCCTGGCTGTCCCCGGGGGGGCCTCGGGGTCTGCCAAGCCCCCGATGCACCAGCGCCAGGTCCTGCACAGGTTCCCGGGGGTGCTTGCAAGGGGCTGGGGACTCTAGGGCAGGGTGGGGGGCTTCTGCCTGCCCTGCAGCAACCCCAAGGGGTCATGGCCCAGCTTCTCGCCCTGCAGGAGCACCGAGGGGGTCTCAGGGGACCTCGCACAGCCCCTGCTGCGGTGGCAGGACCTCGGGGCTGTCCCACCCCAGCAAGCAGCAACACTGGGGCGCCCAGCCTGAAGCCCCGCAGCCGAAATGGAGGAGCAAACCTCGTGGTGCCAAGGGGCTTTGCGGATGGACGGGCGCCTGCTGCCCCTGCACCGCCCTGGGGCCAGCCCGCAGTGGGTGCCGGAGATGGGGTGCAGAGGGGACCAGCGGCGCGTCTCGGGGTGGGAGCTGCGTGCAGCCCCAGCTGCAGTGCTGCCGGGGCGTGCGCGTGTGCGGTACCGTGCTTGGTGGAGTGAATTGATGTTTATTTTGATAATGAGTTCTCAATGCATTCGCAAACTAATAAAATCAACTCATTAGGGTGGTGTGTTTAATTCAGAGCTCTGCCGTTGGGAGAGCCCTCCCCGCTGGCTGAGCACTGGGAAGCGCCGAGCACCCAGCCTCTGCCTGCACGCGTGGGGTGCAAGCGGAGTGAGGTGGATGGATCATCTCCCCATTTTCTCCGTTTTCCTCGCTTGCATGGTGGAAAGAAGGGCTGGGAGGGCAGCGGCGGGGAGCCGAGCTGTGCAGTGGAGGGTGGAAACAAGGCACGTGCTGCGAGCAGGGGCAATGAGCTGCCGGAGCGCTTCACCTGGGGCGGTGGTGGTGGAGTCTCGCTCGCTTGGCTTCTCCCCATAAGCTTCACGTCAGGCTGGGCAGCGGCGCTGGCTTTGCCGCTGGAATCGCTGGCCCGTCGTCGCCGTGTTGGCTGGAAAAGCCCCTCTGGCTGGGAGAGCCACAAGTGTGTAAATAAGTGCAACGACCAGAGGTTGCTTCCCTGCCCTGGAAATCCAGGGCTGTTGCGGGTGGCTGGGGGGGGACTGCCAAGCTGCGAGTTATTCCCGCCCACCATCTGCAAACAGGGGCGTCTGGGAAGGAAAAGCTTTGGAAAAGGTTTTTTCCAAGGAAAACTTGTGTTCGCTGTCGTGCTACAGCCATTTATGTTTCAAGTGAGCAGTGCAATGACTAATTAATACGTTGGAAAAAGGATGTCTGGGCAACACCCCAGTAAATCGGCGAGTGCCCGGTGCCCGCTGGCTCGGGGCTGTGCGGCGGGGAGGGGGACCGTGGCTGCCAGCGCCTTCGGCCCGCTCGGCCTGGGGGGGGCAGGGAGCTGGCGAAGTGTTTTCCATCCCGTGGGGCTGGCGACTTAATTGCGTCAGCGCCATGGGAAAGGCTGAGCGGGGTTTTTCTTGTGGTTTCTGTCTTCTGTTTTTCTTTCCCCACTGTATTTTTTTGGTTGGGAAATGCCGCCTTGTTGAGATTCTTGCGGCGAGCCTGGAAAGCGGCTGTCTGTCTGTCTGTCTGTCTGCGAGGGGGGTTGCAGGGCGAGGTCTGAGCATCCTGCGTGGCTGGGGGATGCGGGGGGGCGGCAGGAGCTCGGGGACAGCAATGGGGGAGGACGGATGTCCCTTGCAGAAGTGACATCCCAGGTGCTGTCGGGGCTCCTGCGGGGCAGGTCTGGTGGCGGCTTTGCTTTCCCACCCCTCCTCTGCTGCGGCTGCCCTGGGAGCCACCGCAGCCCAGGGCTGTGGTTGCCTTCCAGGAATACGTGGAGGATGCACTCGATGTGTCCTGCGGGGCCAAATCCAGCCCCGAGCTGTGCTGCACCGCACCGGGCTCGTGTACCACCCACCCCACCCAGTGCTGGGACCACCCTGGGGTTGGGGGCCAGGGCTGTCGGGACCCCCGCCTTGCTTGGCAGCTGGGCGTGGAGCCCGTTCCTGCCAAACCCTCGCGGGGAAGCTCCGGTCCCGGCTGCGAAGCCTTTGGGGACGGGGCTGGGAAGGGCCCCTCCAGCCCTCCGAGGCTGCGGGGTCGGGGGGATCCGTGTTCACCCCCTCTCCTGCCCGGAGGGTGTCTGGCTGGTGGCTGTTGCGGGGTGTGGAGGTGGTGTCTGTCTGTCCTTCCCCTCCTCACTGTTTTGGAGTCTCTCCTGGGGAAATCAGCCGCAGGATCCGGCCCCTCTAATTGCATTGAGTCACTCTCCGGGTGTCCGTGACTCACAGCAGTGACCCAGATACAGCGGAGCTGCGTAATCGCGGGGTCGGGAGGATTTGCGGCATCGGAAGGAGTTTGCCGGGGAAGGAGTTTCAGCCGGAGCCTGGAGCTTGTTAAACATCCCCGGCTGGGGATGGGGCTGTGCCCTGCGTGGGGACATGCTCGGCAGGGAGACGGGCTCGCTGCAGCCCGCGGTGATGCCCAGCTGTGCCCCCCGCAGCAGGGCAGTCCTGGGGACGTGCCCCTGGGCTGGGGGAGCTCCTGTCCCCGCAGGAGCATCCGTGCACAGCCCCTTTGCTGCGGGTCCCGTGCAGCTCCCCGCAGCTGTATGCATATGGGCTTGGGTCTGGGCTTCGTGCTGGGGTCTGTGCCTTGGTTTGGGGGCAGGCTCCCGGGGTCCCTGCGCTGGGGGCCAGGCGTGGGGGTCCGTAGGGGCCGCGCGGTGCTTCAGAGCACAAAGCTCTGCTTGTCGGCCCCCTCCGGGCTCGCGGGCTGGGAATACACAAGGGTGCCGTGTGTGGATCTGTTTGGGGTTTCCCGCGAGGGGAAATGTTATTTTTTCCAGCCGGCGCGGGCAGGCAGAGGGGCTGGGTGTGCGAAGGCAGGCAGGGACGGGCAGGCACACAGCCCCGCTCTGTTCCCAGCCACGGCCCCGCCGCCGGGCTGAATGAGACGCTGTTCCCCGGCCAGGGCTGACGTCTCTGCCTTGGCTCCAGGAGCATCTCAAGCTTTACCTGGCCCACATCGGCACCGGGGTGCACCCGGGCTGGGTGCCCAGTGCCACAGAGGCTGGGTGCTGAGGGCTGCCCCGGGCTGGGGTCCTTGGGCAGAAGCGTGGGAGCTGAGAGGGGATGATGCTGGCACAGCCCCGGCTCTGCCACAGTGGGCAGAGGGGGGGTCGGTCGCCAGGTTTGGGACCCTCCGATGGCTGGGGACGTGTGCCGGGGGGTTGCGTCGTGTTTGGGGAAGGGATTGCCAGGATGAAACCGCAAAGGGAGGTGGCGTCACCTCCAGCACCGTTGTTGGGGGAATGGAGGTCCCGAGCAGGCACCGCGGTGCTGCCGAGCTCAGTGTCCCTGTTGCAAACACCCCTTGTCCCAGGGGAGCCGCGCTTACCCCTCCCCATGTGCCCCATCCCGGCGGGGGCTGCGGCCGGGCACGGCGAGGCCGCTGGCTCAGCCGATGGCCCGCTGAGCCCTCCGAGAGCCCGGCTGCAGAAGAGGAGCTTGTTATGGAGCCATCCTGCTTTTAATTAACAAATTAAAATCCTAGTTAACAATCCAGCCCCGGGGCTGTTGGAGGCTGGGAGAAGCTGGAGCGTTTGTTATGGAAACAGCAGTTAATTAACAAATAAATAAATAAGTATGGGCCTGGAGACAGATGTGGGAGGAGGAAGGGGAGATGGCAGCGTGGTTGGGGTGTCCCGCCGGCCTGGCGGGAGGCAGCGCTGGAGGAGGGCGTCCGTCCATCCATCTGTCTGTCCTGGGGGATGCCATGGCCCTGGTGGGCAGCGCCAGCCCTGCTCGGAGCCGCTGGGCGCGAGGGGCTGGATCCTGGCTCGTGCTGGCTGTGCCCTGGGAGATGCGGCCAGGTACTATGCTGGGGCCACCTCGGCTGGGTTTGGGGCTCCTGGTCTCTGCCTGGGCTTTGGTGAGCGCCCCTGGCCCTGGAACTTGCACCCGCTGCCTCTTCCCCCTGCCCCGAGGCCGGGAAGTGCTGCGGCAGAGCTCCGGCGGAGACGGATGAAGTGTGACGCTGGCAAAACCGCCGTGCGGTTCGCAGGTGACACCAGTGCCTTGCGGGGGGCATCGCTTGCCGGGCTGCTCCTGCATCCCGGGATCGCTGCGGTCCCCATCGGCGTCTCCTTTGCCCCGGGCTGGGTCCGGGCAGGGGGATTTGGGCAGCACCCCTGGGGCTGGGTGCAGCTGGGGAGAGGGGTGCTGAGGCCGTGCCCCCCCGCTCCCCCCCCCCCGGCTGTGCCCTGCAGTGGTCAGCTTGCATTAACTGCAGGGCTGTCACCGAGAGCCCCGAGCCGGTGCCTGCTGCCTCCGGGGATTATTGCCGTGGGTGGGTGGGTGGGTGCTGATGGGGCCGTGCGGGGCCTCGGGGTCACCGTGCTGTTCCCCGAGGCGCTGCGGGTGGCCAGCCCAGCTGGCGCTGCCCGAGGCGCTGCGGTGCGGTGTCACCCTGCCCGTCTCGCTGCCAGCGCCGAGGGCAGGGGTGGCTGCGGGGACCGATGTGGGGACGTGACCTCGCTGCCAGCCCGCGCCGGGGCCCTGCAGGATTTTTGCAGGGGGCAAGGAGGTGGCAGAGCCCACGTCCCTCCTGCAGCTTCACCTTTCCAAAGGCTTAAGGGAAGAAAATCAGTTTAAAAGCCGGCTCTGTAAATCCTGCCGGCGTCACACGGGCAGGAGCTGTGCTCCGCTGAGCAGCTCCTCCAGGTCTGTGTCTCTCTCAGCCTCCCACCTAATCCAGTTAACACACCTCTGCAATCAGCTTACGGCATGTAAGAAACCCCAAATCTCCTCTGAGGGAGGTGCAGGGGAGCGGGGCGGCGGTGCCGGAGCCGTGGGCTCTGCCGGGTCCAGCCTGGCTCCTGGCTGGGGCAGCAGTGCTGGGTTGGGCTCCCCTCCCTTGCTGGACCCCTCCTGCGGCGTGGGTGACATGCACATGTGCTTGCACCCTTGCTGGGAGGTGGCTTCGTGTCCCGAGGGCTCCCCCACCACCAAGAAGACCTTTTTCCTCTGCGAGGAGATTGCTAAAGCAATCGCACAAAAATGCCGAGGCTTGGATGGAGATGAAAAGGTGCCCGGCCCCACCTGCGTCTCTCCGAGCGGGCAGGAGCTGTCGCCCGAGCCCAAGGGGCAGCGTGCCCTTGGCCGGCAGCCCTCCCGCTGCCCGTGCCCCTTTGCCATGCCGGAGCAGCCGATCCCCATGCCGTGAGCAGTCTGATGGGCTCAGCGCGAGGCATCGGAGCGGAGGCGGATGCGTTTCGGCAGCAAGGTCGTTGTAGGGTGCGTGCCGGCGGCAGATGGCTGGAGGGCACTGGGTGCCCGCGCAGCCTGGCAGCCCGTCAGCTGCACCGTCCTGCTTCGGCTCTTCTCCCAAGGGCTGCACCGGTGCCCGGTCGTGGACAGGATGGGCACGGCACCTGGCATAGCTCTGGGGTTTGCTGCTGGAGGGATGTGGCCGCTGCGAGATGCTCCCACATCCTCTGAACGCAGGCAGTGCCGCCCTGCTCCGACCTGCCGACAGCTCAGGGCCGCGGCCTCTCTTACGTGCAACAAAGACGGTTTTATTCCTGGGATCTTGGTGTGATTGGGGCCGAGCAAGGGAGGCTCTCCAGGCTGCTCTGCCTCAGTTAAAAACCCTCTTAGCTCTGCTCTGCAATCGCCTTACGAGAAGCAGCTCCTCTTTGGTGTGGCTCCCAGCTGCAGCCCCCATCATCTCCCGGCTGCTCGGGGCTTGGCTTGGACTGCGGTGCTGCAGGAGGGACCAAGCCGAAGCCCCCCGTGCCTGCCTCACAGACCGTCGGGGAGGCAGGGCCGCCTCTGCCAAGCAGGAAAATCACAGCCGGTGCAGGATTTTCCGAGCAGCAAAGGAGAGGGCTGTAATTAGCAGCCCCAGCGTGGAGAAGCAGCAGCTGTAGGGCACTGCTTTCGGGTCCCCCTCTGTCCCAGCTCGTGTTTGCTGCCTGGGAGCCCCATGGGACCGAGGAACTGCTGTGGGTCGGACAGGGCTGGAGGGGAGGTCGGGGGCTGAGGGAGGGACTGGAGCTGCAGCCGGGCGGGATGGATGGTGACACGCGTGGGGCAGGGGCTGCCCTGGGGTGGCACTGCCCAAGGACGCGTGGGTCCTCATCGTCACCCTGGGGTTGCATCTGCCCTTGGGAAAGGGTGCGCGGTGGGAAGGTGCTGTGTGGACGGGGAGAAGGGAAACCTGGTGGGACAGGGATGGGGGACCGTGCTGCGGGGACCGGAGGGACGGTGCTCTCTTAACGTGCCGTGGTGAGTGAAGCCCCTTGAGCTCGCAGGTCCGAGAGCTCTTGGCTGACCCCCCCCTAGAAGCTGTGCTGTGGCCCTGCCGCCTTGCTCTGCCCCCAGCTCCGGCAGGAGGATTTCCCACGATTGCTCTCACAGCCTCGTGCCGCCGGCAAGCGCCGAACCCCCCGGCTCGGGCTGCGCCCTCTAAATAATGCAGGAAGGCGAGTGCCGTCTGCAGGGGCTGTGGATAAACACGGTAAATGGCGGAGAAATGGAGCGTGTCTTTTGGGAGCCACCTCCACCATTAGTGGGCCGGGTCCCTCTCCCTCCCTCTCGGCCGAGGCGGTGCTGCCGGGCCGGCACAGGTACAGGCATGGGCAGGGAGGAGGGGACGGAGTAGAGCTGCCGAGTCCACTGGAGCATTGGAAATTGCATTTCATGGCCAGGCGGATTGGGATACCAACCCCAGCACCGCACGCCGGGCGCTCGGAGAGGAGATAAGATTTGATTAAGAAGGCCCCTATTAATTTATGGCAAGTACGCTCGTGATAGCAGAGAGGTTGCTTTTGATTAATAGCCAGAAGGAGAGTTTTAAAGCTCTTGGTCTCGGTGAGGGGAGAAGGGGAGGGAGGGGAAAAGCAGAGAAGGAAGGGAACAAAGTAAGTTGCGAGGAGTAATGGACACATTTGCAATTAGAAGTCTTTTTCTTAGTAAAAAGTAAAACACATTGAAAGACGGACCATGGGTGGAGGCGCGCGGGTGATCCGTGGGACTGAGATGGGCAGGATTGTGCCGGGTGCTTTTGGCACCGCTCCGCGTGCCAGTGGAGACCAAGGCCAGCCCGAGGCACCCCATGGCCACCAGCCCAGCCTGGGGGGAGCAAGGGACAGCCGGCGCGTCCCGTCCTCCGTGGCTGACCCTGTGCTCCTGGGCCAGGCCCCTCCGCCGGGATCAGGACCGAGGGCCGATGCTGGGATGGATGTTTGCTTCAGTGGGCGATGGGCTGGGGAGGATGGAGCCGTCCTGCCCCACTGCTGGCTCTGCGCGAGCCCCAGGGAGGCTGCAGCATGCGGCCGGGGCTGGAGCCCCCCCCGGCTGCCCCCTTCCCCATGGCACCGGGGGACGTGGGGATGCCCATGCCCCCAGGGCCGCCCAGTCCTGGTGCAAGCGGGAAGGGGAGTCCCTCAACCCCCGGCTGTGTCCCTGCGCTGCGGCTCGTAGCCGTGCTGCTTCGGGGGGTGTGGAGGGACCCCCTCCCCAGGCGTGGGGCTGGGGGTCCTGGCAGAGCGGGGCTGGTGCCGCACGAAGGGCGTCTTTCTCCCACAGCGCTGCCTTTCATCGCTGGTTTGAGCAAGCCGAGCCGAATGCCGTGCCGTGCCTCCCTCCTGCCACGCACAGCTTCTCCCACGGGGCCACGCCGCCGCCACGCTTCGCCGGGGCATTCGCGTGAGCCAGGCAGATTAGAGTTGAGCAAAGGCGCTTTGGCACGGTGCCTCGGCACCCTGCCGCGGGGCACCAAAACCCTTTGCTGGTAGGTTTTGCTGACAAACCTGCATTTGCCAGGCGGTGAGATGAAAGCTGGGTTCTGCCGAGAGCCCCGTGCCGGCGGGGTGTCATGGCACGGCCGCGCTCGGCGCTCCGATGTCCCCGCAGGTGAGCGGTGCCGCATGGGTGCCGCGATCCCTGCTCCTGCCGGTGCTTTTCCGTCACCGTGCGGCTGGGTCTGGTGCTTTCTCTGCCACCCCTTCCCTAAATTTGAAGCCGGCGTCGAGTCGCTGTGGGAGAGACGATGAGCTGAGGGGGCTGTGTTCTGCCGGAGCACGTGTGCGCGGGCACCGGGGCACGGCTCCAGTGCTGGCCCTGCCGTGCCAGATGAGGCTGGCGTGGCTGGGGGCTGCCAGCGGAGCAGGTGGGCGCTGGCAAGCAGGGGCCACACGTGCGGTGAGTTTGGGGGGGCTGTGCTCTGGGGGGGTAGCGACTCAGGTTGCTTTGTGCCTGCTCAGGTGCTGGGAGGAGGGCAAGCGGGGCTCAGCGAAGATGCCCGCGCCATCTTGACCCTGCGCTTGGCTTTGTCCTTGGCACCCTCTGGACGCCTGGTGCTCCCCCCCCCCCCGCCAGATGCCTGGGTCCCTGCTTGGCAGCGCATTGTGCTCCACAGCTCCCCAGGTGCTGGGAGCATTTGGCATTTCAATTCTGTGTTTGCTTTTTATTAAGGGGATGAAGCCTCATCTCAGGAATACTAATGGCTCCGGCAGCGGCGGCGAGCGCTGCTAATCCCCCAGCACCTGCCGGCCACCCACCCTGCGTGGCCCCTGTCACCGCCCCGGGAGGGGACTGCGGTGGGGGTACCGGGGGCCGTGCCGGGGCATTGCCGCGGCTCCCGTCCCCGCGACGGGACCGTGCCCTCCCTGCCCGCAGGGACGTGTGCCATTTAATCAGCCCGATGACTTTACCAACAGCCACTGAAAAATTGATGCCTCCCAACCGCACGCTGGCGTCCGACAAGCAGAAAATGTAACTCGGCCAAGGGACGCCTCCTCGGGCGGCGGCACGGCCCCGGGGCTTTGCCTGTCCCCGGCCGGGTCCCTGCGCACGGGGCCACCCAACCAAGGTGGCCCCGGGGACAGCGTGCCTTGGCCAGGATCGGTCCCCTGGGACCATCTCTCATTGCACCCAGCCAGGGCTGTGACCCCACCAGGGTATTCCGGGATGTTGTGGGTCCCCCACGGGTGCTGTGTCTGGGGGCCTTGGTGATGTTAACCCCTTCCCTGCCATGCCGGCGCAGGCCCCCCCCCCCCCCAGCCCCCCAGATGCGGAGCGGCTGCTGCGGCGCCGGGGAACTGCGCCGCGAATATGTTACACAAATGAATAATAAAAACAAAGGAAAATTACCCTCTTATTGAAACTCGTTTTATGAATAAAACAATTATTCTGGTAATTGAAAAAATGTGTCGTTAAATTAAATGCAGTGGTTCCTATTAAAATTTTAGTGGATTGCTTCTTCTCTGTTTCTTTTTCCCCCTTTTTCCTTCCCTCCCTCCCTCCCTGCCTCCGCTGGCGGCTAAAGGCTGGTAATTATAGCAGAGGGTTTCGCTTTCTCTTTATTGTTTTTTAATCTCTTCGTGCTGCGGAGCGCCAGCGATAGTCTGATGCAGAAGAGATTTAGCTCCATCTCCCCGTGCTGGGGGGGGGCACAGGGGGGCCGGAGCGGGAGCGCGGGGCTGCTCGGTGGCTGTGCCAGCGCTCCCGGAGGGAGCCGTCCTGCTTTCCGGGCAGCGATGCCCAGGGAGGGGTGGGGGAGCCCTGCAAAGCTTGGGGGACCGGGGACACAGCTCTGTCCCCCCCTCCCATGGTCGAGGTGGGGTGCAGACAGCGGAGCAGTCCCTTCCCAGGGCTGCCCCTTTGCACCGGCCGCATCCTGGCCCGGCCAAAGAGGGGCCGGTGGGAAGGGAGGGAGACGAACGTGTTATTTTCTCTGAGGCAGATGTCGGCGCTGGGTGGCCGAGGCGGCGGGCACGGCGCTGGGTACTGGCACCCGGCGTTGGTTGGGCTCTGTTGGGTGCTCGGAGCCCAGGGGGGCAGGCGGGCCGGATTCAGGGCATCCCACTGGCGCTGGTGGCCGTCGGCTCGGTTGGGGCTGCCCAGCGCATCCCGCTGTTTCTCGCTCTCATTCGTGTCAGTTAGCAGGAATGGGCGCTGAGCTGATCCGTTCCGATTAGCGAGGCGGGGAGGGGAGGAGCTGGGGGTCACCCTCTGTCCCCAAGGGGCAGCGGGGGGGTGAGCCTGTGCTGAACGAGGGCTGAACCCAAGCAGGGAGAGGGGACCATGTTGTCCCCGGGGGTCACTGTGCCCAGGCAGGAGGGGGACACACGGCCGCTGCTCGTGCAAGTCATCCCCAGCAAAGATGGGAGAAGGACCCGGGTGTCCCGCGAGCTGCTGGTCCTTCGTGGGCGGCCGGGGGGGACCTGTGGAGTCAGGCCTTGTGCCCCCATCCCCATCTTTTCTCTGTTTGCTGAGGTTTGCCAAGTGCGGGGGGCCGGGGGGGGTCGCACCCTCCTTCCCCCCCACCAGCAGCTGCCTGGCAGAGCCCTGCCCTGGGCAGGCATTCCGGGATTCCTCCGGGCTTAAAACTCCCCGTCCCTTCCCATCAAGAGGGATTTGAAGCTGGGGAGAGGGGGCTTAGTTCCCTGCTCTCCCATTACGCTTGGGAATTAGGATCCATTACTGCTTTTTCGGCGAGAGCGGGGCTCCCTGCCCTACATCCGCACCCCCTCTCCGGCACTAATGCACCGGGCTCAGACCCAGCTCCCGGCAGCCCTTATGTAAATAAAGCGGAGGGGCAAAGATTGTGATCCCATTAGGCAGGATTAGTGCCTTGTGAGGCCCTGGCATTAAAATGTCATCGGCAGTGGAGAGAGAGAGCTAGGGTCATCCCCGTTCCTGTCCCCCTTCCCTGTTGCCGGCTTTTGGCATCCCATTTATCCCATCCATCGCTGCCGGCAGCTCGGCTGGAGCGGCTCAGCCCGGAGGCAGCGTCCCCTGCGCTGCTCCCCGGCGGGGCTCAGCCCCAGCGTCACTGGTATGGCGGAGACCGGTGCGGGCAGGATGGGGGGACGGCACGGTTTGGTGGCACCTTTTTGCATGGAGGGGTCCATGCAGGGCTGGCATAGCTGGCATGGCATGGCACGGCACGGCACGGCACGGCACTGCACGGCATCCGGCTGGCGGCCCCAGGAGCTCAGCACCAGCCCGTGCCACTGGCAGATGTGCAGATGTTTCCGGGGACGCCTCTTGCTGCTGCCTGTGTTTGGAAAGTGATGAATTTCTGCACCAACTAATTAGGCTCTAATTAGCAAGTGGAGTGTAAACAGTCACAACAGATGGGGGAGAGGCAGAATTAGCAGTAGTGACCCTTCATTTGGGGGGGACGTGGCTGCCATGCACTGGGAAACCTCCCACTGGGTCCAGGACGGGGGCAATCGCAGCCCCCATCCATGCCGGCTCGGCGGTGGGGTGGTGGGCACCCCTGTGCAACCCGGATTTGGTGGTGCCATGGCGTGTCACGCTGCCAGGATGGCGGGGGAGAGGAGGTCCCCCCAGCCTGCCGGGAGCAGAGCTGAGGTGCTGCGTGCTGCCAGCACGCCGGGGAGCGGCGGGAAACTGAGGCAGGGAGGGCTGCTGGAGGGGCCGGTGCGCGAGGGAGTGCAGCACTGCTCAGCATCAGGGCCCCCCACCCATCTCCCCTCGGTGCCGCGGCACGTCGTGCTGACGGCGAGAGCCGGCACGGGCGGCCGCCGGGGAGCTGGTGGGCCGGTGAACGCCGGGAACAGCCTGTCTTGTTCCTGGTGGCCTCTCCAGAGGTGTCGGCACTAAACCAGCCGTGTTTCCCTCCTCGGGTGCCTCCGCTCCTCCTGCCGCCCCCGGCGCTGGGCTGCGGTCCCTGGCGGGGCGCGGGGCTCCCCAACAGCCGCCCTTGCCAGGCACTGGCCAGCTGGGAGGATGACGAGGATTTCACACGCGGCCACCCATACGTGCAGCTGGAGCTGCTCCGGCACAGCCGCCCCGGGGGAGCGTGGCCAGAGCTCGGTGCCACCTTAACCCCCGGCCGAGAGATGCCCGGTGCACCCGGGATCCCCAGCCCCGCTCTCCCCTGCCACGGCTGGGCCGGTTTCGGCATTCCCAGGGGAGCAGAGGAGCCACTTGGTCCGAGGTGGCTGCCGTGACCTTCGCGGGTGGATAATGATTGCACGATCAATAGTGGAATTAGGAGCCGCCTCTCCTCCTCTGCGCCGTTTTTCACCCCTTAATGCAGAACAGATGGCTCGGGTGCTTCAAAGCGAGATGAGCCTTAGCTGCTTAAAATCAAATTAGGATGTATGCAAACGGCGTGTGGGCCCAGGGGAAGGTGTGCCAGGAGCACCCTGCCTCCCAAACCACTCCCAAACGCCTCCCAAACGCCGGGTGCTGGGCTCAGTGCGGGGGTGCACTGAACACGCCGGGTCTCAGTCCCGCTGTGCCATCCAGGCCGACGTGGGCGAAGCCCCGGTGTTGCAGGTCAAGCTCCTGCCACGCCGTGGCGGGGACACGGGCGCACGCCCCCGCGCACACGCGTGCAGAGGTGGCACACGTCGTGCGCAGGCACAGGTCCTGTGCCTGGACGTTCCCGCGAGCCCGGCTCGGTCAGGCCCAGCGGCACGCGTGTGCCTCGCTCCTCGGGCACCCCGAAAGCCGCAGCTCAGCCGCCGCAGGGCTGCCAGGAGCTCTGCAGACCGGGGAACCACGGAGCCGCGGGCCGGGCTCGCAGCCAGCTGCCCGTGGTGCCAAACCCCGCAGCTGGGCCACTGAGCTGCCGTGGTGCCCACGGGCACCCCTCTGCCCCCGCGGCGTCTGGGGCTTGCTGGGGAGCTGGGCTGCTGCAGGGTTTGGCCCCGGTGCCCCACGCCGGCTTTGCGAGGTGCCCCGATGCCCGGATCCAGCCCGGACCTGGGGCAGGGGCACCGGGCTGAGAGCCGCCCGTCCCAGCCAGCGCTGCTGAAGGTCAAAGACGAGGACAGAATTAAGGAGCCGTGAGCTGCTCCTTCCCTGCCTAATGACTTGCCTGGCATTTAGCACCACCGAGCCCACCCTGGGGACAGGCAGGACAGGGCAGCCGGGCGTAAATCAGATGCGCATTTCCACGTGGGTGCAGCAAGCGGGCACCCCAGGCTGTGCAGGAGCCGGGCCCCGCCAGCGAGGAGAGGAGAGGGACCCCCAGCGCAGGTCTGGCGGCATCTGGGTGCTTCTGAGCTCCTGCAAACTCGTGACATCCCCCAGGGAGGTGGGGCACCGGGGCAGGCTGAGCCCACGGGCACTGCTTTGGTGCCGGCTCACGGTGCAGAGAGCCGTGGACGGAATTCAGCTCGCGCACACACGAAAGTGAAGCCCTACCCCAAAGAAAAAGCCTAAAGCCGTGATTGAAAGCGCACTTGAAAGCTGCTGGGGAATATGAATGTGTCTTTGAAGTAAAAGGGCTTCCATTTGTTAAGCAGAAAATGGAGCTGTGTGTTTCGATTTATAGTTTTACTTAGCAAATAAAACAGGAGAGGAGTAAGTGTTTGTGTCTCGCTCCGTTCCCAGCCCCTCCGCCCCCTTCGCCCCCCGAGTTAAAAGCTCAGTGCTTCTGAAACGCCACAAAGGCAGCCAGGAATAAAGCAAAGCAAGCAGCTTAGATAAACCCTAGATGGGCTAAGCTCTTATCGATAGGCTTGTGAAATGACTGGGGAGGGGGGGAAATGGCCGGTGGAGGGGTCTGGGGGCCCTGGCTGGGACAGGGGGACAGGGAGGTGGCCACCAGCATCCCCCTGCCCACGTGTTGCTGGGTTATGGTTATGCCTGTGACGAAGTGGTCGTGCTGCCGTGGGGCTGGCAGGCTACGGGGCTGGCAGGCTACGGGGCCGGGCATGTCTCTCACCCCCTTTCCTTCCTCTCTCCGCAGACGATGTCTCCCCGTACTTTAAGACGGAGCCGGTGCGGAGCCAGGTCCATCTGGAGGGGAACCGCCTGGTCCTGACGTGCATGGCGGAGGGCAGCTGGCCCCTCGAGTTCAAGTGGCTGCACAACAGCCGGGAGCTGACCAAGTTCTCCCTGGAGTACCGGTGAGTCCCTGCCGCCACCGCCGCCGCCGCCGCCGCCGAGCATCCGGGGCGAATCCCGCCCGGCACGCCGGTCCCTGCCGGCAGCCCCCGCGGCACAGCGGGCATCGCCAGTCCTCCTGCGAGGGGATGCCGTCGCGGGGAGGCAGGCAGCGTGGAGGCCGCGGTTAGCATGCCGGGAGCTGCCGCCTCTGTTTGGAGAGCAAACGGTGGATTTAAGCAGGTCAACATCAGGGAGGAGGCGTCTGCACAAGCGGGATTAACACCGGGCCGCAGATCGCGGCCGGCTCGTGGCTCCCCGAGAACGGCCTGAGCAGGGGAAGGAGCAAGAAAGGGCAGCACAAGAGGTAGCCGGGGGTTCGGACGTCCAGCCCCACGCGCTGACTAATGCTGCCGCAGAGCTGCCGTCCGTCACAGCCCGCTTGGAGCTCGCCTCTAAATCAAGCCGGGCACCTCTTGCCATCTCTTCCGTGTGCGTGTGTCATCCTCTCTGTTTTAATCAATAATTCAGCCCGAGACAAGCCGTTCCCCGTTTAAAGGCATTGAATCCAAAGGCTTCGTGTTGCTGTAGCAACGCGGGGCTGCTCCGGGATGCCAGGAACGCAGACAACGTGGCTGGGTGACGTCCCTTCCCCGGCACCGCGTGCCGGGCTGGGTGCTGGGTCCCCTCCCCAGCACGGTGCCGTACTGGGTGCTGGGGCAGTGGCCATCCTTGGGGACAGTGGGGGCTGTCCCCCACCAAGGCATGGTGGCTGCAGCTCTGCGATGTCCCCAGTGCCCCCGGCTCGGTGCTGGGTGTTTGCACCAGTGCTGGGTGCCCCGTGGGACGGGTCCCTTGTCCCTAGCCCCGGTGTCGAAGCTCAGAGACCTGTTGAGCCCCGCGGTTCCGACAGCTGACGCCTGCCAGGAGGTCGCGTTGGCTGCAGCGGGAACGATGCAAAATGTCAACCCTTAAATAGGATTGAGGGGACGGTGGTGGCAGCGGGGCCGGGGGACGCAGGACCCGTGCAGGGGCTTCTCCAGGGCAGCTGCACAGCACTGGGGCAGAGCCACCCGCCCCAGGCAGGAGAAAGGCATCAGGACGCCGACTCCGGGCTCTGCTCCATCCTCGGAGGGGTCTGGGGCGCCTGGGGGGCACCTCCAAATGCAGAACAGGGATTCCTGGCTTCCTTTCCTGGCTGTGCTCCTGGGCTTGCTCTGTGCCTCAGTTTACCCTTCTGTAGGAAAGGGGCCACAGCTCGTGTCTCTGCTGTGGGATGCCTGGCAGCTCCGGAGCCCTGTGTCCCTGCTCCCTGTGCCAAGGTGACTCCCTTTCCCCGGAGCCCCCCGGCCCCCGCCTCCGGTTCCAGCATCCAGCCAGAAAGGATTAAGGAAGGAAGCGAGAAAATAAACAAACACGCGGGGAAAACCCAAACAAACCCAGCCGCAGCTAATGAAGCAAACAGCCTCTATGCAAATCGCTGCCTGGCTTTAGCCCGTCCTCTCCGCGGCGAGGACGCAACCTGCTGGCATCAGCTTCGTTCTGCCCGGCGTGCGCTGCCTGTCCCCGCGTCTCCGTGGGGATTTAATGTGTCGAGATGAGAGTTTGGACATCTTGCCTGGAATTGAAGGCTGCCGGTGAGGAAAGCGAAGTACCAAAATTAGTTATGATGGGCAGAAATTGAATTTTAATAGAGATGTTGGTGGCACGGAGCCAGCCTGCTCAGGCAGTGGGAAGGTAGTAATTAAAAGTTAACGAGTTTAGAAACAGAGTAATCCTTGGAGAGGGGAGGGCTGGTGCTTACGGCTGGGGAGGCTCAGGGATGCTCCCGTCTGTGCGGGGACCAGGAATGGTTGTGGGTCCATCAGCAGCGTCGGTGAGAGATGCGGGGTGCGGCCAGTCCCCCCCCAAGCTCGGGGCTGGCACGTGTCCCCCCCGCCATGTCCCCACTCCGGGGACAGGAGGGACCTTCCCCAGGGCCTGGCCATGCCCATGGCAGGACACACCGTGCTTTGCCGCAGGGCCATGTGCTGCGGCAGGGGGGCCCAGCCCCAGCGAGCCGGCCGGGCTTGGTGGCATCACCTCGCGGTTCCCAGCCAGGACGGCGTGTCACCAAGCGTTTCGCCCTCAGCATCCTCACCGCTCCTCCCCAAATCCTCTCCTGCAGCAGGGCATCCCGCCGGCTGCTATCGCCCTCGTGCATTTTACCCATTCTCCTGGGGGCTGTGGGCTGGGGCTCTCGCCCTCTCGGCCCCGTGCTCCCCACGAACCACCCCGGTTCATCCTCGGCTGATGGTCGGACAAGCTGGCGCGGCGTTTGAAGGGAAGGAGCCACTCTCCCAGTTTGGCAGCGTGTTTCCATGGCGACCGCCCTTTCCTTCCCGCAGCAATTCAGCCGCCGGCTTGCCACCCCGGGGTGACTTGTTGGCCGGCGGCAAAGGGCAGGTGGGGAATGGGCTCGGCAGATCCCCGGCCCCGAACCGGCGAGGGTCAAGGCAGTGCCTCTGCCTGCGGCTGGAGCTGGCCCCTCGGGAGCATCCCCGGGGGCTGCGGGAGGATCAGGGACCAGCTTGGCTCCGTGTGCCTGCGGAGCCGTCCTCCCTCGGGAGCATCCCTGGGATTCACGCGTGATCGGGGACCGCAGAGGGATTGGGGACCAGCCTGGCTCTGTGCGTGTGCGGAGCCCTCCCCCCTTGGGAGCATCCCTGGGGGCGGCGGTGGATCAGGGACCAGCCTGCCTTCGCCCACTTGCTGCCTTCTCTGCCTGCCGCTGGCGTGGGGCGCGTGGAGACAGCTCTCCCGTGGGACCCCAGCCGCCTCCCGCACTTGGGGACCCCGCAGCAAAACCCCGTCCCCTCCGATGCCCGTTGTGACCTTCGTTAAGGTGACGGCAGGGCGGGGGGGTGGGCGGTGGAGGCTTGCCCGCACGCTCTGCTCCCGTGCCCTGGCACGCTGGCACTGCGCTCTCCAGGGCCAGCTCTGTTTTTCCGTGCATAATCTCCCCGGTGCCGGGCTCTCCTGCGAGCTCTCCAGAGCCTGACTTCTTCTCGTACGAGGAATCATAACATGCAAATCAGGCAGCTTGATGTCTTTAATGAAATCCTCGGAAGGAAAGCGCTTCTCTAGTGAATTGAGGATATTTATTTCCAGTACAAGAAATTTAACATGCAGATTAGTTGGGTCTGGTAATTTATCACATGAGATTGTCGTATTAAGGGTTGCATCGAGTCCTGCTGCCTTCGGAAATTACCTTACACATAGATTACCTCTGGACAGACTCCCGTCCATAGAGATGCATCTTCTATCTACTAAATCAGCCCTCTTTCCTCTCCCCACGTCCCTCTGCAGCTGGTGCAGGAGCCCAGCAGCCACTAAAGGATCCCCCGCCTCTCCCCAAGAGCCCAGATCCCCTTTGCCGGGAGCTCGGAGCCCAGGAAAGCGTAATTACGTCTCCGACACTGGCTGGGCCGTGGTGCTCGCCGCGCCTGCCCCCACCAAAACCGGGTTTGCACAACCGCGCCTCCCGGCGCTGCCCTGGGCGTCTCGGGCACAGCGCAGCCCCACGGCCCCTCGCCAAGACCCCCCCCCGAGCCCTGGGGTTGGTTTTCCAGCACGTGGTGCCTTCGACCCATGCCCATCTACTTCTGTGCCTGGGGAGGGCTCGCCGAGGAGAGGCAGATTTGGGGCTGTTTCAACCCCCGCATCGTGCTCGCTGGGAAGTTTTGGGGTGCGCGTCCCCCAGGGATGCAGGGAACACAGCGTGCTGCGCAGACGGGACCCCACCAAGCCCTTATGGCCTTTTGAGGACCCCAGATGTTTAATACCCATAATTTGTCCCCAAATTATGTAAAACACGGAGCCAGGACCCTCTCAAAAACACAGGCCTGGGGGCAAACGGGGCAGTTCACGCCCGGCTCCCTGCTGGGACCCCAGCCCGTGCCGCAGCTCACCGGGAGCGCGTCCCTGCTGTGGCTGGAGCAGCTCTTTGCCAGCCCAGGTGTGAAGCGCAGCCCTCTCCCCTGGGGAGCTAATTGCCGTTCGATAATATAATTAATGGGAGCCGATGAATATCAGAGGGGTTGCAGGCATGCTGAGTGGGAGCCGAGCGGTGAGTTTTTGGTGCCTGTGGCTTCATGTTTGGCTGGCTTCATGTTTGGCATTGCCGGATGTGGCAAAGCCCCCAGGAGCGCCGGTGAGGCACCACCGAGCCGGTAACGGGCAGCACGGGGTGGGCTTTGCTGGTGATGCTTGTGCTGTGAAGGCTCCTGCCTTTCTCTGTGCCTTGCTCGGCTTTGAGGGGGACACAGGGGGGTTGGCGTGAGCAAGTGGCAGCGATTGCCGGGTGCAGGGCACCGGTGCCCGGGAGCCACGTGGGCATCAGGGCTGGCAGGGGGCAGGCGGGGGGAAAGCGATGGAGGGGATCTCCCTGCTGGGACCGTACGTGGGCTCAGGCAGCCATGGGAAGGAGAGCGGAGGAGAGATCTCAGACCCGAAGATGCCACCTGAGCTGGGTGGCGGCGGTGGCCGAGCTCCTGGTGGGGGAACGCGCCGGAGCCCTCCGGATGCCGCAACACGGATCGAGGCTTGTGCGCTCGCTCCCCTCCCTGCTCTGCAGGAAGGTGGTAGATTAATACGTGAGCATTAATTATTAAATGGCTCATTGTTCTGGCAGGGCCAATTGAGGCAGCGATTTACAGGGCCGCTGGTGCCCGCCGAATTCCGCCGACCAAAGGAAAACACTTCTGGCAAGCGGAGAGGCGACGGCTCCGACCACGTGTGTCAAAACAGAGCCCTTTCCAATCAGGAGCTAATTGAGATCCAATAATACAGTTAACAGGGGCTGATGAAATACCAGGGGGGTTATTTAAAAACATGTTGAGCGGAAGCCCAGCGCTGCGGCTGGGCGCAGGCGGAGGTGCTGGGACGCGTGGCTCAGATGCTGGGAGTCGTTAAACCTTTGCTAAGTGTGTTTTAATGCTCACTTGACATTTCATTATCGCACAGTAACTATTCAAATACGTGTCCCCTCTAGAATTAATTAGTCGTTATACAGGGTATTAATCAAAGGGGACCATGCCAATGTGCTTATATCCGAAATCCGATCCAGCTGTTGCTGTTACTGGGCGACATTGGAAGAACCACACAGATTTCTGCACTCTTCTGGCTTTCAATTTGATGGATCAAATCCTTTGGCTGATGCTTTTCCTGGCCCCTCTCCACCCCCTCAATCTAATAATAATTCGGCAGCGTCAGCCCCACGCTTCTCAGCAACCCTACAATAATAGAGCCGGGAGCCTCAGCCAGGGCTGGGGCATCACTCTGCCGGAGCGCAGGGCCCCCGCAGCACCGCGAGCAACCCTGCCATAACAAGGCGGTGCGTGCAGCCCGGCGTGCCGAGCGTTGTCGGTGCTGCCGGTGCCTTGCCAGGGGTGCAGGGTGAGGGGGGGGTTACGGCTGATCGTGGTGCTGCGCCCTGCCCTGCCTCGCCGCGGTGGAGCTGCTGGGTAGATGGACAGGGGGTTGTTCCCAACGTGCAGCCCATCCGTCTGTCAGATCAACCTGGTGCCAAAGCCTTCCACCGGCCGGCTGCTTCTTCTGCAAACCCGCTGGTCCCCCGGCACGGAGGTCCTGGCTCCGGAGCCCCCTCCTGACCCCGGGGCCGAGCGTGGCACAGCCGCTTCCTGACCGAGCCCGGGGACCGCCGCTGTTTTCCATCAGTGCGTTGTTTTTTTTGAAGCGCGGGTCAGTTCTCGCCTCGGAAGTGCTTTTCCCCACAGATGATGCCCTGTCAACCTCTGTCTTTACAAACAAACCAAACAAGCCCCTGAAACAGCAGAGTCAGCAGCAAGGGCTGCGCCGGGAGCACGGCCAGACCTCCGTCCCAGCTGGAGCGGTGCAAAACGCGCCTCCGGGCTGGCGGGTGGGCAGAGCGACCCGGTTGGAGCAGGGCCCGTGGGCACCGGGCGGCAGGATCGGCCCCAAGTGGAGGAGCCGCCCGCTTGGATGGCACGGCGAAGCCGGGAGCTCCTGGCCGCGGAGGAGCAGCCGTGGCCGTGGCTTGTGGCTGCTTCTGCTTGCTCAGACTGGGGGGGGCGGGGGGGGCGGCTGCGTGGGGTGCTGGGGCTGCATCCTTCACCCCTCCTCCTGCCCGCAGCGCTTCCCCCTGCGAGGGGGTGCAATCAGTTACCGTCCCCATACAGCCAGGCGTGATGGGGGGAGGAAATCAAATCAGAGCTGTCTGGGATAAAAGCCTCCGTGGAAGCCGAGCGGCGGAGACCGAAGTCTCTGCTCGTGTTTGGTTAATGACTGCGGGCCAGGCTGCGCCCGGTAATTGATTTCCTTTCTCTGGGCTATTTTCGGCCGCTTAGGTGTGCGCAAAAGCTCGGCTCCTTAATAGCTCCTCCAGCTCCGGTGGCATGGGGGCCAGGCCCCGTTAACTGGCTCTGCAGGGGTGTCCCCATCGGGGGGGGGGCGAAGGCTGCCCGTGCCCACGGAGGTGTCCCTACACACGGGGAGCCAGGACAAGGCCCTGCAGTGGGGCTGTGCGTCGGTGGGTGCTTTGTGTGTGGGTGCATGTGGGCCCCAAGGGTGGGGGTGGTTTGGGTCCCACAGGGCGGCTCACGGGCTGCGCCGAGGGCTTTGCTCTGGCCCCTTCCTGGGATGAGGGTTTGGAGGGGACGTGGCAGCGAGGACGTGGCAGGGGGGAACCTGTGTGGGGACCACGCGTGGCCCTCCACCGCTGGACGGGCAGGTGAGCGTCAGCGAGTGTCCGCCCATCCATCCGTCCGTCTGTCCGTCCATCCGCGTGCATGCGTGTGTTTAGGAGTCACAGCGTGTGCGCGCGTGGTTTATTAACGAGGACACCACAAGGAGAGCGGGCCCCTTATTCCTGGTGTCCGCATCAGTTCCTGACAGCTCCGTGGAACTGAAATATCTTATTTAAAGCCTCTGGGGATCATTTTTGACTATCAGCTGTGACACTCAAGGATTTGTTCCCAAAGGGCATCCTCCCTTCTCCCGCGGGGACGGGTGATCCCCAGCACGCCACGTGGGTGGGTGGGTGTCGGCAGGGGGCTTGATGCCAGCCCCACCGTGCCCACCGTGGCTCGGTGGTGCCACTGGGCGAGGTGGGAGCCCCGTGTCCCCAGCACCACCTCCTGCACCAGGGAGGTGGGCACAGGGGCCCCACCGCACTTCCCGGCAGAGGGGACGTGCTCCTTGGATCTTATGGAAGTTTAATTTACGCTCAGTTATCAAAAGAACAAACAAAGCTTTGCCGAAACAGCCTGCGGCATGTTTTAATGCAAGATTAGATTTTGGGCAGGGAGGGTTGAGCTTGGTTATTTATTCCCTGTCTGCTTTATCTCCGAGCGCTCCCCGTCGGGGAAGGTGATGCTGCGGCACCTGCCCACCCCCTCCCAGGGTCGCCCACCCGCACCACTGCGGGGGTGGGGGGGGGGGACGACGGGACGGGACGACTGTCCAGCCTGTTTTGGGGGGTGATGGAGCAGGAGCACCTGCATCCCTCCTGGGAGGGGGGACTGGTTGGGGAGGTCTGGTGGCAGCAGGGTCCAGCTTGGGGACTGGGGCGAATCAAGACGCGCGATTTCCTTTATCTGCTTATCAGCTGCTGGCGCTGGCGGCTGATAAGAGCAGCCGCTGGGGATGATAAGGTGGCTCAGCCCCGGCTAATCGGAGCGGTGCTGGGCTCAGCCGCACGCAGGGCCAAGGCGGGGTGACGCCGGCAGACCCCGGCGTGCCTCTGCCGCGCACCACCGAGGCTCAGCGCAGGGGTCAGGACAGCGGGTGCCAGGTTGCCAGCAGCCGCCTCCGCTTTTGACAGCTCGAAGCCACTTGCCCGACGCCCCCCGCTCGCGGCGGTGAGTCACCGTCCACCCCCTGCACCGGGCAGGCGACGGCCGCCGGCTCATGCCGTGTGCGTGGTGCGGTGAAAGCAGCTCCTGTGTGTGTGGCCACGAGTCCCTCTGCGGCAGCGAGGGACATTGTGTTGTCTCCCCAGCGTGCACACGCGCGTGCGTGCACACACCTACACACCTGCACGGAGACGCACGTACATGCACGTACACCCGCCTGCAGCAGCCGCTCCTCAGGGAAGGAGCCGGCACCTGGCGCAGGGGTTGCTGCCCAGCAGTAAACGGGGGGTAACGGTGGCTGGGGCGTCCCCTCCAAGGGGTGATGGGGGCTCCTCTCTCCCGCAGGTACATGATCACATCGCTGGACCGCACGCACGCTGGCTTCTACCGCTGCATCGTCCGCAACCGGATGGGAGCCCTGCTGCAGCGCCAGACCGAGGTGCAGGTGGCCTGTAAGTGACAGCCCTGCTCGGTGGGGGACCAGCCGGGGACACCCAGCTCCCCGGCGCTGCGGCGTGGCTCGGGCATTGGGGCAGCCCGTGGCCGGCACACGCGAGTCCGGAGCACACCTGGGGCGATGGCGGCAGGGACAGGGCTGCTGCCGCCTCTGCTGCTCCCGCTGCCCAGTCCGGCCGCGGTGGTTGGGGGTGCAGGGGGGCACCCCACAGGCAGGGCAGAGCACAGGGTGCAGGCAGAGAGCTCTGGGGTTGGGAAACCTGCAGCACCGCGTCCGGGCAGGCGGCTCCAGCTCCCTGGAGGGGTGAAACGCTCTGCAGTGTGAAAGCCGCCCCGCTCCTCCCCGGCTGCGTGGAGTGCCGAAGGCAAACACCGTTTATAATCGTTACTGAAAGCAAACGGGAGCGCACAGGGCCGGGCGGCTGCATCCGTCAGCGTGGGAGCAGGGGCAGCCGGGCTGGCGGCTCGGTCCTGGGTGCCGCTGCCGCGGCTCGGCACGCATCCTGCCAACGAGCAGACCTGAGCGGGGTGGGCCAGACCTTGGGGGTCTGCGCTGGGGGGGTGATGTAGAGGCACCATGGGGGGCGGGTTAAGCAGGACAGGAGGGTGCTGAGCCCCAGGGCACTGGCTCTGTGCCCCAGGGGGCTTGCCCATTTCTGTCACCCCTTTCCTGTGGGGTGCCCCCAAGCCCATCCCCTTAAACCCCTTCCTGAGAAGCAGCGACAAATCAGGAAACTAATGAGAAATTAATAAGGCAGCTGTGCTAACAACTAATGATAATGGCAAAGTCGTTAAAAAAAGATTCTTTACATGTTTTTAATTACAGCAATTAAGGGAAGTCAATAAAAATCCCCTGCCCCCCTTCTCCATGCACCCTGCTTCACTCTGCTTTCCTCAGCTGCTCTGCACTTCCAGCCTGCAAACGGCTGGGCAGGATGGAGACAGCGGGTGCCCCAACCTTGCCGGCGGAGCCAAGGTCGTGCCGGGGTGCTCCCGGCGCTGGGCTGTGGGTTGGGGCAGGGAGAGGTGCTGGGGAGACCCGAGACTGAGCCCTCCTTGCTGCGGCTGCACCCCATCCTTGGTGGGGGACGCGTGGGTACGGGTCCCCGGTCTGGCATGCGGACGATGGGGCTGCGCAACTCCGGGTACCGCAGGGACGGATCCTGATACGAGCGCAGCCCCAGGCATGCAGGAACATGCCCACCGCCACCCCATGCCCTGTGCCAGCCGAGGAGGGGAGCAGAGAGCAGGCCCCCGGGCAGTCCCTCTGCATCCCCTGGGGGAGCCCATCCCCGTAGCCTCCAGCCTGCTCCCCAGCTGGACCCGGGGCAGGGCCCTGCTGGGTCCCCGGCTGCGTTGCTGGCCCCTCCCCAACCCCCGACGTGGTTCTCCCACACGTTTTGCAGATATGGGGAGCTTTGAGGACAGCGAGACGCAGCAGAGCGTGTCCCACGGGGAGGCGGCCGTCGTCCGTGCGCCCCGCATCGCCAGCTTCCCCCAGCCCCAGGTCACCTGGTTTCGTGACGGCCGGAAGATCTCCCCCAGCAGCCGCATGTGAGTACCCCCAGCACCCCCCCAGCACCCCGTGGGGCTGCGTTCCCCTCGGCTGCCGTTGTCCTTGCAATAAGGGTGTTTAACAGATGTCTTGAGCGCATCGTGCTAAAACCCGGAGACAGTCTTGGCGACTAATGGCTCTGTTTGTCATTGGGGAAATGAATTTTTTAAAAAAGAATGAAAATAAGAGGGAGGAAGGCAGGCAGAGGGGCATAGCACATGCCAGGGCGGCAGGCAGCGTGACAGAGCCGGGCACGGCGCACGCGCCTGTGCCACGCGTCCCTGTGGGGCTGCGGCAGGCCCCGGCGCCACCGGGGCGGCGAGCCCGGCGCTGGCAGACGCAGCGTGCGGGAATTGAATTTGTAACCCACATTATGCAGGAATTGAACTGGTCTCCTTTCTATTTGCAAAGCAGGATTGAGGAGATAAAACTCCTTTATCTCATATTTAATGGTAAAAAAATATATTCCCCAAACCATTTTATGTTTCCAGCAGATTAGATCGTTCCATATAAAAAAAAAAAAAAAAAAAAAAAGTCCCATTAATCTGCACCACCCGATGTGCTCCGCTTGGTGCGGGGGGGTGTGGGGCTCAGTCCCAGCATCATCCTGGCTCTTGCCTGGGGCCAGTGGCTGAGCCGAGCCCCTGTCCGGGGGCCGGTGCCTGGGGCAGGCGGGGGAAGGCTGCTGGGGGCCGTGCCCATCCCATGTGGGTGCCCTGGGGCTGGTGCGGGTGCTGGGTGGGGGGATCCCAGCTCACTGCATCAGTGTCCCCACTGGGTTCACATCCCCGTCTCACACCGCCCGCTCGTCCCTGCAGAGCCATCACGCTGGAGAACACCCTCGTCATCCTCTCCACGGTGGCCCCGGATGCAGGACGTTACTACGTGCAGGCGGTGAATGACAAGAACGGGGACAACAAGACGAGCCAGCCCATCACGCTGACCGTGGCCAGTGAGTGCGGGGGGCATTGCCCCCCCGCTCCCCCGGGCCCGCTCCCCCTGCGCCGCCTGGCTCACCCCCGAGTTTAATTTGCAGTAAATCTCTTCAGAGGCTCCGGCTTCTGCTGACTTAACAGTTCAGCCGCCTCAAAATTTATTTAGGCTCTTCGGGCTGTGCTGCAGGCGCTAATTGTACCACGGGCAGAGCCTCCCCCGCCGTCCCCCCGCCAGGGCTGGATCCGGCCGTGCCCCGGGAGTGGGCTGCGGGACGGGATGGTACAATGTAGCCCCAACGGGAGCAGCTTTGCTGCGGGACACCCTGCCCCACTCCTGCCCGTGTTCCCCTCTCAGCCCATGCCGCTCCGGATCAGCCCCTGCCTGGGGGACACCCCTGTGGCCCCGTCCCTCCGGTCCCCTTGGACCCTGCAGGACCTGGCCGAAGGTCCCCTGGCCCCCGTTCAGGCGGTGACAGCCCATCCCAGGGAAGGTGCCCCAAAGGGGCATCAATCCTCCAGGTACTCTCAGCCCATCTCCCCTCCCGCTGCTCCGTAGTGGGGCTTTATCCCCCTCCGTGGCGGGCTCTGCCTGTCCCCCTTCCCCTCCTGCCCCGTTAATCTGTTTGTCTGTACCTCGGCGTCCTGGTGTGTAATAAACAACCTGGAGCCCATGTTTATGGATTCAGCTATATCAGCAGCTTTCAAGCCGATCACATTTTTACAGCGCCTACATGAGGCTTTTTTATTGTTGCAATCATTTTGCTTTATATACTCCCCTTCTCCCTCCTCCTTGCCAGCCGGCGCTGCCGCGCAGGCTGGGGCCCAGGCGGTGCCACGGGCTCCCGCGGGAGGAGAGGGCATAGGGAGAGCTATGAAGGCACCCTGATGCCAAGGTGATGGGCTGGACCTGCCCGTCCTTTCCGTGGGAGAGCAGAGCCCACGGCCCTTTGGTCCCTGCTACCTTCGTCTGCTCCATGCCAGGCAGAGCAGGCGTGAGGCTTTGGGTGCCCCATCAGCCTCGCTGGGGTGCCACAGGGGTGAGCAGGGGGTGCTGATGGCTGTCCCTCTGGCCTCCTTCTCCCTAGACGTGGGTGGCCCAGCTGATCCCATCGCGCCCACCATCATTGTCCCACCCAGGAACACCAGTGTGGTGGCCGGGACCTCGGAGGTGACCATGGAGTGTGTGGCCAACGCCAGGCGAGTGGCATCGGGGCAGACGGGACGGGGATGGGGCATCTCCCCGCTGGCACCGCCCAGCCCCACGGCTGGGTGCCCCCAGGTCCCTTCCCACCAGGGCTCCTGGGTTCGATGGGATGGAGTGAGGTGGGGATTTGGTGGGGTCCAGGGGGGGTTGGGACTGTCTCTCAACATGCTCCTGGCTGCCCCCAGGCCGCTGATCAAGCTGCACATCATCTGGAAGAAGGACGGGGTGCCCCTCTCCAGCGGCATCAGCGACTACAGCCGCCGGCTCACCATCCTCAACCCCACGCTGAGCGACAGCGGCTACTACGAGTGCGAGGCCGTGCTCCGCAGCAGCAGCGTGCCCGCCGTGGCTGAGGGCGCCTACCTCTCCGTCCTGGGTGAGGCCCTGGCCACGAGCAGCCCAAACCACACGTGCAATGAGTTGGGGCGGTCTCAGCCCCGGAGCTGAGATGGGAAGCGAGAGGCGGGGGTCACCGGGGGTGGTTTGGCGGTGGGTCCGGAGGACGCTGGCTCTGATGCAACTCCCTGCCCATCGCTGGGCTTCCCTTTGCAGAGCCACCGCAGTTCGTCAAGGAGCCGGAGAGGCACATCACGGCCGAGATGGAGAAGGTGGTGGCCATCCCCTGCCAAGCCAAAGGTGAGCTGCTCCCCAGCTGCCCTCCCCGTGCCGCTGCAGCCCCGTGCCTGACATGGCCCCGGCCCTTGCAGGCGTGCCCCCCCCGGAGATGGCCTGGTACAAGGATGCTGCCCTCATCCACCTGGAGAAGCTGTCCCGCTTCCAGCTGCTGGCAGACGGCAGCCTGCAGATCAGCGGGCTGGTCCCCGATGACACCGGCATGTTCCAGTGCTTTGCCCGCAACGCAGCCGGCGAGGTGCAGACCACCACGTACCTGGCCGTGACCAGTAGGTGCCGGTCCCCCCACCCCACCCCCCCACCCCACCCCCGCCCTGGAGCCCAGGGTTCCCTGCCTGGGCAGTGGGTGGGATGTGCCTGGGACACCCTGGCTGGGCTCCATGGGGGGCTCAGGGACCCCGGGAAACCCTCCCATGGGGATGGGACCCTCCATACCCCAGCAGTGGGTCAGCTCCAGGCTGGGCACCGGGAAGGGCTTCAGGGGGGCCTGTGCATCTCTCTGCCCCACAGGCATCGCCCCCAACATCACCAGGGGTCCCCAGGACAGCACGGTGATTGATGGCATGTCCGTAATCCTCAACTGCGAGACCTCGGGGGCTCCGCGCCCGGCCATCACGTGGCAGAAAGGTAAAGGGGCTAAGGGCACCGGGCTGCGGGCAAGCCTGCCCTCCGAGCCCTTTGCCTGCCCTGCCCACCCCTGCCTGCCTGCCTGCGTGGCCCCAGGGCATCCTCCGCAAGCTCTGTGGCCACCCGGCTCAGCGGCCACCAGGCCTGGCCGATGGCTGGGGCACTGGGAGCTGATGGGGCTCCCCTGGGTCACCCAGGGGAGCGGATCCTGGCCAGCGGCTCGGTGCAGCTCCCGCGCTTCACCCTGCTGGAGTCGGGCAGCCTGCTCGTCAGCCCTGCGCACCTCGCCGACGCCGGCACCTACGCCTGCCTGGCCACCAACTCCCGCGGCGTGGATGAGGCATCTGCCGACCTGGTCGTCTGGGGTAAGGCACCCGCCAGCGCGCCCGTGTCACCCGGCTCCGTGGCAGCCGGGCTCTGCCTGCCGCCCTGCCTGCACGCACAGTGCAGGATAGACCCTGCCCAGCTCCGCGGGCAGCCGGGTGCTGCCTCCCACTGTGCACGGTGCGGGATGGAGCTCTCTGGGGATGCCAAGGATGGGCTCTGGCACGTGGCTGGTTGTGTTGCATGGGTGCAAACTTGGGCTGTCCCCTGCCGATGCCACCTCGCAGCCCTCCGGGCAGTGCCGGTGCCTCATCCTGTCCCCACCCCGCAGCAAGGACACGTATCACCGACCCGCCGCAGGACCAGAGCGTCATCAAGGGGACCAAGGCCGTCATGAGCTGCGGGGTCACCCACGACCCCAGCGTGGACGTCAGGTGTGTGCGATGGGGCTGGGAGGGTTGGGGGGCCTGGGCACCCCCAGGCTGCCTGCCTGCCATCACCGCTGCCTGCGTGCCTGGGGAGGGAGCGGGCAGACTGTGGGTGCCTCCGTCCCCAGCCCTGCGCTGGTGGTCCTGCAGTGCCACCTGGTGCCCTGCGCACGGGGAGCCCGGCACGCCGGTGGGACCCCTGGTCCCCTCTCCTCGTGGGGGGCTGCAGGGTGCCAGGACTCCTGGGTCCCTCCCCCGGCACAGGTACGTCTGGGAGAAGGACGGGGTGCCGCTGAGCCCGGAGAGCGGCCCGCGGGTGCGCCTGGACGAGACGGGCACCCTGCACATCTCCCAGACCTGGTCGGGCGACATCGGCACCTACACCTGCAAGGTGATCTCAGCCGGGGGCAACGACTCACGCAGCGCCCACCTCCGTGTCCGGTGAGACCCCCCTCATCCCCACTGCCACCCCACACCCTGGGCTGTGCCCCCTCCCTAACCGCCCCCTCCCTAACCCCCCTGTCCAGGCAGCTCCCCCACGCCCCTGAGAGCCCCACGGCCACCCTTAGCCCCCTGGAGAAACGGGCCATCAACCTCACCTGGGCCAAGCCCTTCGACGGCAACAGCCCCCTGCTCCGCTACATCGTGGAGGTCTCCGAGAACAGTAAGGGGCTGCCTCTGCCTCCCCGGCACCGCTGGCCCTGGCTAGGCTGGCACCGGGCAAAGTCTGGTCTCTGGCATCAGCCGGGGGCAGTGGGCAAGGGATGCTCTGGGGAGCTTGGGGACCACGGGACTCATTAGCTGGACAGGGGACCCCAATGTCCTGCAGGTTGGGTCCTCCACCCCGCCGCCCCTCTCTCCCCCCGCAGATGCACCCTGGACCGTGCTGCTGGCCAGCGTGGACCCCGAGTCGACGTCGGTGGCGGTGCGGGGCTTGGTCCCCGCTCGCTCCTACCAGTTCCGCCTCTGCGCTGTGAACGACGTGGGCAGGGGGCAGTTCAGCAAGGACACGGAGAGGTGAGCCATGGCCGGGGGTCCCGGGGTGGGGGGCAGCAGCCCTGGGTGCTCACTCCTGCCTTGTTCCCTGCCAGGGTGTCCCTGCCCGAGGAGCCCCCCTCCGCACCCCCCCAGAACGTCATCGCCAGCGGCCGCACCAACCAGTCCATCATGATCCAGTGGCAGCCACCCCCTGAGAGCCACCAGAACGGTGTCCTCAAGGGCTACATCATCCGGTAGGCACCGGCGGGGGAGCGCGGGTGCCCCGTCCCCGGCATCCCAGGGTGCTGGCGGGGACGCCGGCAGCTCTGACAGCCCCTGCTCCCCAGCTACTGCCTGGCCGGGCTGCCTGTGGGCTACCAGTTCAAGAACATCACCAACGCCGACGTCAACAACCTGCTCCTGGAGGACCTCATCATCTGGACCAACTATGAGATTGAGGTGGCGGCGTACAACAGCGCCGGCCTGGGGGTGTACAGCATGAAGGTGACCGAGTGGACGCTGCAGGGAGGTAGGCAGGGACTGGCAGGGCTGGGCAGGAGCTCGGCGTTCGCCCCAGCGGCGACGGGTTGTGCCGTGGGGTTGTTGGGAATGGGTGGCAGGAGGATGGGTTTGGGGGTCCCGGGAGGACTGGGACTTGCTGGGGAGGGATAAGCAGGGGCTGTAGAGCCAGGGCAGGTCTGGCCGGGTCAGGGGTGTCTTGGAGCACCACCCTGGGGTCCCGAGGGGCTGACGCGGGGCTGATGGAGGGGACCTTGGGGAGCCGGAGCCGCTGCCAGCCATCCCTTCATCCCGGCAGTCCCCACGGTGCCCCCGGGGAACGTGCAGACCGAGGCCACCAACTCCACCACCATCCGCTTCACCTGGAACCCCCCCAGCCCCCAGTTCATCAACGGCATCAACCAGGGGTACAAGGTGAGGGGCGATTCCTGCAGGTCTCCCCAAAATCAGGGCAGCCGGGGCAGGGAAACTCCTCAGCTGACCTTCACAAACTGGCTTGACTTCTCGCCGAAACCCCAGATTTTAATTGGTTCCAGCCTGACTTAAAATAAGTTACTGAGATTTAACACTTGCATGGGCTCGGAGCTTCCCATGCTCTGTAATTAATTCCAAACTGCAATTAATTCAAATTTACATTAATGAAATTGAATTAAAACATTAAACTTGTTTCTTAATCCACTCAAAAGAAGTTCAGGAATTTAATTGCCGCTGAATGAGATAACCAGAGCAAGTAGGATATTTAACATTCTTATTAAATGCCACTTAGTATTTTTGATTAGTATTTTTAGGGCCTAATTAGTATTTAATTAAGTTGCTATAGGCTATCTTGCACAATACCAATTAAATGCCCAAACATCCCTCCTAAACGCAGGCGAGTGGGCGATTACACGCCGTTATCAATGGGAGTTAATCACAAAACACGCGTTCCATATCGGCTTGTATGGGTAAACATGCACTATTAAAGGCATCAAGTGTTCCCTACACAATTATGTGATATTTAATCAACTCCAAATAAATAAGGAGAGGCCGGAGGTGCCTGGAGGATGGTGTTTGTGGTACCACTGTGCACGGCGGGGATGCCGGTACCCGGTATCGTTGTCCCAGCTCCTTCTTCCCACAGCTCATTGCCTGGGAGCCGGAGCACGAGGAGGAGGCGACGGTGGTGACGGTGCGGCCCAATTTCCAGGACAGCGTCCACGTGGGCTATGTGGCGGGGCTGCGGAAATTCGCCGAGTACTTCACCTCGGTGCTGTGCTTCACCACGCCGGGGGACGGCCCGCGCAGCCCCCCCCAGCTGGTGCGCACCCACGAGGACGGTACGGGGAGGCTCTGCGTTCCCACGGGACGGACCCTGCCCACCTGCGGCTCCCGGGGAGGGTGGGAGCAGCCCCACGATGGGAGACTTGGTCCCACTGGTGCTGCCGGTGGGGACGTGGAACGGGGGTGCCACCGAGCCCTGGGAAGCCCCATCCAAGGGGACCCCACTCCACACTCGCTCCTTGTGGGGGTCCCGTGGGTGCTGAGGGCTCCTGCCCGTGGGCGTGCGGCTGCGTGCTGAGCCTGGGTGTCTTTGGGCAGTGCCTGGCCCCGTGGGACATCTCAGCTTCAGTGACATCCTGGACACGTCCCTGAAAGTCAGCTGGCAGGAGCCGCTGGAGAAGAACGGCATCCTGACAGGTAAGGGGGCACCGACAGGTACCTGCCTCCCGCATCGGCCCCCTTCCCACCCCACAGCATCTCCCGCCCCACAGCATCTCCTCCTGGTTCCCTTCCCACCCCGCAGCATCTCCCCTGGCCCTACTCAGCTCCTTGGGGGGGGGCAACGATGGGGGCTGACGGCACGGGACCTGTTTCAGGCTACCGGATCTCCTGGGAGGAGTACAACCGCACCAACACGCGAGTGACCCATTACCTGCCCAATGTCACCCTGGAGTACCGCGTCACCGGCCTCACTGCCCTCACCACCTACACCATCGAGGTGGCTGCCATGACCTCCAAGGGCCAGGGCCAGGTCTCCTCCTCCACCATCTCCTCGGGGGTGCCACCAGGTGAGCGCGGCGGCGCGGGGCTACCGGCGGGCTGCAGGCGGTGCTGGGGGCGAGCGGCCAGCGCCACCCACCCTGCCCTCTCCCCGCAGAGCTCCCCGGTGCCCCCGCCAACCTGGGCATCTCCAACATCGGACCCCGCTCCGTCACCCTCCAGTTTCGCCCGGGCTATGACGGCAAAACCTCCATCTCTCGCTGGCAGGTGGAGGCACAGGTACGGGGTGGCTGGGGGCGGGGGTGAGGGGGTGCTGGGGGGCAGCTCACCCCACTCCCATCCCGCAGGTGGGCCAGAGCGGTGAGGCCGAAGAGTGGGGGCTCATCCACCAGCTGGCTAATGAGCCCGACGCCCGCTCCATGGAGGTGCCCAACCTGAAGCCCTACACCTACTACAGGCGAGTGGCCAGGATGGTGCTGTGGCATCCTCCCCAGGGGACCGGAGCCCTCTCGCCCCCCGCCGTGACTCCCCCCTTCTCCTCTCTCAGTTTCCGCATGCGGCAGGTGAACATCGTGGGCACCAGCCCCCCCAGCCTGCCCTCCCGGAGAATCCAGACCCTGCAGGCCCCCCCGGACATGGCACCCGCCAACGTCACCCTGAGGACGGCCAGCGAGACCAGCCTGTGGCTGCGCTGGATGGTGAGGGGGGAAACCGTGGCTCGGGGGGGGGCTGTGCCCACGGGCATGGGGCTCGTGGGGGCAGGCGGGAATGTGGAGAGCCGACGGGGGATGGTGCTGGGGTGGCTGCGGGAATTTGGGGGTGATGGTGCCCATCTCTGCCGGCTGGGGCCAGCCCCTCCTGGAGCGGGAGTACAATGGGAACCCTGACTCCGTGGGCTACAAGATCCGGTACGCACGCTCGGACGGGCGAGGGCAGCCGGCGATGCACGTCATCCACGACCGCGTGGAGCGGGAGTACACCCTCGAGGACCTGGAGGAGTGGACTGAGTACCGGGTGCAGGTCCAAGCCTTCAACGCCATCGGCTCAGGGCCCTGGAGCCACTCGGTGGTGGGACGCACCCGGGAGTCAGGTACTGCTGCCCACCCCACGGCACCGGGCACCCACCCCGGCCAGACCTGGCCACTGACCCCCGCTCTCGTCCCCCGCTCCAGTGCCCTCGTCTGGCCCCAGCAACGTGTCGGTGCTGGCTACCTCCTCCAGCAGCATGCTGGTCCGATGGAGCGACATCCCCGAGGCAGACTGCAACGGCCTCATCCTCGGCTACAAGGTGAGCACCTACCCCAGCCCCGGTGCTGTAGCTCTGCCTGCCTGCAGCCCTGCCTGCAGCCCTGCCTGCAGCCCTGCCCGCAGCCCTGCCCGCAGCCCTGCCCGTGCCCTGCCAGCCTCACCCGCAGACCTGGGAAGCATGGCTTTCCCTGGGCGGGGGGGAATCACCCTGCAGCCTGCCAATCCCTGGTTGTGCCACCTCCAAAAGATGGTGCCCACCTGGGCCAGCTTCTGCCACGCTGCCCCATCCCGGGGGCTGTGGCCCTGCCCGGCCATGTCACACGGGGTCTGTTGCAGGTGGTGTACAAGGAGAAGGGCTCGGACACGCGTGCCCGGTTCTGGCTGGCGGAGGGCAATGCCTCCCGCAGCGCCCAGCTGACCGGGCTGGGCAAGTACACGCTGTACGAGATCCGTGTGCTGGCCTTCACCAGGATCGGCGACGGTGTGCCCAGCCGGCCCCCCATCCTCGAGCGGACGCTGGATGATGGTGGGTAATAGCACCTGGGTGGGCAGAGAGACCCGAATTTGCTGGGGGATCCCCTGGGCGCCGAAGGTCTTGCCATCCCATCCCTGTTCCCTGGGGTGATCCCTCTTCCCCCTGACCAGGACACCCAGGGCTCCCATTCCCAGGGGATGGGAACTGGCACTTTGCATGCACTTGTGCGCTCCCCAGTGAACCCCATCTCTCCCCGCTGCAGTGCCTGGACCCCCCGTGGGGATCCTCTTCCCCGAAGTGAGGACCACCTTGGTGCGGCTCATCTGGCAGCCACCCACGGCACCCAACGGCATCATCCTGGGTAGGTGGGGAGCCATCCTGGTCGTGCTATGCTGGGATGCTCTGCAGAGGGGTGCAGGGATCAGCGTGGGGGGGGTAGAGACCAGCTCCCTGAGACCCCCTGAGAATCTCGGAGCCTGTTGCCCCCAGGGCTGGGGTTTCCCCACTCGGCAGGCTGTGCTGGGTCCCTGGCTGTGTGTGAGCTCCCCTGTGCAAGGAGCCAAAAGCCCCTCGTTGCTGGCCCTCTGCGTGAGCAGGGATGGAGGAGGGAGGCACGCACGGGGGGGAGCCCAGGATGGTTTCCCCTCCGCCAGCCCCACCGCGCCGCTCCCTTCCCTGCAGCCTACCAGGTCACCCACCGCCTCAACACCACCACGGTCAACGCGGCCACTGTGGAGGTGCTGGAGCCCAGCGCCCGGCAGTACACGGCCACCGGCCTCCAGCCCGAGGCCACCTACCTCTTCCGCATCGCAGCGCAGACCCGCAAGGGCTGGGGCGAGGCAGCCGAAGCCCTCGTGGTGACCACGGAGAAAAGAGGTAATGGGGGTGGGGGTCCAGCCTGCGGCAGGGGGCCGTGCGTGCCTGCGGCGTGCCCGTGGTGCTCCCAACCCCTTGCCTCTCCCAGACCGCCCGCAGCCCCCCGGGAAGCCGCTGGCACAGCAGGAGGAGGTGCGAGCCCGCAGCGTGCTGCTCTCCTGGGAGCCGGGCAGTGACGGGCTCTCCCCCGTCCGCTACTACACGGTGCAGACCCGCGAGCTGCCCGACGGCGAGTGGGCCCTGCACTCTGCCCCCGTCAGCCACAATGCCACCGCCTTCGTCGTGGACAGGTGAGGCACGGGCTGGCCCTCAACGGTGCCGTGGTGCGATGTGGAGCCGGGGAGATGATGGGCTCTGCTTTAAGCAGTTGCCCCGTGCCTCAGTTTCCCCATCCGATGAGAAGTGCTTGCAGCAAGGTTGGGAAGCGCTGGCCAGCGTGCCCTGCGGGAGGGAGGGTCGCCCACAGGGTCATCCACTGGCCTCACGATCACCGACCCGCTCTGTTCCGTCCAGGCTGAAGCCTTTCACCTCCTACAAGTTCCGCGTGAAGGCGACGAATGACATCGGGGACAGCGAGTACAGCGAGGAGTCGGAGTCGCTCACCACCCTGCAGGCAGGTCAGAGCAGGCTGCGGCTCCTGGGGCAGGGAGAGGGGGTGCCCCCCTGCCCTGGCATCCCCCCATGCCCAGGGCATTTCCAGAGCCTCACCCCCCCCGCTTCTCCCCCGCAGCCCCCGAGGAAGCCCCCACCATCCTCTCCGTCACCCCACATACCACCACGTCAGTGCTCATCCGCTGGCAGGTACTGTCCCCTCCGCCTTGCGGGGTGTCACGGGACTGGCCGCCTGGCCCCTCGGGAGGTGGCACCGAGGTGTACTGGGGACAGCCATCTCGGGGTGCTGGGGAGCCCTGGGTCAGAGCGGCCCCTCACTGCGCTCCCCACGCAGCCCCCAGCCGAGGACAAGATCAACGGGATCCTCCTGGGTTTCCGCCTCCGCTACCGCGAGCTGGTGTATGACAGTCTGCGCGGCTTCACCCTGCGCGGCATCGGCAACCCCGGCGCCACGTGGGCCGAGCTCACCCGTGAGTGTTCGCGGCCCCGCTGAGCCTGGGGGTGTGTGGCTGGGGGGGAGGTGACCCAGCGATGGCGGGTGGAGGACAGGGCAGGGCAGCATCCTGCTCTCCACGGCCTCTCCTGGGTACCAGCCTGGAGCTGTCAGGGTCAGGCTGTGCCCCATGGAGCTGTCACTGGCCCCCTGGTGCCACCAGGTCCGTGGTCCCTAACACACTCGTCTGTGGTGTCGCTGGCTCAGTCCCACTGTGCTCAGCCCCCGTGTCCCTGTAGCGTGGGTGTCCACGTGTCTGCAGCTAACATGGGTGTCTGCATGCTGTCCCGCTGTGTGTGTCCGGGCGTGCTGCCGTCCTCAGACCCCGAAGGGAACGGGGTCACTTCCACTCTGGGGACAGCAGGGACATGAGTGACAAGGGCAGAGCCCAAGATTGGACCTTGCCCCATCCACCACTCTCAGCCACTGTCGGACCCCCGTGGAGACCCCGATGCCCAGACCCAGCTTGTGCCACTCAGGGGCTGGGGCTGGTGCTGTGACAGCTCCGTTGGCACCTGGGGGTGACAGGGCCCTTGCAGGGGACCCCGGGGGTGGGCAGCCATGCTGGGGTGGGTGCTCAGAGGTGGGAGCCCACCTGTGACGCCTGCGGGACTAACCGGCTGCCTGCTCTCCCTGCCCCGCGCCGCCCAGCCGTCTACGCCGTGCACAACCTCAGCGAGGTCTCCCTCACCCAGTATGAGCTGGACAGTAAGTCACCGCTCACCCCGCCCTTCCCTGCTTCCCCATACGTGTCCTCCCCACTGCCACCCCCGCTGTGTCCCACCCCTCCGCCTGCCTGTGCCCACGGGACACCTCTGCCTGTCTGCTCCAGTTGCTGCTTGCGGAGCCCCCCTCGCCCCCGGGGGTAGCAGGACCCCCACACTGCCAGCTGCGGGGAGGGCTCTGCTCACCCCTTCTCCCCTTTCCCCCCGCAGACCTGAGCAAGCACCGGCGCTATGAGATCCGCATGAGCGTGTACAACGCCGTGGGGGAGGGCCCCCCCAGCCCCCCCCAGGAGGTCTTTGTGGGCGAAGCGGGTGAGTCTGCCGACACGGCCCTGCCTTGCGAGGGGCTGCCCGTGGCTGGGAGCTGCGGGGAGGGGGCTCGACTGCTCTGGTACCTCACGCTTGTGCCAAAACAAGGCAGTGCGTTCCCCTCATCAAGGGGGGGCCTTCCCCTCCCTGGTCCCAGCTGGGCTGTGACACTGTCCCCTCCTTCGGCACAGTGCCCACCGGTACGCCGCAGAATGTGGCGGTGCAGGCGGCCACGGCCACCCAGCTGGATGTCACCTGGGAACCGCCACCGGCCGAGAGCCAGAACGGGGACATTCAGGGCTACAAGGTACCGCACCCGGGGAGCTGGCACCGAGCCGGGTGCCCTGGGAAGGTGCTGGGTTCCTGGGGGGGGGCACAGGGTGCTGTGGGAAGATGCTGGGTGTCACTGGGTGGGGGGATGCTGAGCTCCCCTGGGAGACGCTGTGTGTGGTGGTGGGTCTGGGGAGATGCTGGGTGCCGTGGGAGATGCTCTGCAGGCTGTTGGGGAAGGGCCGTCCCGCGGCGATGGAGTTGCTGGCTGTCTGCTGTCCCGTCCCGGTGCCGGCCGGCCGGGGCAGACACCGGGTGTCCCCTCCCGGTGCCAGGTGTCCCTTCCCAGTGTCCGCTGTCCGTTCCCAATGCCGGGTGTCCCCTCCCGCTGCCGGGTGCCGGGTGTCCCGTGACCCCTCCCAGTGCCGGGTGCCCCCTCCCGGTGCCCGCTGTCCCGTCCCGGTGCCGGTCGTCCGGGGCAGACACCGGGTGTCCCCTCCCAGTGTCCGCTGTCCCCTCCCAGTGCCGGGTGTCCGCTGCCGGGTGTCCCCTCCCGGGGCCGGGTGCCGGGTGTCCCGTGTCCCCTCCCGGTGCCGCGCGGCCGCGGGCCGGCAGGTGGCGCCGTCGGACGCCGGAGGCCGCCCGGGCACCTCCTCGGCCCTCGGGCCCGGCCGTGGCGCGGGGCCGG
>JAVKLA010000002.1:37006726-37049526 GCA_034782735.1 Sagittarius serpentarius | reverse complement strand
TCTACGCAGCAAGGCAGCCTCTTCCGCCCCAAAGCCAGCAGGACTCCCACCCCTCAGACCCCTGGCAACCCCCCCAGCCAGCCCGGAACCCTCTACCGCCCGCCCAGCAGCCTGGCCCCTGGCTCTAGAGCCCCCATCGCTGGATTTTCTTCTTTTGTTTGATATTTAAACAGAAGCAAAAACAAACAGGAGGAAAAAAAAAAAAACAAAAACAGAAAAAAAGAAAAAAAAAAAGAAAAGCCCCAAGAAATTAAGAAAAAAGAAAAAAGCGGCGAGGGGGAGAAGAGGAGGAAGCCAAAGGGCCCTGGGGACGGCAGCAGGGCCATGGCAGGCAGCGGTCTCAGGCTCGGCGCTCCGGTGGGTGTTTCGCTTTCTCGGCAGCGCCGGAGCAGAACGCCGAGCGCCTTCCGTGGGGCTGGGGAGCAAAACGCAGCTCCTCTTTATGGCTAAAGTTTTCTGCATTACGGACTCCTTGGCCGAGGTGGGGCAGGAGGGCTCGGGGTGCTGGCAGGATCGCACCAGACTTTGCCCTTGGCACCTGCTATGGCTGCCCCTGAGCTGCTGCCGTCCTCACTGGGGTCCCATGGGTACTGCCGGGCTGGGTGCAGGGGCTCTCGCCCTGCCAAACCCTGGCTGCTCCGCCAGCTTCTGCTTGTGGCTCCCCCAGGACATGGGGACAAGCGGTGACACAGAGACCCCCAACTGCAGAGAGGAAGAGGAGCTCTGCTGATCTTAAAACCGCTGAACAGGACACCCCTCGCCCTGGGCCCCCCCAGCCTTTGGGAGAAGGGGGCAGCCACTGTGCTAGGAACCTAGAGGCAATTAATTCCTCCCCTCGTTTGTGCCTGGCCCAGCACAGCCCCAGGGGAACCCAGGACTTAAACCCCAGGAGAGCCTCGCCGGGGTGCACATGGTGCTGATGTCCCTGTTGATTTTGCACCCCGGAGCCGCGCAGGGGTTCTGGCGAGGTCTCAGACGGGGTGAGGTGGTGGCTGTAGCCACCCTTTTGTATTTCTGGTGGTTTGGGTGGTTTTGGTTTTTTTTTAATGGGGTTTGTGCAGAGGCCTGGGAGCACGAGGGGCGCGTGGGGGGCAGCGATGCCCGGGGGGGGCTCTGGGGCCCTGGCTGTTCGGGTGGTCTCTGCATAGCAAAACCCCCGCAGTGCCTACCGGTGAGCCTGGCACCAGCCCGGCAGGGCCACGGCGCCCGCGCTGAGCCGAAGGAGATGCCAATAAACAGCCTGAGGATCGGCCGGTCTCGCCCCTCTGTCACCCTGCTGCGGTGGTGAAGGGGCTGGCGGGATGCGTCCGTCTGTCCTGCTGCCCCAGCTGCGCTTGTGTTGGCCCTACGGCACTGGGGAAGGAGCTGGGCAGAGGGTGCCAGAGGCCGCTGTGCCAGGACAGGGCCCAGAACAGTGCGGGGAGCCGTAATGGCCATATCCTTGCGTGTTTCCATCCCAGTAGGGTCTGTACCTGGAGGAAAACAGGACGTGATGGTGGGACAGGGGAGGAGGGAGGTGACCCCGCTGCGCCGGGTGCTTTCGGCATCGTCAGCAGCAGTCCCGCATCACCAGCACCAGCGAATTCTCCTGGGGTGGTTTGCGGCCGCCCTCGCTGCCACGCTCACCGGGCGCGGGCTGCTCTGCCCTTCAGGCCTGGCCGGAAAATCCGGGTGGCGCGCTCGGGTTTCATCGCTATCACCCCTCCGGCGGCAAACAGCGTGGGCCTGGAGCCGAGGGCTGGGGAAAGCTCAGCCTGCCCGACAGTGCCAGCAAAGCACCGGCACCCGCTTCCTTGGCCGGGGGCTGTTCCCTCACCGGGGGCTACCAGGACCAGGGGCTGTGGGGTCTGCACAGCCCCTTGCAGCAGGACCCTGCAGGGCGGGGGCTCGGAGCCCCGTGCGGGCATGTGCCCGGACCCTCACCCCAGCACGGGCAAGGGTCTGGGGCTGCCAGAGGGAGCGTTTTGCAGGTGCTGCGTTTGGGGACTGGTTGGAGCTGGGGCAGGGGGGGTGTGACCCAGTGCCCCAGTCCTCCTTCGGCCATCCCGTGGGCTGGGGAGAAACGAGGGATGCTGCGGTGGCATCGCTGCCGAGCCGCAGCCGCCGACAGAAGCGCCGTCCCCGCCTTGGCGCATCGCCGCGGCCCCGGAGCCCGCGGGGAGCAGAGGGCATTTCTGGCAGGTGACTCATCTGACCTACTTGGGAGCTGGCGCCGAAGGGAGCGCAGCACCCAGGGGTGCTCGTCCCCTCCCTGGGCAGCGAAGGGAGCCCCGACACCCTGCTGGGGTTGGAGGGAGGCATTTGCATGGGGGCGGAAGGGAGGGGTCTGCATTTGGCCGGCCAAATCCTGCCCCTCGTTTGCAGCGTGGCTCCAGCCCCAGGTGTCCCGGCTTGTGCAAGAGAGACCTTCCTCCCACCACGGCTGGGATGTGGAGCCACCAGAGACGTGGGGCAGAGCAGGTCTGGGGAGTCGAGCAACGCAGGCGAGCTCCCCATGCGAGGCACGCTCCCCGTGCGAGGGAGGCTCCCCTCCTGTGCAGGACGCGTCCCAACCCCTGTGAGCAGCAATGACCCAGCGAGCACCGGCGCGGTCCCTGGATGTGTCCCTTATTGCGGGGACAGGGGGGTGCAGGTCCTGGGAGTCACCTGCGTGGGCTCTGCCTGCGTTCCCCGGCACAGCAGCGTGCCGCAGCCCCGGCAGCCGGGGCAGAGCAGAGCCCAGGCCCTGCTCGCCTGCCCTGGCCCGGCTCGTCCCTGGCCACGAGGAGGAGAAGCCGGAGGGCGCAGCAACATCCGCGGCAGGTTTGGACCTGTGCCGTGCCAGGAGGTGAAGCCGCCGGTGCGGCTGTGGCCAGAGCGCCCGGGGCCCTGTGGCAGCGGTGGCGGCGAAGCCAAGGTGAGCCCTTTCTGCTCGTGGTTTCCCACAGCGGAAGGATGCAGCACCTGAGGAAGTGGCGGATCCCCCATCCCACCATGGCGGCGGGTTCGCCCTCTGCTCCCCGGGGAACCTCCTCAGGACAGTCTGGGAGCTGCGCGGGGCACGAAGCCCAGTCCGGGCACAGCAGAGGTGGGCTGAGTACCAGTGGCGCTAGCGGGAGCTATCCCTCACCTGTACTGCCTCAGTTTCCCCATGGCACAGATGCAACCGGACCGGCTGGGCTGACGGGGCAAGACGTCGTGCTCCCTGCTGAGCACAGCCACCTCTCTCCCACCTTGGCTTTCACCACGCTGCTGCCACAACTGGCCCTTTCCAAAAGTCCCCTCCGCCGCCCCAGCCGCTCCGGGCAGGTCTGAGCTGCCCGTGCCTAGCCCGGCTGCTGCCTGCGCTGCCGGCTCTCCAGGCTGCTCTGTGCAGCAGACCAACAGGGCGAGCTGTCGGCAGCAATCAGTCCCCGAGGACCGAATTGGCCTTGACGTATCTCCCGACTGCTGCTCGGCGGTGCCCTGCAGTTCTCCCAAGGGCAGAACGCCGCTCGCTTATCAGGGCTGGGCGAGCCAAAGCGGGGCAGAAGGGAGAAGCTGCACCCCCAGACCTCGCTGTGCGGACGGGGCAGCACGGGAACGGTACCTGCTCGCTGCCCCAGATGCGATGGAGAGACGTTTACGTGCCAGAAATGGGGGTTGCGACCTGTAAAGCTGGGCCGAATTCCCTGATTTATTTTTATTTATGTATTTCAGTTGAAGCGGTGTGGCTGTTGGAGGAGTCAGGTAGTAACAGTTTACTTTCCAGGTTGAGATTAGATCAAGTAAGGAGTAATCAGAGGAAAGAGAAGTGCTCGGTGTGCCGCGGAGGAGAGGCAGCCCTGCAGCCCGGGCTCTCCCTTTCCTCCAGATTTCCTGATTCCTCGCCAGCTGCCGGGGCTGAGCCGAGTGTCCCCACCTTTCCCTTGCCTTGGGCCATGGGGACAAGGACAGCCCCGCTCCTGCCACGCCAGGGGCCAGACGGGACTCAGCGCATCCTCAGCACCCCACGTGCCCCAGGCCCTGCCGCCTCCTGCGCCGTGCCAGGCTGCGAAGCTCACGGCACCGGCAGAGCTGCCGGCGGCAGGGACGGCAGCAGAGTCCTCCTGGGGCGACGGGGAGAGGAGAGCGGCGGAGCGGACGGACCCAGGTCTGCGCACCCCGTCCCGCAGGCCCGGGTGCCCAGTGCGTGCTGTGGCACCCTGGCCGAAGGGGTCCCTGTGCCGAAGCTGTGCCAGGGCAGGGGTTTTCCATGGGCGCTGCCGGCCACGGTGGGTCCCCACGGCAGCCACGTTCCAGGTGGGATCCCCCGGGGGAAGCTGGGGTGGCTGCACCATGGCAATGGGTTCCCGGGTGAGCGGCGGGTCGTGCGAGCCTGTTCCCCGGCACTGCCGGCCAGGGGACCGTGCCGGGTGGGAAAGGCGGGCGGCTGCAGGGAAAGCCCGCCCGTGGCAGGCTCCGACCTGTGCACAGCTTGTCCTGGCGCTCACCCATGCACCCACGGGTGCCGAGGTGCTAGTGGTGAGCAGGTGCTGTGGTCCTGCCGGGGTGTGCCTGTTAGCCGGATAACCACTCACCCCTGGGTGAATGGCACGGGGAAGGGGCGAAACCCCACGTCTGTGGGTGCAAGCTGGTGCCTGTGGGGTTGGCGGGCGCTATTGGGGAGGTGCCTGGCAGCAACCAGCACTGGGCCCTGGGGCTGTAGGGATTTGGGGGGGGCTGTGGGGGCAATGCCCTGTTCCTGGCACCCTGGGGTGTCCGGATGGCAATCCCCACGCCCTGCTGCAGCGCTGGGGCTCGGGGAAAGCACCCAGCTGGCTCGGCAGCATCCCCTGCGCAGCCGAGGCAGTGCCGGCAGACAAAGCTGGCAGGCGCTGGCGGCAGGAGGAGGGGATGGGGCTGCCGGGAAACTTGGGCTCTTCTCCCTGCCCTGCTTTTCAAAGTGCTTTTCAAGCCTTTTCTTTTTTTCTTCTCTGCTTTCAAAAGCTGCTGAGAAGCAGTAAAAGGAACCGGTGACGGGTTCAGGGAGGGTGGGAGCGATGCAGCCACCCGCTCCGCACTCCTGAGCCTCCCAGCACCCCAACCTCGCTGCCATCTCCCCAAGGCCGGATCCAGCCCCGGGGCTCTGCGTGGCCTAAGCTGCCACGGAGGAGAGAGGAAAGGGCCCGTCTCTCCCAGGCAGTTTTTCAAGTCGAGTGGGTGCCTGCTCTTCCCAGCCAGAGTTAGGCCAGCCCGCAGGAGCCTTCCCTGGCAGCTCCCACCAGCCGGCTGATGCTAATCCCTCCTGACTGCGCTGTCTCAGCCAGCGCCGTGCCCCTCTGACAGTGTCAGGTGAGGCGAGCAGCGTCGTGCCGGTGCCATGCCAGCCTTTGATTAACACACACTGGCCCGATGCGAGTGGGTAGAGCTGCTGGTGGGGGCTCTGGCAAACCGACCTCCTCTTCCTCACCCACTGACAGACCGTTGTTGCATCCAGCGGTAGCTCCCAGGGGACCCCTGCTCAACTGGGGGCGTGGGGTTTTGCCTCCTGCCTCAGTTTCCCCATATGGAAAGCAAGGAAAATAAAATTTGCCAAACAAACAGGCTATGAAAATGGCACTGGTGTGGGCCGAGGAAGCGGCACGGCCTGGGAAGCAGACTGCAGGCAACGGCGGTGGAAGGGTGGTGCCGGACACCCAGGCTGTGGGCAGAGGCCATGCCCTGGGTGGTTTGGCCCCAGTGCCCAGTCCAGCAGAGCCTCTCCACCGTGCCAACCCCAGAATCTCTGCAGTGCCACGCTTGCCCCTGCTGCCCGCAGGATCGGCGGCTCCGTGGTTATGCCGTGAGCAACCTCCTGCCCTTCCCACGGAGGGAAGCGCCTGCACCCGATGAGCCAGCAAAGCGCCCAGTGCTGCCCAGCCCCGGCTGCCGCCGCAGCCCCAGCCCTCGGGTTGGTGCTGCCCAGCCCGGGGAATGCAGCTCCTTGCACCGGTGACATGAGAAATCTTCGTCCCCTGCAGCACCGTGCCCCAGCACCCGAGACCCCAGGGCTGCACGGATGAGACATCCCGGGACCCCACTTGCCACCCCCGCTGCGCCCCAGCCTGGCTCCCTCCGCAGAGGTGCCAGACGCTCCGGAATATGCAAGAAACGCTGCATTAGGCAGATTTGGGATTATCTCATCTCTCCCGCCCTTTTTCTCCCACAAAGGTCTCGCCTTAATCCCCGAGAGCGGCTGTGCAAGCCTGCACTCTCCCTTTCAGTGCGTGGCCAGCGCTGGGGTGGCCGGGGTGCCCCCCGCCATCGTGTCCCGGCCATGGACCACCCAACCGAGCCGCGGCCTGGAGGGTCCCCCCGCCCCGAGGGGGACAGAGCAGCGGGGCCGGCTGGGGACAGAGAGCTGGGGCGGGGGCGGTGGAGGGTGAGTGGGAGTGCTGCAGCCTCGTGGGTGTCACGGTCACGAGTGGAACGGGGACACTGGTGCTGCCCCGGGGCTGAACCCGCCTCCTCCTGGCAGCTCAGTTCAGCCCTTAATTCCCCTTAATTAATTAGAGTCAGACACCTCCCACCTCCCCAGCCCCCGGCCGGTCTGCCAGGGGTGCAGCCAACCCCCGCTCTGCCCCCGGGGCCCCCACTTGGGACCACCCCCGAGGGAAGGGATCTGGGACACCCCCCACCCTCGCGGATCTCTGCACCCCGCCCAGGAGGAGCCAGGACCCCACTCGTGACCCTACCCGGGGGGGGGGGGACGACACACCCCCCCAAAGGGCGGGGCCGCGCCCGGGACAAGGGTTACCTCCGCCCCCCCGCCCCCGGCCCCACTCGGGTTTGAATGGAGGGTGTGGGGCTGCCCCGTGACGTAGCGCCGCGCCATTGGCCCGGGCGGGGCGATGACATCATGCCCGCCGCGGCGGTAGCGGGGGGTGCAGTTTTGCTCCGGCTCGGCTCGGCTCGGCTCGGCCATGGACCGGCGGCGGGTCCCGGGCGCTCAGGTGAGAGGCCGGGGGGGGTTCGGGACACGCTGGGGCTCGGTTCAGCCCGGCTCGGCTCGGCTCGGTTCGGCTCGGCTCGGCTCGGGGCGGGGTGGGGGCAGCCGGGCCCCGGCTCGGCTATTGTCCGGCGGCGGGCGGGGTCCCCGGGGCTGCCCCGATGCCCCGCTCCGGTAGCGGGCCGGGGGCGGCGGTGCCACCCCACTACCCCTTCTCTCCCCCCCCCTCCCCCCCCGCCGGAGCGTGGGGCCGGTCCGCGGGTGGGCGAAGGGGTTAACAGGATACGGAGCCGTGTTTGCCCAGCGTGGGGGCAACCGGCCCGGCTCAGCCCGCCCCGGCGGGCGCCTGCCCGCGGCTGCCCGTGCTCCGTCGAGCCCGACGGGGAGCGGGGGGGTGGGGGTGTTGCGGGGCGCGGGGAGGGGATTTGCGGTGCCCGGAGCCGGCGGTGGCCGCAGCCGGGGCGGTGGCCGCCCGCGGCCCTTCTCGGAAAGGCTGATCCTCCCCGCGCTGGAGCGGGTCCAGCAGCACCCATGGGCTGGCCGGGGCTGGGCGCAGGCGGGTGCTGAGTCAGAGCCGCCCGAAATCCCCCTCCAGCTCATCCTCCTGCAGCCTGGGACAGGGAACAGGGCTTCCCGGCTGGCCCCCCCCCGCTGCCCCGGCCGCCAGCCTGCCCTCCCGCGCCGCTCCCCGTCCCTGGGGAGCACACGCCGGGTCCCATGGGTGCCCTGGAGAGCAGGGACCTTGCCCGGCTCTGCAAGCCTGGGGACGGGGCTGGCTCCCAAACCCACGCCGGTGGCTGGAGAGCCGGGGGCTGGTGGGCAGCCAGCACTCCTGGGGAGCTGGACTCGGCCCTCACAGCCCTGGTTTGACCCCGGCGGTAGCAGCGTTAAGTATAGATATTTCCGAGTGCCGAATGTATAGATCAGGAAGGCTGTTCTAAAGGGAGCTGGGATCGTTAGCGGTCTGGGGGAGAAACTGAGGCACGGAGCAAAGTAGTGAAGGGAGCGCAGGTCTCTGCACCCCAGGACGGGGCTTTCTCCTTAGCTGGGCACAGAGTAAACAAGTCTGTTTTGGACGCAGCTCCCTCGGAGACCGTGGAGCGAATCCAGCTGAGGTTTAGCACCGAGGAGGTTCACTGGGTCTGGGTCCTGGGTGGGGGGAAAAGCAAGGCTGGCCTGAATCCCCATCGCCGGGGCCGGCCACCTGACTCTGTGCCGTGGGCTGACCCGGTAGTGGGGCTCCCTCCGCGGCCCCGACGGGCAGCCACATGCCGCTGCCCGCAGGCAGCCGCGCTGCCGGCAGCGTTGTGCTGACCGCGGCGGTCTCTCCCTTTGTTCCCTGGGTTTTGTTGCGAGCGCAAACAGCCACCGCGGTCGTGGGCCCCCCGAGCCGGCTGGCTGTGGGGTGCCGGGCCCCGCCAGCAGGTAGGGTGCCATGGCCAAGCCATGAGAAGCCTGCCTGTTTACTTCCCGTCCACCCCAGCGAAACCGCAGGAATTTGGAGTCCGGCGGAGGTCGGGAGGTCTGTTTAGCCCCGGTATCCTGTCGGACCCTGGCCAGCGCCTGTTTTTGAGAAAGACAGAGCCAGGGCCGGCGAGGAGATAACCTTCCCCCCCCCCCCGGAAACATCCCCTCCTCGCCCTGGAGAGCCGCAGGCTGGTTCGCGGCCTCGTGGCAGGAGGATTTATGGTCCTGTGCGTGTTCTGGCGTGTCCTGCCAATAGTTCCTCACTGAACTCTGGCTAGCTCCTGGTTGTCGGCAGTCCCTCGGGGAATGCTGCTCTGCTTTTGGCACCGGCGTGCCGGCGCTGGGGCGGTGAGTTCCCCAGCTTGGTGCTGATCAGCGTGCCAATAGCCCTGGTGAGAGCCGAGCTTCGCCTCCCACCCCAGCCAGCTGTCTCGCCGGCCTCGGCTCCGACGCTCGCTGCCGGCTGCCTTTCCGCTTCCAGAGTGGCTGCCGGGGCTGCTCCGTGCATCCCGTGGCTGAACTGCAATGGCGTCCCGATGCCAGGGACAGGACCAGACCTGTCACCCGTGCCGGGGAGGAGGCAGTCACCGGGCGCCTGGGCTGCCCGCACTAACAGGACCGTCTGGCCCCAGGCCCTGGGAAGACTTGCTGGGGAGCCCGATGCGAGCGTGTGACAGCGGGCTGGTCCCCTCCCGGGGCCGACGGTGGCAGGGTGTGATCCGTGCCCTGTCTCTGGCTGCTGTCTGCCAGGCAGCAACATCAAAGGGCCGCCTGAGCCGGATCCCCAAGGGGCAGCGCACCAGAAAGTGGGGCTGAGCAGCCGGCGTGTCCTCCCTGCCCGGTGCGCGGGTTCTCCCTGGCCCCGGGCGATGCGGGGGGCCCGACCGGTCCAGCGCAGCCCCTGTCCCAGCACCTGGCAGGGTGGGGAGAGCATCCTCTGATCTCTGGGCTGGAGGGTGCCGCCTGGGGTGCTCTGCACGGCAAAGCCGGGGAGGCTCGTTTGGAGCCGGCTGGGCCGGCCGGGATGCTTTCCCCCTCTGCAGGTTTGGCTCTCCCAGCCGGTGAGCGGGGCGAGCCGGGGGCAGGATGCGTGGGAGCATGGCTGGACTCGGCGTTTCTCCTGTGCGCACCCATTCACTGGCCTCTTTCTTTAAGCCACTTGTGCCCCTGCTCCCTGTGGGTGACTGGTGCTGAGTGGGACGAGATGGGGAGGATGCAGAGGGTCTTGTGGAAAGCCAGCACCATCAGAGCACGCGGTCCCCGCTGCCGGCCCTGCGCCCGGCCAGGGCTGTCCCACCCGCCACCCTGGCTGCAGGACCCTGCTGTCCTGCAAGCAGACACCCATTCACAGGGGAAATCGTGTCCCCAAGGACCTGAGTCTCCCGCTCCTCGGAGCTCGTGGTCCCAAAGGGCTGAGAGGGCAGGCGGGAAGCAGCGCGTGGTCTGTCGGTATGCTTTATCCTGCACTGGCAGGTCCCATCCCTTCCCCTTTCCCCAAAGCCCTGCTGGGACTTGGCGGTGCTCTGGGCTCGCTGCCCCAGGACGGGCAGCGCTGCCAGCCTGCCTGCCTGCCTGCGAAGTCTCTCGGGTTACAGAGCAGCTTTCCCTGGTAGGTAGCTGGAGAGGCGGTGGCGGCGAAGCTGCCCTGGCCTGGTTTCCTTTGTGAAAGCACCGGCAGTGGGAATGTCACAGGATCTGCTCTCCTCTCCCCGAGCGAGAGGAGGAGAAAAGGGCTCTGTGTCCCGCTCGCCCTGGGCAGAATGGGGCGAGCAGCCGGGCTGTGCGGGCAGCAGCGTCCCACCACGCTGCCGTCGCCTCTCGGGGTGAGCTGGGAGCGGAGCGTTGAGGGATGGGGGAGATTTTGGCCGCTACAAAAAAGGCTTCAGGGGCAGGAGCGTCGAGGCGGGGTGCGGTGGCTTGTTTGGAGGCTGTGACGGTGACGGAGAGCTGCTGGCCGGGGAAGCTGCCGCGGCGCGCCGGTAACGCTCCAACCTCCCGGTGGCCCCTTTGCCAAGGCTTGCAAAGTATCTCATAAATGCTGAACTTGGCCCCGAAATCTAAATACAAGGGAGGGACAGTCCCCAGATGGCCTAAATCAGCAGCACGGTTGCCTGGCCCAGCTGGGGAGCTCGCCGGGAGTGTTTGTTTTATGTAAAACCAAAGGCTGGAGGAATGCCGGCCTGAAAGGAGACCTTGCAAGGGGAAAATGTCTGTGCCATGCACACGCGCTCAGCTGGGCGTGCGTGAGATCCTGGCGGGAGGAGCGGGGCTCCAGCGAGCTGCTCCTCTGCATTTGGATGGGGCGAGGTGGGGCGGGGGGAAGAAGCCCACCTGGCTCCTGGTTCGAGGGTGCGGAGAAGGCGGCATGGCTGCTCTGTCTCTTCCCCCAGCTGCCGGGGATAAACTGAGGCGGGGGGGTGTCCCTTGGCCGGAGCCCCCACGCACCGTCACATCCCTGGGGCTCTGCTGCAGCAGTCGGGTGGTTGCCCGGCGGAGGAGGGCTCGCCTCTGCGAGGTGGTGGGATCCTGCACGGGGACGGATGGGGAGCGGTGCCACCAGCGCTGTGCCGTGCCTGCCCTGGCCGGCCCCATATGGAAGCTGTGCGAGGAAGGGCTGGGCACCGGGACTTTGCACCCGCGTGGGGTCAGAGTCCATCCTGCCTGCACAGGACCAGCCCGGCCACAGCCTGCCGGATGAGCGTCGCAGGGCAGGTTTGGGAAGGGATGGGACGTGGGAGCCCTCCCTTAGCTGTGCTGGGAGCCGTGGGGCAGAGGCCATGGCCCCCTGCGGTGTCCAGCTGAGTGGGTACAGGACTGGGTTGTGCTGGGACCGTGGCTGTGGGGCCGGGGCTTGCTTCCAGCTGACCCTGCGGAGCCGTTCAGCTGCACCTTGGGGCTGGGTGGGCAACGAGGGGCGACGTGGCCCCAGCCCTGAGGCTCGCTCAGCGGAGAGATGTCCGTCCTTTCCCAGTGCATGTCACGGGGCCGCGGTGTCGCCGGCGGTGCCCGCAGGGAGGAAGCGGGCGGCCGCAAGCCCTTCCTCCCCGGCAGCCTCTCCCGGGACCACCTGGGGCTGCCTGGCGCCAGGGGAGGCGCGGGATGCGGTGACGTGGCTGCTGTCCCTGTCCCCTCCTGTGTGGCCATGGGCGCTGGGCTGGACAGGTTGGCCAGTGGCACCGAGGCAGCCACGGGAAGGAGGAATGTGCCTCTCCATATCCCGGTCAGCCAGGGCCCTTGTCATCTCTGCCACCAGCTGCCACCCCTGGAGTCACAGCGGTGACGGTGAGGTGGCCGGGGAGGGTGGGCACGGCCACGCATGGGCTCAGCGCCGGGGTATAGTAAGGAGCAGCATGGAGGGCTTTGGGGTGCTCGAGGGCGGCAGCAAGGCTGCATCCCCACGTCCCCGTACTGCCAAGGATGAAGAGGTACCCGTGGGGTGCCTGCCCGTCCCCCATCCCGGCTCCCCCCGGCATGCCGCTTGGCTGGCGGTGCCTCCCGGGGGCTCTACGCCCTCCTCGCACACTTCCTGCCGTCTGTTTCCAATTCCTCCTGGCGTCTGCTCCTCCCTGCTTTCTTCCAATTAAAAAAAAAAAATTAAAAAAAAAAAAAAATCCCCGGCATCTTCTCGGCGTGCGGCTCCCAGAGGCTTGAGTGCTGCCGTGCCCCGCTCCGGCAGGCTGGGGCTGCGCGGGGAGGGGACGGCGGGTGCCCGCGACGCCTCGCGTCCCTCTTTGTGCCCGTTTATGTGGGGCACAGGGTTGGGGACCGTCCTGCAACACCCTCGTGCCCAGGTCTTTCTCTTGCGGTCCTTTCTGCGCGTCTGCTCTGTGGATGGGGTCTGGGACCTGCTCGTTTAGGGGGTGTGGGGAGCTCAGGGGTGTCTGGGGACCCGTCCCCCGCGGAGCGATGCCCTGCGTGGGGGCTTTTCCCAGGGGAGCAGAGCGGCTGGCAGGCATGGGGTCATGTTTTGCAGCCTGGCGGGGTGAGGGCTGGTGTTGGCAGGGCCATGCTCATCTGTGTCCTCGAAGCCTGACCATGTCCCCCTCTCCTGTCCCCTAGGAGTGACCCATCTGTGACACCGGTGGGAGCCCAGCTGCAGAGCACCAGGTGCGAGCACCGGCCAGGTCCGTGGGACGCGCGGCTCCGTCTTGGCCGCCCCGGTGCAGCGCGGCGCGACCCCTCCCTGCCGCGGCGATGCCGATCCTCAAGCAACTCGTCTCCAACTCTGCCCACTCCAAGCGGCGCTCGCGGGCCGACCTGACGGCCGAGATGATCAGCGCGCCTTTGGGGGACTTCCGTCACACCATGCACGTGGGGCGGGCAGGGGACGCCTTTGGGGACACCTCCTTCCTCACCAGCAAGGCAGGGGAGCCAGGGCCGGAGGCGGGCGAGGAGCCGGGTGCCTCCAAACCCAGCCTGCTCTCCCGCCGCTTCCGCAGCAGCAAGCGCTCACAGTCGGTGACGCGAGGTGACCGGCGGGACATGCTGGGTTCGCTGCGGGACTCGGCGCTCTTTGTGAAGAATGCCGTCTCCCTGCCCCAGCTCAACGAGAAGGAGGTGGACAGGAGCGCGGGGCAGCTGCCCAAGAGCCTCTCCTCCAGCCCTGTCAAGAAGCTGCCCGAGGAGATGAGCCCCGAAGAGCAGCAGCGCCCGAACGGGGCGGCCGCTGGGCCGCTGAGTCCTGGCTTGGATGAGCGTGACTTCGGGGACATCACAGAGCTGCCGGTCGTGGTGGCCAAGAGTGGGGTGGGCATGAAGCACGCCGAGTCCATCATGTCCTTCCACATCGACCTGGGGCCCTCCATGCTTGGGGACGTCCTGAGCATCATGGATAAGGAGCAGTGGGAGCAGGACGAAGACCCCGAGGCAAAGGAGAGCCGCGAGGAGGAGGTGGATGCCACCCTGCCCGGCTCCCCGGTGGCAGCGGCAGCCCTGCCAAGCCAGAGCCCATCCCGTGGCACCGGTGGCCGCTGCCCCAGGGACAGCAGTTCAGCGTCCAGCTGCGCCTCAGGGCCGGAGGAGCGTAGCCCCGTCCCTGGGCCACCAAGCCAACGGGGGGGCCCCCCAAAACGTCCCGACAAGGAGTTCTCGTTCGCTGACGAAGACGACGACGAGATCAGAGTATAAACCGCGGTCAGCCGAGCCAAGGAGTCTGGTTCTCATTTGCGGTTGCTTGGACACGGGGCCGAATAATCCCGGTGCTGCAACGGGTGGTACCGGGGAAGACTCAACTCCTCACTCGTTCCCTCTCCCCGTCCGACGGCGGACGTGCCGCGGCAGGACAGCACTCTGCTCCCGGGGCCGGGGCAGCCCCGATGTCTCTCGGTCCCCAGAGAGCGCCAGCACATCCCGGGAGGGGAAAGCAGACTTGATTTTGGTTCTTTCTGTTGGACTTTGGATGTTAGCTCTTTCCTTCCCCCGCCCCCACCCCCCCCCGCCCATGTAAAGCAATATAGGATCAAACAAGACGAGGCTTTGAAGTTTTAGCCCCTTTAGTAATATATATATTTTTTTCCACCGTATGGTTTTTACTGCTCTCTGATTTGTACTTAACTTTCTTTACTCTCGCTTTTGGTTTTAACTGAGGGGAGACTTCCCATGAGGAGGGACCTGGCTCTGGAGCTCAGAGGGGGCCTGGGATCCTGGGCAGCTCCAGCTCCTCAGGTTTCTTGGGGACTTTCTGCAGACCAAGGGCCTCCAGCCCCATGCCATGGTGGGGGCTCGCTCCCCTGCCCTCGGATGGATGGATGGATGGATGGATCCATCCCAGGTGCTTGATCCTCCGAACAGCCTGGAGGTCACGGGGATGCCCCTTGGCCAGCCCTGGCACTGGCTGCTCCTGGGGATGCCGATGGGTCGGTCCCCCGTGGGCAGAACACCTGAAACCCGCCGTGAGCCACGGTGAGCGCCGGTGTCCTGCGGGCCGGGCGGCCGCCATCGTGGGGCCGGTCTGGCTGGGCAGTGCCGACGGTGGCCTGGTGCAGGCGGTTGGAAGAGGAGGGTTTTATACCATGTATGTACAAATGCAAAGAATAAAAGGAAATGGTAGTGACAGCAGTGGCCTGAATTCCTCGGGGACGAGACGCGTGGGGACGTGCGTGTTTGCACCCTGCTGCACAAGTGGGGACTGGCTTTCTCCCTGCTGCCACCGTCCTCGGATCCTGTCCTGCTGCCTCCACCTTCGCTGGCTGGAGTCCTGCCCGCCGGCTGGTCCCCTGGCCAGCATTTCAGCACCTGCAGTGGCCATACTCGATCTGCCCATCGCGCGGGGCCGCCTGCGGCGGGAGGAAGCGGGCGAGCTCCCGCTGGCCGGATCTGGCTCCGGGCTGGGACCCTCCGGCCAGGCCCGTTCCTGCCAAGGGACGGCTCTGCCAAGACGCAGCTCTCCTCCCCGCAGCCTTGCTCCCTGCCAGCCAGGGAGGAGGGGAAGGTGATGGCAGGGCAGGACTGGCTGTCCCCGCTCCCGCGGGCTGGGGGCCAGGGCTGGGGTTGCCCTGGGTGCTCCCGGCCCCGCGAGGCTGCCGTGGGCCCTGCCGACCCCGGCATGGCGAGCGGGGCAGGTTGCTCCCATCCCACAGCCAGCTTCCCACGGCTCAGCGCCTGGCGCGAGCGGGGCTCTGCCAGCGCCAGGGCTGCCTTCCCTCCCCAGCCCCACTGGTGGAGCTGGGCTGCGATGGGGTGAAGCACCAGGAGCAGCCCCAGGGTCCTTCCCCGAGCGGGTGGAGAGCACAGCTCTGCCAGGAGCAGCGGCCAGGCTCTCCTCACCGGTGGCGGAGAGTGAGGAAAGGCTTTGGCCCCTCCAACATCTCCTGGCCCTAGGAGGGGCTGGGTGCCCCTGTCCTCCCGGGGGGATCTTCCCTGGTGAGAGCGGGCAAGTGCTGTGCCACAGTGGGGACACAATGGGGTCCTGTGCGTGCGCCAGGCCCGACACCAACACCCCGGGGTGTGGGACATTGGGCTATTGTCCGGGACGAGGAGAACAACAGCAGCTGCAGCTGGTGGCTCTGAGCTCACTGGGCTGCCTCTGCCCCGGTCACTGCGGCACAGCCCCCCCTGCCCTGTGCCAGCGTCCCGGGGCCACTGCCTCCTGCTCCAAGCCCTCGTCCCCTGAGCCGATGGTCCTGGTCCCTCCCTCCTGGGAGGTCGCCGGCCTGCCGGGGGGACCTGGCTCCTCTTGTCCCTTATGGATGCTGTGACACAAAGCAGCGGGTCAGGTCACTGGGGTTTGCACCCCTTCCCGGGACCCCTTCACTCCCCAGGATCTCACTGGTGCTGCGGGGAGGGGAGAGGCCCTGGGGTGACCCGGCACTGGCTGCCTGTGACTGTCACTTGGCAATCGCGATCTTTGTGACGCCTGTCGGTTCCAGCCTCCAGCTCGGCAGCGCCGCGCTGCCGCGAGCCGACGGAGCAGAAAGCACGCGTTGGCTCGCTGAGCGCGCACGGGACATGGCCCCACTCAACAGGACAGGATGGTGGCCTTGGCACACTGCGGGTGAGCGAGCACAGGGCCAGTGCAACGGGTCCCGGGCTAGTGAGAAGTAATGCCAGCACTGCTGCAATGCCAGCAGTGTCTGGCCAGCACCTGCTGCAGGGGAGGGCAGGTCAGCTGAGCTGCACCCACAGCCTCCCCCAAAACCCTCCATCTGCACAGGACGGGGTGGGCATCTCAGTGTGGGACCTGGCCCGCGTGTGGGATGTGGGATGTGGGATGGCACAACCGCTCGGTGCCGGGTCGGTGCACAGCACCTTGTGCAGGGCTGCAGCCGCAGCACCCGCAGGCAGCACTCCGGCAGGCGGGCAGCACCGGTCCAGTGCATTTATAGCTAGTGACAGAATGGGAGCAGGTCTCCATCCCCGATGTGTCAGGCCATGTCGCTCCGGGCGTGTGCCGGGGACGCGGGTGGCCGCGGGAGCCGCGTGATGGAGGAGGGACGGAGCGTTAAGTTAAAACCAGGGGCTGTGTGGTGTTTTGTGGGTGGGCCCCTGGCAGCCCTGGGAAGCCGCGTGGCACCGTGGTCGTGCCCGGCACGTGCCACTGCAGCCTGGCACATGTCCAAGCCCCCGGCCCAGCAGCGGGGACCGAAGGGGCTTCTCATCAGGGCGCGAGGTGTGACCTGGCCGTCCCCACCAGGAGCCCGGGGACGTGGGTCTGTCCTCCTGGGCACTGGGTGCTGGTGCACCCAGCCGTGCACCCAGCAATGCTCAAAGCACTCAGAGGGCAACAAAACCCACACAGGATCTGTCCCTTGCGATCTGAGCGTTTAGTTACAGTACTAGGGCCATGTTCGGCTCTGCTTAAGGCTGAGCAGCAGCCCCGGTGTGAGGGGGTTAACCCAGCTCACGGCCAGCCCCTGCGGACCCCGGTGCTCTCGGGGAGATGTGGGCCAGCTGCTCTGCCCCAGAGCTGGGGCTGGAGGAAAAGCAGATGTCGGTGGGGAGAGGCAATTACGGGGGACGCGATGGGGGCCTGGGGCTGAGCTCCCTGCAGCTGGGCTGGGGCACCAGGCAATCACGGCTGCAAATTGAGATCAGATGTGGGCAGCTTCTCTCTCTAAATGGAGCACTCCAGGTTGCTGCCTGTGTTAGTTTTGCTCTGGCTTGGAGAGGAGGAGGGTTTCTGAGTCCTGCTGGGGCCCAGGTTAGCTGCGGCGTGCGGTTCTCCCTTGGGAGACCTGCGCTCTCCTCAGGCAGCCCCTTTACAGCCCTTCTCCCGGGCTGGACTGGACTGGAAGTGCCTCTTGCTGGAGCAGGGGCGATGCAGGAGCTGGTGGCTGGTGTGGAGAAGATCAGGTTTGACTTGGAGGCTGCTGTGGAGCAGCAGCGAGGCGCTCGGCCCCTGCCCTTCCTGGGTATGGACAGTAAGTTGGGGACAGGGTCCTGTGGCTTCCTTGGAGGGTGACAGGGGTGCGGGAGGTGTTGGGAGTTCTCCTCTTTGCTGGTGCTCCTGGCTCCTGCTGCATCCACCGCAATGCCTGGGTGCTTCTTGTCCTGCTTTCTCCTGGGGCTCCTGCCCAAGGCCAGGCTGGCTCCGGGCATTGCTCCCTCAGGGATGCATCTGGCCCAGCTTTGGGGGGGGGGCGGGGCTGCCAGTGGAGAGGGCTGAGATGCTCTTGCCCTTGGTGGCACAGTGGTCCTGGCACAGGGGCTGGCTGGTGAAGCTCTCCCTGCCCTGCTTTCCCCTGCAGAGCTGGGGGCGGCTGTCTGCGAGTTCTTCCACCGAGGGCTCTGTACCAAGGGTGAGTGCTGCAAAGGGACAGGGATGGGATTGGCACCACCCTGAAAGATCCTGGGGATACCAGGGAGCAGGACGGGGCCCCTCTCCGCTCCATGACCAGCCCACGTCCATGGCAGGTTGCTTTGTGGCCAGTGGGTTAGCAGGTTTTGGCCCAAAATGCTAACGCTGCTCAGAGTCCCATCATTCCCTGCGGCCCTTTGGATGAGTGTTCCTACCCCTCCTGCACTGGGGAGAACACCTCCAGGGCAGCCAGACCTTGGCTGTGCCTGGGGGACCAAGCCCCATGCACCCAGTGGGTGCTGCAAGTCTCCGCCACATCCTGGAAAGCTCCTGCTGGTGTGTCCCAAGCCAAGGAGCTGGGGGGTGCTGGGGCTGGGGGTTCCTGGGTGCAGGTGGGACCGGAGGGGCTGCTGGGGCTGCGATGGCAGGGGCTGTGGGGCACAGGCAGGCTGTGACAGCAGGTGTGTGCCATGGCCAGGTGTGTGGTGCCCCTTCCGGCACGTCAGCGGGGAGAAGACGGTGGTGTGCAAGCACTGGCTGCGTGGGCTCTGCAAGAAGGGCGACGAGTGCAGCTTTCTGCATGAGTATGACGCGACCAAGATGCCCGAGTGCTATTTCTACTCCAAGTTTGGTAGGTGTGGGACCCCAGCGAGCCTTTCCCACCCCAGCACCCATGTCCCTCGGGTCTGGCCTCGAGCAAGTGCCTGATGCCACCTCCTGTCTGTGGGAAGAAATGCCACTGGCACCTGCCCAGGGCCACTGTTCCCCAGGCCAAGCCTGGGTGCTCCTTGGGCACCTCGGTTCCTCCCATCCAGCCTGTCCTTGAGCGATTTCCACTGCGTTTGGCTTGAGCGAGTGTTGTCCCACCCCTTGCTCCTGCAGGCGAGTGCAGCAACAAGGACTGTCCCTTCCTGCACATTGATGCCACCACCAGCACCATGGGTTGTCCCTGGTATGACCGTGGTTTCTGCAGGCATGGTGAGCTGTTGGAATGGGTGCCGGGGTGAGCAGGGGCTGCCCATGTTCCCTACCCACTGGTGATGGGGGGGGGGGTGGGTCCGGACCCCACTGCTGGCCCAACCTCCTGCCACCTTCGAGGTGACCAAGCCAGAGTGGGGTGAACTGCAGTGGGTTGTCTGGGGACTGCCTGGGAGTGGGACGAGCTGCCCAGTGGGGATTTGTGCTCGGGGCAGGAAAGACCCCATAGAGCTGAAGGGGAACAGGGCTGCTGGGGGAAGCTGGGCTCCCAAAATCCCTGTGGGGCAGGGGGTGATGCCATGTCCCCGTAAACAGGAAGCTCTCCTCTGTGTGGCAGGTCCCCTGTGCAAGTATAAGCACACGCGAAGGGTGCTGTGTGTCAACTACCTTGTCGGCTTCTGCCCAGAAGGACCCAAGTGCAAATTCATGCAGTACGTACTGGGGGACAGCCGCCTCTCCGAGGCTGCAGAGGTGGCTGTGGCCCTTGCAGTGTCTGGGTCAAGGACAAGGGTGCTTTGGGTCCTCGTCTGAACTAACAGAACCCGTCTGGTCTCTCCCCCATGTCCAGCCTGACCTGGTGACCACGGGGTTTGCAGTGGGTGGGCAGGGGACAGACCCAGTCCCCATGGGGGTGGCCTGTACCAGCTGCCTGAGCCCCAGGACAGCCCTGAGAGGCGGTGGGGGGGATCTGGGGGAGTACCGCTTGCCATGTCCCAGGGAGTAACTGCCTGTCCTTTGTGTCCCTCTCTAGCCTGAAGGCCGGGCTGATGATGAGCAGCACGGATCCACCCAAGGTGATGCAGGGAAGGTCCTATGCCCTTCTCTCTTGAGCTGAAGCCCTTTTGTTCTGTGCCTCTGCCCATCAGGGTGATGCACCAGCTGCCCCTGCCCCACAGCTCTTGCTTCCCTTGCTTCTGCCCCAGCTTTTGTGGGAGCTTGTGGCACAGCAGCTGCTAACTGCCCCTCCTGCCCTGTGTCCCCCCCAGGGAGCTGGCTGTCCTCGGGGGCTGGTACAGCTGGATCTGGCTGCCGGCGAGCACAGTGGATGCAAGGATGGGGCACCCATGGAGCCCCCCCTACCAGTTACCGGCACTAGCCAGCACCTGGCAGCACAGCTGTGGGACACCAATAGCTGCCCCCCGGGCCCGCAGAGCCTGCCTGAACGAGGCACCTGCTTTAAGGTGAGTCTTTTTGGGACTGGGAGGCCTGGGAGCAATGGTCTTGCCTTGGAGGGAGGGTAAAGCACTACGGCAAGGGGTGGCATGGGGTGCAGGGACTCCCACAGCTCTCTCTAAACAGCTTCCTTGACTCAAGATGTCCGTCTTCTCCCTGGGCTGTGTTTCTTGGCCCTGGAGCCTGCCCCCCCTCTCCCCAGGCAGCTGGGGCGTGAGCCAGCAGGGAAGGAGGCTGTACTTGGGTTGAAATGATCTGACTGCAAGTGATGGTGGGGAGAAGGGACTTCCACGGTAATGAACACTTGGCATGCAGTGGAATAGCCCTGGAGAGCAGCGAGCCTCTCGCGTCCCTGTGGGTCGGAGGTTTGTTGCAGTTGGAGATCTCGGGATGCTGCTCGCAGGTGAGAGCCGCGCTGGACCAAGGCACGGCTCTGTTAGCCCAGTCGCTGGGAAACGATGTGAAAACCAATGTGTGGTAACGCGGCACTGGGTTGATCCAGCATAAAACTCTCTGCCTGTCTCTCCCTGTCCACCCAGTGTGGACAGAAAGGTCACTACGCCAGTAAGTGTGGGAAGACTCAGCTGGAAATCCGGCTGCGGAAGTGACTCCCCGGACCGTGGAAGGAGGACAGCATAAAGCACAATGGAGCCAGCGAGACGGCTACTAGGGCAGTTGCTGGACTGGAAAAGCCAGTTGGTTTTGCTCAGCACCAGCTCTCACAGCTCTTTGCACAAGCAGCAGAGAAATCACAGCTTCCCTAACGCAACTAAAATTGGACTCTTCACAGCTGCTTCTGCTCCCCCCCGCGCAGCTGCTGGCTGCCTACGGACCCGGGCAGCAAGAGCAGTCACAACGCCATCACAGGTTTGAAGGGACGTGGGCCCAGCTTGTGCGGGGACCTGGGCAGATGAGGGTGTGGGTGTGCTAATCCCCTGTGAAGAGGGGCAAGAAGCACCATGTTTGAGAAGAGATATCACCAAGCAGGAAAGGAAAATTCACAAAGGCTTTTATTGCTGGTGAGAGGGAGTTTTTGGTGAAACACCTCTGACACAGTACTACTGCACCGCTTTTTGAATAAAGAGTTCAGATTTTTTTTCCTGGCTTTTTTTTTTTTTTTTTTACCCTTCATGCCTGTAACATGACCAACCCTTTTCCAGACATGTTTGGTGATGGCAGGCTACAACTAGCACTCTCATAACTGTCCTCATCTGTCTGATGTAGACATCGGTTTGCCCTTTGGGCACAACAGCTAATCCAATGGATTTTCTTCCTCCAGAAATAGGGCGCTGCGGTCTGAGCGTTGCTGCTTTAATATCTTCACAAAGGTCTTTCCCACAGAGCCTGGGCAGTCCCACCAGCACCGTGCTGACAGCGAAGAAGGGGCTGGGGGGGCCCTTTGCGCAAGGGCCCTGCGGGGACCCCCCTTCTCCTGCCAGTCGGCTGCAAACCCCATCATGCTTGCTGCGGGAAGGGGTAAGTCAGAGAAGGGCTGTGCCAGGCACAACTCTGCTAACTGAAAGGGAATGGTCATTCCAGCTGAAGCCCACCTTGCCACAGCACATCACAACCTTGCTGCCAAACACTCAGACTACAATGTACATGTCAATTACTCCATATTAACAGCCTAGGAGCTGTCCTGTCTCCGGTGTTCCAAAGTGAGAGACTTGGGCTTCTGCAGACTACGGGAGCTCTACTGCATACAGACCTCAGAGAGGCAGCTCTAACACTTGTTTCTTTCAGTACTAAACGCTGCCTGAACCAGACAGCAGCGACACTCTTACTGTCAGGGTCACCCCTCCGTCTACAGCAGGGTAGTGAAAAGCAGTTTCCACCCCACAACAATTAAAGAACCTGTATCTGACAGTAAATGGGCCTCTGCTAATTTGAATCCCTGTTGGGACACTGGTTCTGAGTGCTTCTGCTGACTCCCAGTCAAATACTTGTGATCGTTCCCTGGGTGCTGTTCCAGCTTCTTCAGTGGTATTTACGCCAGCGATGACACTCTAGAAAAATGGGGTGGGGGAGGGAAAACCAGGCCAGTGTTAGCACAGGGCTATGCTCAGGGACCACATGAGCATGCTTTGCCCAGCAGTGATGAGCAGCAGACTGACTGCAGCCTTCTCTGTTTATGTGCTGTAGAGCTGTGCATGAGCGCAAGTCCTGCTGGGGAAACTACACAAACACCAGTAAATCCCTTGCCAGTTAGGAGTAAATCCAGGAAATGAGTGCTTAGTGTTGGAACATCTCTTCCCTCTGCTTTGTATGGGGTTTAAAAGTGCTCCTGACAGTTCCTGGTGCTCTCCAGGGAGAAGCTGTGAATCAGCAACTGTTACCACCACCTTTTTATTAGCTAAATTCCTCTGCCTACCTAAGCCAGGTCAGAATACTGTTCTTTGAGCTCTGATGTTAGTCTTTTAACTGTGCAGTATTTAAACTTTCAGAGCTTGAATTAACATGAACGGCAAATAAACTTTCTACCTGCTGCAAAAGGAGGAATTGCCTGAAATAAGACAGATCCCAAGAAGGAAATCTTACTGATGTGCTGATAGTTCCAGCCATAGCTGAGAAGGCAGTATCCAGCCAGCAGCATGGAGATCCCAGCTGGTCCGCCCCTCTTCACATTGATGTATTTGTCGTAGTAGCTGCTCCAGGCTGTTGGAACAGAAACGCAAGGGTGAACTCATGTGTGGGCCTTATGGAGTTCACTGGTTTCCATGTAACTTTCCAAAGCCAAATTGTTAGGTCTTTTTTTTTTACTTCTTTATAAAGATCCAGACTGGCCACTTGGACCAGGCTGCAGCATGTAAATCAGGTAAGTGGGACAATTCCACCCCAAGAGCCAGGAATTTAGCCTCACCTTTCCGTACTCCTCCAAGCAGCCCCTGGGGAGAAAAGTTGCAGGTGGCCAGCCATGCAGGCAGCTCCCCCAGCCTTACGTCCATCAGACGCCTTTCGGAGAGGGGACCTGTGCAATGAGAAGTCAGAGTGGTCAAAGGCAGGAACGTGAGGGCAACATGTGTGGTGTTCATGTTCCCTGTGCTGGGCGGTGAGCATGGAGCTGGCATCTGACATGGCTGCAAGTAACTCGGGAGTGACCGCTTGGAAAGGAGGAGCGTAACTGTCTCTCCCACAAAGTCAGCTGGCTCAGCCAGCCCAAACGTGCAAAAGCCTGCCTGACTCAAACCTAAATAAAAATGCAAACCATGGGTTTTGCAGGCTGGAGGGGTTGGACAATTAACCTCCTTGGATCCTTCCTGGATCCCTTTCTGGACAAGCCCAGCAGCTTGGCATTTCCTACCCCTCCTCTCCCATTCAAATGGGACAGTTTAGCCAAACAGTGCAGTCAATCTCAGCAGCAGAGACTTTTGTTTCTCACATTACCTTGCTGTCCCTCTGAGAAATTTCCCCTTGCTGTCTTCATTGTGATCCCCATGTCTTCTTGGAAAGGCTTCCCTGGAAAAATACTCAGCGCATCATAATTAGGATACAAGTCTGGAAACCACTCCAAGCCTATGGCACCTGCCTGCGTGCTCCTGCCAGAGGCCTGGGGTAGACAGATGGGCTGGCTTTTGGAGGTGTGGAGCGAGAACTGGTGCAGCACCAGCTCGGTGTCCCTCCTCGCATTCAGGATGGGCTCGGAACCTACAGCCATCTGCTTCTTGCTCTCTTGAAGCTTTTGTATGCTGGTTAGGTAATTTTTGGCTGTCCCTTCATTGTGACCTCTGAAACCCTCTATCACTGACAGATGGAGGCTCTTGGTATGCAAAACAGAAAGAGGGGCTTTATTTTCCACACCAGCTTCTAGGTACATCTGCTTCTCTTCTGTCATGGCTTTGTCTATTGCCTCCTGCTGAACGAGGTCACCGGGGCTACTTCTACAGTCAGCTTCACGGGGATCTCGAAGTACGGGTATTTTTGTTGCCTTTAGACTACTGCCTTTTTCTCCCTTTGAGCTTGCAGACGGCTTCTCCACCGCTCCAACGCTGCATGTCTCTGTGTTTGCAGTTTCTGGAACAGCTATTCCCTCCTGTGGGTCAGGCTGGGCTGTGTCAGCGCGGTCAGCAGCGCTGCCTGGATCCGGCCCTTCCACAGGTGACCTGTGTGTGCTGTGGCTTCTTGCTGAAGCGTCCCTGCTCCTGGAACCACTTTTCTCCCTGATCACCCTGGCACGGTGCTTCTCTATTACTATTTTCACTCCATTACTCAGCCTTTCGGGTATATCTTTAACCTCCTCGGGGAGCAAATCAAGGGCCTTGGAGCCCGCGGTATGGGAGGTAGCCATCTTCTGCTCTGCGTGGCCTCCACCCCTCTGGTGGCAAAGCCCAGGGCCGGACCCTCCACCCTGCTTGGCCGCGGCCTTCTGCCCTTTCCAGGCCGCCGCTGCCGTCTCTACGTGTCCCCCCGCTGCCTCCCGGGGGGCCACGCGGGGGCTGGGCGGCCGTTTGCTGCTCTTACCGGCCGTTCCTGCCCGCGGCCTGCTGCCTGCCCCCGGCCCGGCGGCGGGGCCGCCTCCATCCGAGCCAGAGCCGCTCCTGGGCGCGGAGGGCCCGGCGGCCGGGCCTGGGGCTGGGGCGCTGCTGGCAGCCGGGCCAGGGCCTAGGCCTAGGCCTGGGCTTAGCCCCGGCCCTGGGGCGCTGCCGGGGGCTTGGCTGGGCGCGGCCTTGCAGTGCGGGAGGTGGCTGCGGAGCCGCTTGAAGGGCCGGTGGCAGTGCGGGCACAGCTCCTGCCCCGGCGGCGCCGCGGCCATGGCAGCACCCGCCGCCCTCCCGGGGCCGCTTTTCCGTCAGGCGCCGCCGCTACCACCGCCCCCTCCCCGGCTCCGCCACGGTGGGGGGCGGCTGTGGGCAGTGCGCATGCGCGCCTCGCCTCGGCGCACGCTGTGACGCAAGAAGGGGCGTGGCCGGCCCCGCGCAGGGCGTTGCGCATGCGCGGGAGGCGGAGACGCCGGAAGCGGCGGTTGGAGCCGAGCGGGGGACGGCTCGCCTCAGCGGTGGGCGGCGGGCCGCGCCGGGCCAGGCCGCACCGCAGCCTCTCGCCTTGCTCCGTCCCGTCCCGCCTCGCAGAGCTTAGCTCAGCCCAGCCCGCCATGAGCTGCCGGCAACCGCTGCCGAGCGAACGGGGAGCGAGACAGAGGTAGGGGATGAGCTGGGGTGGGGGAGGGGAGCGCGGCCTGAGGGGAGTCATTGTTTGGGGGGGTGGGGGTGGTTGGGGTGAGGGGCTCGGCCTCCCGGAGGCGGCCCCTCGGGCAGCGGGGGGGAGGCTTCGGAGTGGGGGGTGTGAGTGGTGACTGGGGGAGGTGGGCTGGCGGGCGAGAGGAGGGGAGTGAGGGTGGGGGATGGCTTTACAGTGCTCTGGAGGGGTTGGCGTGAGCGAGCGGGTGCGCGGAAGGGGGGAGCTGCGAGGGATGGGGGGAGAGGGGAGGAGCGGCCCCCTGGTCTCTGGAAGAGGTTAAACTGGGGCTGGGAGCGTGGCGGCGGTAAACGTTTAAGGTGTAGCCCGGGGGGGCGATTGGCTGCGTTCTGGAGATGAAAGGGGCGTAGAGAATGTAGAGGAGATGGGGGGGGGTGGAGCCTTTCTGGGCTTGGTGGGGAAGGAGAGGAGGTACGTCCTGTCTGGGTGGAGGACCTGGGGTGGGGGAGAAACAGGAGGGACTGTGAAGCACGTAAGAGCTGGTGAGTGCCCAGGGTTGTGAGGCAGCGGGGTAGGTCGTGGGGGATGGAGGTGTTGAGTTTGCTTGTGGGCTGCAGGCGGTAAGAAAAGGAGGGATCTAGAGGCAATGCAAATGTGGAATGAGGAGGGGGGAAGTCTTCCCAAAGAAGAGTGGTCCTAGGAGAGGGAGAAGATGATGGGCTGCGGTGGATGATGGTTGAGAGTGCTGTGGGCATCCCAGGGATGGGAGAGTGAGGAAGCAGCTCCTGGTCTGTAGGCGTGGACCAAATACTGGCAGCTGAGTCTGCTGCAGAAGCTTGTCTGTAAGAAAAGATTCAGTTATAAATACCTCGCTTGAGTCTGTTTTGACTCATTTGAGTATGTATTAATTTTTAGGCACCAAAACAGCTCTGTCCTATATTTCAGATAGTGCCCAGCACACCGAGGTCCTGGTTGACCCGTGGTGTTTGTATGGTGGGAAGAACCATTTGATACTACCATTAAAATTCTGCAGACACTGAGAGACGTTGGCTCGCAGGAATTCTAGGTTGCTGTTACTGATCAGCTACTGTGAAACAGTGTTGATGTCATAAGAGGGTGGCAAATACACCAGAAACAGGGAAGGATTTGTTTTCTGTGAGGTGTTTTCTGACAAAACTTCCTTTCCGCATGGAAAATAATGTTGCTCGGGAATGCGACTTAACTATAAATGCTCTCAGAGTGGAGAGACTAAAGAGGGTCATTGTAGGCACTAACTGCAGACTCATGTAAGCAGGTTGAACGTAACTGGGTATTTACTGAAAGCGTGGTCACTGCCACTCTTTCTGAGTGCTTTTCTCAGCCTGTCAGATGTTATTCAAAGTCCCAGGCTTATTTTTAGACGTGCCTGAGTACTGAGAGCAGTTGCAAGGCTGCGAGTTGTCAAAGGAGTTTATTTAGAAAGATGCTCAGCACTGGTTTTAATGGTAGGTGTGAGTCCATGTCCCTTAAACTGACTGTGAAAACATCAGCCTGGCTACTTTGTGAGAAACGTGACCGTTTCCTCTCTATTCTGTAGAGAACAGCTAAAAAGAGAATATGAGAGTCCACAGCGCATCAGAGGTTTAGATACATCCTTTATTAATTTACTAAGTTTTCCCACTTTTTTTGTAGAGTTGCCTTTAGAGAACAAAACAGAAGGTATATCAGTGAGCTGATAATATTGTTTTTTCTCCTTTCTCCTGGAACTTTCTTCAGGAAGAGGAGACGGAATGGTAATGAAGATGATGGTCATGTTCCCCAGACAAAACGTAGTACCAGGAATACTGTCCTTCAGGACTCTTGGGACACTGAGGTGAGAGCCTTCTCAGGCAAATTCAGTTTCTTTTAATGCTGAATTAAAATAACAGTTGGAATATTCTGTGAAATTTTATTCATGGAGAGCAGTTAATGAAAGCTTTTTTTTTTTTTGCTTTGTGTACGAGGTCATGAGGCTCGACTCTGTTACGTACTTCAGAGACTGAAATCTGTAAAAAGTGGTTTGGAAATCAGCGTGTTTTCCAGTGAACCTGGTTATCTTTGGCCTGAATATTTCTGTTAATATCTTTCAAATACTGATGTGTAGTACACAAGTGAAGATACAAGAAGAGCATTTGCTGCCACTTTTATTTTTGCTGTCTGAAATGAGGTGTATAATATCTAGAACCAAGGAGGTGACTAGGGTGGATTAAAAGTGCTTATGGTCACTTTGCCTGGCCTTCTACTCTTCCAATTTTGCATTTACTTATAGTAATGTGGTTATTTGTGGTAGAAAGTCAAAAAGCATTCCAACTAGTGCGATACACAAAGTGCCTGCTGCAAGCAGTAGTGCTTATCTGATGTTTAAAAAAATGCTCTGATAAAGCTTGGCAGTTTAAGCAAGACTTGCTCGTTTACAGCTAAAACACTTGAACTATTGGGTTTGCTGGATGTGGGATAAACTGTCTCTTATTCTCTTATTGCTTGTTTGACAGGTGTTCTAGGATGGTGCAATTTGCTAGCTATGAGATTTCTTTTTTTAAGAAATGCTGATTTCCAAACTGCTGCCAGATTTCCTGAATTGTTGCCGGTATTAATCATCTGAAAATTCACTGTATGCATTTCTAATTAGCAATGTAGTTCTGTTGCAAAATGCTCACGAAAAAGAGTGTGCAGAGCAGAGGCTCCCTCCTGGTTTGTGTCCCTGGAAGTTAATGAAATGGATTTCTTTTAAGGTTTTTGAAATATCCTTGTTTTTTGCACAGCCCTCTCACTCCAAAGATTGGCTGTAACGAGTAATAACGAACTATTGCAGTTATATTGAACTAAATGTACTTTGCAGAAAATAACTTTGTGCAGCATATCTTTTATGGTATGGTAATGGCTTCAAATGTATCTTTACATTTAAAATGATACAAAGCTCTGTATCCCACTGTTTCTTTTGTGAGGGAGGCTTTCTTTTAACCCGTACACCTTTACAAGTAGCTGATGCGATAGTCAGTGATATTGTACGGAAAATGCTCTAACAGCCAAGATATTAATCACAAAGGAATTCGCTGTGATGAAGAATGTTCCTGTATTGCTGTTTTGCCAGAAGTAAGACTTGCTGGGATGAAGTCGTATTTGCTTCTCGGGTATAACGGGTAGAACCATAAATAGTTGCTTGCCATCTGACACTGAATCACTTGTCCAACAGGTTAAACACCTCTTCGCGTATAGAGTAGTTAATGGCTAAACGAGCTTTGTGGCGGGAGGAGGAAGAATTTAGTGTGGAACAAGGGATTGAAGTAGGAGTAATGAAATTAAGAATATCAGGAAAAACGTTAATGGTGAGTGGCAGAAGCACCTTTGCTTGTCATATAAACACTTGGCGTTTGACTGGGCAAAGCCACTAAAAATGCAGAAATGGAAATAGTCTTGTAGTAGCCACACAAGAATGGATGACCTTAACTCTGTCCTTAATGGCTGTTTTGTTTGGGGTGCCTGCAAGTGAACAGCATGGGCATGAACTGCCTGCCCCGCCACCAGCGACATCAGTGCAGAGTTCAGTTGCTGAGGCTAACATTAAGACTCCTGCTTTGTGCATGCACTTTCGTTGTAAAAGTATGTTTTTAACACATTAAACCCTGACGTGCAGGCAAGGAGAATCTCTTACTGTTGACGCTGAAGTGGAGGAATGCGCCTGCTGGACGCAGTTTTACAAAAATCAATGTTCCCTTTCTGAAGAGAAAAAAAAATCACAGTGTCGCCTACTGATGAATAGAACTTTTTTTTTGCTTGGTTGTTTTCTTGTAATGTAGGATCACTGAATTGAGCATGCCCAGAAATTCAAGCCATGAGATTAAATCAGTATTATTCGAATGTTTCTTTAAGGACTTCCTGTGCCAAATGGAGAAATTCTGTGCTTATAGTGCACAAGTGCTTCCGATTGATGTCACTTTGAAATTCTTGGCCATTTGTAAAACTTTTATTTAGTTTCCTGATACTTTTCCATTTGCAAAGACAGCTCTTGCTGATTAAAAATCCTCACTAGCTTTAGGATGTTGAACTAGAAGAGAAAGTGTGTGTGTAGGAGCAATTTGTAACTTCAAAGAGTACATAAGGAGAGGATTGTTTTTCATCTGAGGGCATATGCACACCTGCTTTTTGTGAAACATTAGCCAAAGTACTGATTCCTTTTGCCTTCCTTCAGTTGAAAGTTGACGTGTTTTCTCTCAGAGAGTGAGGTTTACTTGAGAACATAACCTCAGTATGAAAATCAGGCAGCCGTATTACTAAAACTAGACTTGGGTTTTGTCAGGATCTCTTTCCATTTTTTTGGTCTTACTCTTCATAGCTGACAGCAATATGTGTAAGACAAAGGGATATTTTTTTCTTAGTAGCAGTTGAAAGGTGGACCGTTTTGTGATGTTATCCCTCAGTCCTTCACTTTGAATCCTGCTGCTCATGTGAGCTAGATTCGATGCAAAAGGGTATCACTGTTTTCTCCCACTAGATTGCTCTTTTGTCTGAGGTAGACAGCATCCTTGACTCTGACTGACTTTTACAGGAGGGAAACTGAGGTTCTCTTCAATCTCCGTCAGCACTGCTTCTTGGCAAATTGCTACAATGATGTGCAATTCCAGCTCTTCTTGGAACAAACCACTGCAACGCTCCTGGGTGGCAGCCACCCTGAGGATGACAGTGAACTTGTGCTTCGCAGTTCAGTCCATAAACAGGCGCATGACAAAACACTAGACTAGAACTACAGTGATCATTAAACATTAGTGAAGCAGAGCATTTGCCATGGCGTTTCCCTTCCTGGTCAGCCTGTCCTCCATAGACTAAGAGGTTAGCTGCAGTGTTTTCCCTGGTACTCACTTATAAATCCAGCAAAAGCCCTTCCTACAGGAGTGTCATTGCTGGCCTGTACGTCAAGTCAGGCAAAGCTGTAGTGGGTCCTCTGAGGGACTGGCTGCAAGCAGCTGCTCGTGGGAATTAGAAGAATCTGCAACTGTGCTTTGCAACCTGGGGAATCGCCAGTGAAAAGCCCTTTGCTCTGATTTTCCCTGGGAAGGAAGGGAGTCTGCAGTGTTCTGGCTAACTCTTTTCCTTCCTGAATAACTTCTGTAAAACCTAACTTCTTGTGGTTCCTCTTTGTTATTCTGACAGATGACAGGATTCCCCAGAGCTTAGAAATACCACTGTTTTGTTGGCGGAGACTGGTGACGCATGACAGCGGTTGCTTCTCTCAAATCAAAGTGTTTGACACTATTACACTATTGAGGAAGGGCTGGTCTCAAATTCTAACAAAAACCAGATAACCTCTCTGTTAAACTCATCTTGAACGATTTTGAGTGCAGCAGGGTCTGAATAGCTGTTTCTTAAGTTCCTGTCATGAGTGATTGAGATGCTACATCACAGATCAGATTAATACGTTGAATGGGACATTTGTTTGGAAGCTATTTAAAACTTCTGTAGCTACTCAGTGTGATGTTAAGAGGGGCTAATGAGTCAGGTAAACCTTGAAGATGCCCTTTTAATACTTAAAGTACTCATAAGCTTTCATTGGGCTACTTTCCTTTGCCCTTTTGCTTAAAACTTTGTTTCATTGTGTAGATGCCTGTCATTGCTGACATGATGACTTTAAGGATTCTTTTTTTGTCTAATTGTAGTCCAAATGCGTAACAGAATGTGCACCACAGCCTGGGGAAATGGTAGGTCTTTGATGTGATTTGGGCAATAAACGGGCTTCACGTGCTAGTGAATTTTTGCATTAGAGAAATGGAAATAAAGAGGGTCTGACAAACCAGATCTGTCAACAGCCTTAGATGTAGGAAGCACGTCCCAGGACACCATCTCAGTTTTAAAAAAATGAGACATGCATAAAATAATAATTACTAACAGCTCTAAAATGTTTGTTAAGATGTGAAACCTTAGCAGTAAGTAATACTAGGTTCTCATTTCGATTTTTGCCTTGATTTTCAGAAGGTGGCTGTAACGAAAAACAGTAAGGAACACAGACTAAAAGGAAACAAAGTGTCCTGTGCGGTGGGTTTCTCTCCAAGGCTGCTGTGACTTGTTCAGCGTAACAGCATTGCATTTCAATATTTATGCTTTATGCAAAATGAGATGGTCTAGCAAGCACCATTTCGCGGCTCCTCTCTGTCCTTCTGGTGTTCTCTCCCTCTCTAGTGTTAGCGGCATTAGGAAGAGGAGCTGATTGCTCACGTAGTTACATCTGCTGCTTCCTCAAGAATGACTTCACATGTGTTTTGTTGTTTTCTCCTTGCAAGCTGAACCTAACACGCCAGCGCGGGTGCAGCCTCAGTGCCATTGTCTTGCTTGCTGTACTACAACAGAAAGAACTGAAGCATTTTTGGTGCTTAGCAAAACAAGGAAATTTATATGGTTGAATCGTCATGATCGATTGTGGAATCAGTGCCGTGGGGTTTCCAGTCGGCATTGAGATGTGGTCCACCTCAAATATTCATACAGTGCCTTCCTGGGCCTTTCTCACTGCTTGTTGACAGACATGTCTGGTGCGGTTTGCACCATTCTTCACTTTTACTCCAAAGTGAGGCCTTCTGGATGTGGTGCTGACTGTTAAATTACTGTGGACTTATTTAAATTTGTGTTCCTCTGCTGTGGCCACGAAGCTTTGACTTCTGTGGTTGTAGTTTAATACTTACAAAAATGTGGTTTGGTTTTTTTTAGCTGCTGTCACGCTGGCTGCTTTTGTGAATTTACTTCTTACGGGATGGCAGAGTAGCCATTCTCTGATTCTTAAGCACCTAAATATTTGCCGTGTTGTCCTCAACAGCATATCACACAGTAATGAAATATTTCAGCTCTAACTAATGGAACCTTTCATTAGCAGCCCTTAAAATGGTGTAAGCCAAACAGTTTTATGTCTTTGAAACACTGAAAACAATGGCTAATGCTCTTCCGGTCATTACCATGAAATGTGTTTATCCTAAATGCTGGCAAATGAGCCCTGTCCTCTATGCGAGCTAACTCTGAGTTCTCTTTTCTGCACGTGGAAGTCTTCGATGCCTGTCACTTTCACTGTCGTGTCAAGTGAATTGTTATGGAAAACTAACTACCAGTTAACACTGCTGCCCCAGTACTTAACTGGGAGAAGAGTAGTTGTATGTATGTCAAGGTGTTCAAAGACTTAAAATGGGTATTGTGTGGCATTTGTTTTTAACAGCCTGTTGCTTTGGATGCTTCAGATCTCATTTTAGAAAGATTGACTTGTAGGAAGATGCTTTGCATGGTGCTTACCTAAGATGTCTGCTAGAACAGAAGCGATAAACTTTTCCTCACGCCCTGCCTGCCTTTACTGACACATGCAGTTCAGTAGGAATGTTCTTTATTTTCCAATTCTCGGATGAATTCAGCAAACTTCACTAGTGCTAACCTGGGTCATGGGGGCAGAGCTGGTGGGTCTAAAACCGAAAGATTGAAATCCAATGTACAGGAGGTCAGCAAACCTCTGGGTGAAGGCTTGCTCATCCCTTCAGCTCTGAGACGCTTTTCATGTGTTGGCAATAACGGAAGCTGTGAATGCCAAGAAAGCACTTGGTGGATTAACGTTAGTCCATCAGGCTGAACGTAAGCCTGAAAATCTGGAAGGGAGGGACTTGTCATAAAGATGGTTTGCTTACCTGAGGTGTTTCATTATGGACAGGAGGGAAAACCATGTGATTTTGCTGTTAACCTTTTCTTTGTCTCAGTCCTCCAGCAGCGATAGCGGCAGCAGCAGCAGCAGCTGTAGTAGCAGTAGCATCAACAGCCCTGACAGACCGTGCGGTGCAGAAACCAGCCTAAACCCGATAATTGCAGGATCCAGTCCTGTCTCCTCTCAGTCCTTCCATGAGCAGTCTGCACTAAGCCAAGGTCCTTACTTCCACATCAACCAGATCCTGAAGGAGGCACACTTTCACAGCTTACAGAGCCGGGGACGCCTTCCTACATGATGAACCAGCAGTTCCCTGCCTTCTGTGAAGGGACAGCACTGTGTAGATTTGATATTTCAACTTAAAAGTTTGTTAAAATGGAATTGCACAAAACGCCTGTTGCCTTTTCAGTCTATATTTGAAATAACAGGTTAACAGGAAATTGTTTACTTGTGGTTTGCTGCACTATTGCAATGCAAAAGGGGCTTTGAAGCAATTTTTATAGGATTCTTTTTGGGGTGGTTATAAAGTATGTGTCAAGAGGAGACTGAGGAATACACATCTGTGTTATAGGATTGCAAAATGTCCAATTCCAATCAACTGCCTAATCTGTTTGTTAGCAATTTGTTGCTTTATGTAAAGTTCTCTCAAAACGTTCATCTTCAGTTTTATAAGTCTTTTTTAATTTCAATAAACTAGTAAAAAATTTATTTGGCAACATAATTTATTTGAGCAGCTAGAGTTAATAAGACAGTAAGAATAGGTGCTGTCACTGGAATCCTGTAGGACTGCCCTAGCTGTAAACTTTCCACCCAGCTCGGAGTGCCATGAGCCTTATCTTGCTTGATCTTTACTGTTGCAGTACTGAAAACAAAATGTGAAACTAGAACCAGGAAAGCTCAGGCAGCTGTAGCTGAAATGTCAGGTGCCCGCTGGGTTCACTTAGAGCAGAGCTGTGGTGCCTATGGAGAGAAGTACAGAGTAGCCTGGGGAGGGGCTTTTGAAGGAGAGAGGAGTTTTACATTGCTCCAGTACCCAGTGCTAGCTGTGAAATGTTTTGTTTTCTGTAACAATGTGTAGTTGGGTGGGTTGTTTTGGTTTGTTTTTTAGCTTGACTGTAAGGTAAGGTTAACAAGTTCTAAGGAATAGGAGGTGAAAGAGTAGCTATGCCTCTGTTCCAGCAGCCAGATGGCAAGGACAATCCTGACCTGGGCCTGGTTCAAGTGGTGTACTATGATCTGGCTGAGGATGGAAAAGGACTTCTCTTCTGACAGTACCAGCGCAGGTGTCACTGTTCCCTGCCCAGGGGAGAGAGCAATCTCGGTGAAGACGAATATGCAGACAAACTTTTTACTTTTTATTGCATCACTTGGCCATGCCAGAAAGCCATCCCAGCTTGAAGAGAGAAGGTGCAGCTGTGTCTTCCTCCTCGGTTACGAGCTGCCTGAACAAAGAGCCAGGGCGTGATGCCTCGTCTTCTGCTCTTGTAAGTGCAGGAGGTGGAACCTGTTAGTTTTTAAAAATAAAAGCATCAGTAACTATTACAGCATACCTTTGACTTACTCCATACCCTCATCTATAGTAGCTGCAAGGAGGCGTAGACTACAGCAGAACAGCTCTTCCCAGCCAACTTGAGCCTGAACCACAACCTAAGCGGTGTCACTCGTGGTAGCTAGTGACAGGCAGACAGAGGCAGTTCTGAGTGGCAGAAGCACAGTGCCTTGCTGCTGTTAGCAACAGGTAACTTTTCACATGTCATTCAATGCTGAAAAAAGAAAAAAAATCATTCTGAACTGCAGGGAAGCAGCTGGTGCTCCGAGAGCAAGGGGATAACAGCATGGCAGCAGTACAGCTGTTGCCCTTGCAGAGAGCTGTTCTTGAGTAACTATGGTCTTTAACCTCTCCAGAACTGTTCTAGCGTAAAAGGAGGAGCAAGCGTCTGTCAAGGATTCTGAGAAGTGGGGCTAGCGCAGAATGCACGTGTGCCACCGCAGCAGGGGAGGGGACAAACATCGCTGCACAGTTCTACACTCTACTACAGCTGAGGTGTAAGAGGAAAAGAATACCTTTATTGGGAAGCTTTGGGCTTTTAAACAACCCTTACGCTACGTCTGGTCCTTAATGCTTCTGAGTAGTGGAGAACAAAAGTTGCAGAGTAAATATTAGCATCTCAAGTAACACTCTGTGCTCTGATAAAACCAGACCTTTGCTCTTCTGTCCCAGTTGAAAAGACATCACCACAGATGGATTATTGGGTTAATAGCTAAAGGAAACATTACTAATTACTGCTTCCTGTCGCAGTAAGGTATTCCTTGGCTCTCCCAATCCTCAGCATAGAGAACTCCATCTAAGCAGATGTTTTAAACCAGGGGAAGCGAAGCAACATAGTGGTTGTCTAGTGATAAAACTCAGAAACAGGACAACACAGAGCCTTTGCAAGAGAAGCAAGCCACTCTGTTCACACAGGCTTAAATACCCAAGCCAGGCTTCTTCAGGAGTTAAAGGTCAGCATCACGCTGGAAAGGAGTTCAAATAATTAGCTAGTATCCTTCAGCATTTCTTGCAGCCACATTTAAGAATTGTCTTTTATGCACTGATCTCAAAATGCTTCATCTGTGCAAGTCTTCACTGCATTTTTGTGGCAGTTATTGCCTATGTTTTAGCACAGAGCAGTGGGCCCCAAAAACACAGGGGCCATCAGGTGGGTTTTTTTGAGGGTCAAGGGGAAATCCAAACCATCTCATGCTGTGTTGCCATAACGGTTCCCTCATTTTACCGAAAATAAAAATCAGGTTAAATATTAACTGTTTGGCTACTTCCTTCTTTCCCCGCAAGGTCTAGTGTTGGTGGGAGAACGAGTACTGGCAAAAAGTGAGTACGGCTCAGTTTTACCAACCTGAACTCTTTCTGTGCTCCTGGTAGCAGACTTGCTCTTTCGCGAGCTCGACATACTCAGCGGCAGAAGTCCAAATCTTAAGAGGTGAAAAGAAAGAAATGCGGCCGGTCACAGGGAAGCAGCAATTCTAGAACCGCTTCCCAAACGGACATGAGAATGCACAGAAGAGCCGAGTACCTTACCTGATCTGGCTGGATGCTAACGGCAAGATGTTGTGGACCTCCTGGGAGCTCAGAGCACCGCTCCTGCTCGTGTACTGGTTCTCTGTCCCCGTCAGCAAGCCGAAGAGAACCTGGAAGGCGCAAAGGAGCCATTTGTATTTGGGGGTAGCTGTAGAGCTCACCACACAGTACATCACCGGCAAATCTACTGGCATGCCACTTGTGATTGGTTTTAAGTTTGAACAGAGTGTGTCTCCCTTCCCCCTCTAACTATTGCTTTTAATTGGCGCTGCTCATTATTACCATAGTTGAGTTCTAGGCTTCTTTCAGCACTACTTAATGCAATTAGCTTTGCACAGGCTCCAGTGAATCCTGTTAGATAAAGTTCAGCCAACTCCATGCACGATTATGTGCCATGCAGCCAGCTCAGCAAGCTCCTCTTATCTTCAGCTGGCATTAAATACTCTTCCCATTTCTGAGTAAGTGCCAGTAGTTATCTTTAGGCATTAAGCAGTTTATAAAGCCACCCCAGCTGCCCTTCAAAACGCGTTTTGCAGCCCTGCTTCCTGATCTATCCCTTCCCTTTCCTTGAACTTACGGAAGTTCGCTGAACCAGGCGATTAAGGTTGCTGTTCAAGTGTGGAGTAAAAACGTCCAAGTCAAACGGATCTATGTGTCCCTCCAGGAAGTCGGTCACCTTCTCAATCCTACAGGCAGAGCAGAGGAGTGCTCTCAGGGGTTACATCCTAGCGACGACTGCTGATGCTAACGGGGCAGTTTCACGGGTCTCTCTGAAAGGGTGAAGGACTTGCCGCTAAGAGGTGACTGAGCAAAATGGGAATTACTCAGCAGAAGAGCAGCTGCCTAAACCATTTCCAGCTATTACACAACCTACAACATCTGCTGTTGCAGAGGAGCCTTCTCCCTGTGGTACGTCTCGGAGAGAGGTGCCTCAGTTCTCAAGACTGGAGCATACACAAGGTTTTAACTCTTGGGTGGAAGCTTAACTGGTCTCTCCAGGGGCATCCTCTGATGGTATCCCCGCTGCCGTATGGACACGCTGTGTACACAAGCAGGGGGGGGACCAGCTCCCAGCTGCAGAATCCCACCCCTCCTTCTGTATTTTTATATTTTGAGGATGAGCTTAGTGTCAGTGAAGATGTCAGAGCTTAGAGTCCACACTGCCCTTCTCCCGTGAGGCCCGAAGGCACCACTCTTGCAGGCATCCTCCCAACAGCTGGTAAGGCCGTTGGTTTAAACCACTTTAGGGCCCCACAAAGTACTGCTAGTATCTGAACCCCAGAACTGCACCGCACCCGGAGTCATGCTTGATCCTGCTGGTTTTTGCTTCCTCACTCTTCACCGTCAAGATGATACTCAGGTACCGCAGATCGTAGAGTAACTGCAGAGCTCTGTTCTGCGTCATGGGGAAGGTGCCTGCTTTCTGCAAATAGGACAGTCAGGAACAGGGCTCTTCACTCGCTGAGAGAGGGCTGCCAAAGGACTGCTCCAGGGGAAACGTTTAAGAACACCAGCACCGAGAGACAAGCAACCTACCCGAACCATTCTGAGCATGCAATCTAGTGTCTGATCCCTTTTTGCCTCATTTTTGGGGGAGGCAGGGGAAGAATTAACTCACCCTTTCCAGCTCTCACAGGCAGAGATTTTCTGTTCCGAGGGACAGGAGTGTATGCATCACCGTGCACCCAGCGACCCTCCCGTCCCACGCCAGCTGGCGTGACGGCTGCTCACATACCTTCTCCTGCTTCTCTTCCGTGAGCTTTTCATAGGCAGCAAGCACTTCTGCCATGCAGGTCCTCAGCAGCTCCTGCAAGGTGACTTTTGGAAGAGTGTGACCGCCGACCCGGTTCACCTCTTGGCACAGGCTGAAGAGGAGGCACTGGACATACCAGGATGGCTGTTTAAGAAAACAGTGTTATTTTCACGTGGTCTGTAAGCTACGTTAGCTTTATCAGCAGCACAACATCGCTTCAGTTCTCGTGATGCGAGCTTCCTACTTCCTCAGCAACCACAAAGCTCTGCTGCCGAGACCCACCTGCCCCCATAGCATGGCTCAAGTATCTCACAGGTTTTTATTTACTGACACACCAGACTTTTGGTTATAGCAGTCCTCAAAGTCCCACACGTACTTTTACCAGAGGTATTCACCTGAGTGTAGTCAGAACAGAATTGCTTGTTGTGCCTTTTCTGTCGCCACCAACCCTGCTCTGACCACCCGCTACCTGGGCTTGTTATTCACTCCCTTGCTCTTCTCCTGGGCCTCCCACCTATACTGAGCTCTCATCCAGCTGCTTTTTCCTTCAGAATCAACAAAATTCACCTTACAAGGTTTACCACAAAAGACTATTGCCCTGTCCAGCCCCTCCTGTAGTGTGCAAACACAGAACTCACTCTTGCCCTGGCCCTCCTCTTCCTCCATGCAATCGCCACCTGCTTTGTCACCACGAGCGTCATTCCTGCCCCAACACCACACCTAGGGAAAGCTGCAAGCCACGGTTCTCTTAGGCTTTGCACAGTCCCACTGTTGCAGCCCCGTCCTTCAGTGCATCCAGTTTCCATAAAATCTCTCTCCTGGGGGCCTCTGTGTATAAACCAGGCCTAAGTCTTTCTTTGGCTCACTTTTACAGGATCTGGGTCAATCTTATTCATTTGAATATACACCAGCAACTATCTAATTGCCTTCCTCTGACCTCCATCCTTAGGAGGGGAGTATCACAAAGAGCAAATGAGAAGACCGGAGAGTGTTTGCCCTCTGCTCGTAACACCAAGCAAACTCCACAGCAGGTCGGCACCATTTGACAAAGCTGTGGTTTTGGAAACCAGCGCTTTTCTCCTCTCAGCAGACACTTTCTCTGTGTTTACCGAGAGGATGTTTCTCATACCTGCACAGGCAGCCGGATCTTTGACGTTACGCTGTTTCCAGACTCTGTCTCCTCCTGAATTTCAATTTCATCCCAGTTGGTGGCTGTGGCCAAGACAGAGCCAGCTGTGTCGAGCAGCAACGTACGGGTAAAGCACTGAACCAGACTCTAGAGTGCGAAACACAAAAGCACCCAGTCAGGACAGACAGCTCTAACAGACATACCAAAGGACGGGCAGGCTGCTCCTGCCTGCGGAGAGACTGACCTCCCGCCTCCCCCTGCTCCCCCCCAAAGTGAATCTCACAGAGACCATCCCACTGGATGCCACCTCCGAGCCGCCACCACCTCCTCTCTCTGCAGACTGGCTGAGCAGTGTGGCAGCAGCATGGCAAGCTCTCAGCAGCCAGCTAAGGAGCAGCAGCGCTGACCGCAGGGAGCTGAGCGAGCGAAACCCACGCAGGAAGCAGCTGTGACAAGAGAAACAGCTCCTTACTTTGGTGACAGCTGAGCTCCAGATCTGGTAAGCAAACAGGCTCTGTTGCAGGAGCTCTGCTTTCACCCCCTGCCACTTGGCCTGCATGGGGGTCACTTCCTGAGCCTTCCCCTTCCCCAGCTTCTTGGTGGAGCGGGTTTCCTTCAGCGCCATCTCTGTGCTGCCCGACTGGCCCAGGATACACTGCTTCAGGTGAGGGCAGAGCTCGGTGAGGGACTGGCAGAGTCTCGCCATGAAGAGGACAGCATTGAGTCTGGCATCGCTGGGAATGTCCGCTTGCCCCCCCAGCAGGCTCTGGGCACTCTGGAGCTCTTCACGCATGCAGCCCAGTATGTGGTGGATGCAGGCGACGCAGCGGTCGCGAAGCAGCCCCTCCACTGTGCTGGCATCAGCATAGCGGTCAAAGGCAGAGCGCGGCTGCACTGTGGGAGCAGCCTCCTTGGCAGCCGAGGAGTCCGTGGGAAGGTAGGACAGGAGGTCATCCAGCCTGGCCTTCAGTTTTGAGTCCAGAGCTGAGCAGAAGGTCTGCATGCACGGCGTGAGTGCCTGGGCCTTCATGGACAGGCCGCTCTTGGCAAACTGGCTGCGGTTTGCCACGTTGACCCAAGCAGCATCTGAAGGCAGGTCGCTGGAGCTCTCTGACCACAGGAACAGGGCCACATTGTGTTCAAACTGGATGTGCTTGCTCAGAGCAGAAGTGCTGGATTTGACTTCAAGTTCCTGCAAGGCTAAGGCGAGAAGCTGTTTGGAGCTGCTTGAGATGGAGTCAAACCCTTCTTTGGTCAGTGTCTGGAACAGAACGAGGAGGAAAGAAAAAAGCACCTTTTACACATTCCTCCTGCCACCTAGCACTTAAAATACACACATAGCGCTGCTAACAGGCACCAGTGAATTGTTTCAGACTACCAGAGGGGGCACAGAGCAAGGCTCCCCTTGAATTGCCACGGCAGAATGCCCACCTCTAGCCTGTCGAGGAACAGCTGCTGCAGCAGGTCTTCCCAGAAGAAAGCAGGCTTGTCCAAAAGGCGACGGCACACTGCCTCCCAGTTCTGGCTTATGGACTCGCTCGTGAGCAGCTCCCACACTGCATCGCGAATCCCCGCGAGGCCTTTCATGGTCTTCACGTAGACGAGCAGGTTGCTGACCCCAGCCCTGATGTCGTCACTGCACCTGAAGGCAACATTTCACTTCAGTCTGACTTGCTCAGACACAGCCCCGGGAAAGGCAGGAGAGAACATCGGCTACATGAAGGTGGGGGAATTCTTAACCTGTCGGTAAGAGGCTTTGCCTGCAGGATCACCTGCGGGCCTGGATCCCACACTGGGGCCCCGCAGGAAAGCCACGCGCCCACGGGCAGGAACCCGGGGCTTCGGTGGGTGTCGATGCTGGGAGCACGGTGCCCCAGGAAAAGCCAGCAGGCAGGGAGGGCAGGTGGGGGCTCTGGGAAGGTTTGCTGGGGAAATATCCCATGGCCAGGAAGCACACCACAGGGGGCTGCAGCTGACTGCAGGGACCAGCTGGCTCCATCAGATAATGACACAGGACTGATAAGGCTGTTAAGGGGTGGGCAGGGCTGTCAGGCTGTCCTCATCCACAGGGCAAGGCATGGTGGGATGGGGGTGGAGCTGGCAACTCTATAAAGGGGGTCTGGCTGCCCCCACGTAGTCCAGGGAAGGGCAGTGGGGAGAAAGGAGGTGCTGGATGAAGAGCCAAGTGAGCCAGGTAAGGGATTTTCTTATCGTTTACTCTGTGGTTGTTTGCTGGGGGTTATGGCAGTGTAAAGCAGCTCTGGACAAACATCTTTGTACAGCCCGAGTGGTCTGTTCTGTCAGAGTCTTGCAGCCTGGCTGTTAGGATGGTGCTACGCTGCCTCTGGCTGTTTAACGGCTGGGGAGAGGGGATGCTGGGCAAGGAGCCAGCAGAAGGTGCAGCCTGGCCGGAGTGAGCGAGGAAGTAAGGGAGCTTGGGTTTGCTTTGTGCTGCTGCCTTGGCACAGAGGCCGCGTGGTGTCTGGGAGAGTCCTGCAAAGGGGGATGCCGTCACACTCACATGGCGATCCACTTCTGCAGTGTGTCTCTGAGGTAGTCCTGGCTGATGGGGTGTGCCAGGGTCCGCAGGGCTGGCTGGAACTCCACCACGGATTCCGGGAGGTACTTGAACCAGCTGCTCAGCTTCACCTCCTCCTCCAGAACCCCACCTCTCCCTGGAAGCACATGGTCAGGGGATCAGTCCAGCACGGGGGTAGCCTCCTGCCTGCAAACCCAGGCAGGCAGAGGCCTACAGCAGAGCTGCCTGGGCACTCACCTGCTGGGTGCTGGCCTGTGGTGCTCTCCAGGGTTGAAAAGAGCAAGCCGCAGGGCAGGGCTGGATCCGGCAGCATCCCTTCAGGCATGGTGTAGAAGACAGCATGAGCCTGGTACAGGGTGGTGGTTAGCAGCTCCATCAGTGAACACACCTGAGCTTTTATACCTGCACCTGTAGAGAAATGCCTTTCAGCCAAAGCAGCCCCTGCAACAGAGGTGCCAGCAGCCCTGCGTTTCAAGGCTTGCGGTTCTAGTGAAACCTTCTGGGGAAGGGCTGGAGGGCAAAGGGCTCAGCCCCGTGCACCACCTGCCTCCCCACTACAAATGGGCTTGGCTTAAGACCCTAAGCACTGTTAATTTTTGTGGCATTTTGCCACTGCAGCAAAACACTGCCAGTGGCGTCAGCCGCACCACTGCTGTAGCACCACGTGGTTGCGTCCCCACCATCGTGAGCTTCATGGGACTAACCCACCCACTATTCTGCAAGGCAAGAGGGAGATGAAGTGAAGGGGGTTACCCTGACTTTAAAAAGGAGGCACGCCATCGTACTGACCGTGGTGCGGCTGGTTGAGAAGCTGCTGAATGGCTAGCTTCCTGGCCAGAAGGAAGTCGGCGAGGGCCTGGCGCGGAGAGCTGTCCTCCAGGAGCATGATGGCACACAGGGCTTCTGCCACTGCCTGGTCCGACACAGTCTGGCTCTTCAGCAGGGACTTGCTCTCCTGCAGGATGGTGGATCTGGCAAGGGAAAGAGGTGGTGGTCACTGGTCTCAGTGCTTGACCGAGATATTCAGGTGTGGTTACGTGATAATCTACTCAGTGAGGATGTTATTTTCCCCAGGCAGAAGTGGGACTATTGGGGTGTTATGGGACTGGTGCGGCGTTCTTGCCCCACAGCTGGCACGGGGCAGGGTGGCCGGCAGCGGGGTCTTGGGTCCTAGAACGTTTCGCGTTGGAAGGCACCTTCACAGATCACCTAGTCCACCCCTCACTGTGGGCAGGGACACCTTCCACTAGACCAGCTTGCTCGAGGCCCCATCCAGCCTGACTGCGAGCATTTCCAACGACGGGGCACCCACCACTTCCCTGGACAACCCATTCCAGCGTCCCACCTCCCTCCTGGTGCAACACTTCTTCCCAGTGGCCACCGAGAAGCCAGCCGTGGCCCGCACGCCGGCCCACCCGGCCCACCTGAGGTGGCTGGCGGCGGCCACTTGCCGCAGCAGGATGGGGAAACGGGCGAGGACGGGGCTGCCGCGGGCACGGGCCGCGTCGAGCTGCAGCTGGCGACGGAGGTGGCAACCGAGCAGGTGGAGCCGGGCGGCGGGCAGGTACCGGCCGGCCTCCACCGCACCCCACACCTTCTCGGGGACGTCCAGCAGCAGCTTCAGCTGCGCCGCCGCCCGGTAGAAGCTCTCCTGAGCCGGCGGCCGAGCCTGGAGCGGGGGGTGGGGGGGAACGAAAGAGGGGGTCGGGGG
>JAVKLA010000002.1:36926896-36989018 GCA_034782735.1 Sagittarius serpentarius | reverse complement strand
GGGGACTTGTCAGCGCTAGGTTAAATGATTGGACTAGGTGATCTTGTAGGTCTTTTCCAATCTAGGCGATTCTAAGAGTCTATGATTCTAAAATTTGGCGGTGCCCTGTGGGACAGTCCTGAGCTTCCTAAGGAAGGGAAGTTGGTTATCTTCTCAGTGGCGGTAATCAGGAAGTGCCTTGTCCCTTATTACGCCTCTCTTCTGTAATGAATTAACAAATTAATTGCATGAGCTGAAGAGAATGAAAGGCCTCTCCTGTGGATTTGTTGCACTGTGCTTCAGGAAGGTGTTAGAGGCTCCCCTGGCTCTGCTGCGGCTCCTGCGGACAAGCAGAGGAGTCAGCGTCTCTCTTGGGCTTTGGTGCTATTTTGATAATTATGGGATGTGCAAGACGCAGTGAGGAGAAAAAGAGCAGAAACCAAGTGCTTGGGAATGAGCTGGCTGCGGGCTGGGTCCTGGGTCCACTGGCACGCGTGGGGCTGCGATGCTCGGCAGGGGGGATGCGGGGAGAAGGGGCTGTGCCCCAGCAGTGCTGCTTCTCCATCCGTCTGCCGGGGGCTTGTGCATGTCCGTGTTGCTAATTGCGGGTCTAAAGGAAGTTGTGTGTTAATGTAATGTAATTAGGCAGCACTGGCATTGTGTGGCTCTTCATTTGAGGGGTGATGGATTGCTAGCTGAGCCGTGCTACATCCCACCAGCCCTCCGAGGAGCCCTCGCCTTTCCCCTCCCAGGGCTCCTGACATATCCCACCCCACAGCAGCAGCAGCCACCCGCTTTGTTTGCCCTTTCCCATTAATTCAATCTGCACCGATAGCAAGTCATTACTGAGGAATATATTGTGTAAAAATGAGCTGTTAATTGAAGTTTTGTTTGCTTTTTCTCTTACCCTTGCAAAAAGCCTTGCATAATAAAGGACTGTAAAAATACATGTTGCCACGCTACAAATATACAAGGTGGGAAGGGGGCAGGGAGAGAAAAGAGGCGAAGCTGGTCTCCATTAGACTTTAATAAGCATGTGGGGAAAAAGCTCTTCTCACTCCCATCTGAGGCTTCAAGGTTTATTGCTAACAATTAAAATCTCATATTGTAGTGCTGACTCGATGCCACAGACGTCTCTGCCGTGTCCTGCTGAGCAAGCTGCGGGCATCGGGGTGGTGGTGATGATGTGTGGGGCAGTGCTTAGGAAAGTATCCCTTAGGAAAATGTCCCTTAGGATCTGGCTGTGGCTGTAACAGGCAAGTTTCCTCCCAGCAAACAACTGGAAGTGTAGGTGCATCCTAACTGGTTTTGGTAGGCAGCACTTGTGTGCTCAGAAATTCCGCCTGGAGGAACTGGTCCTTTGGAAAATGAATTTACTGGTTGTGTTTTGAGGTTTCTCTGAGCTTCCTGGTGGACGGGAGGTTGGTGAACAGGAAATGTGTCTTCTGCTGTTGCAGAGGTGGACTTTGTTTGTTTAACAAGTTGTTTGGTTTTTTTGCAAGGTTGCATGGCAAAAGCAGCAAAAACATTCCTGTGCTTTTGTTTTTGTAATGGCAAAGGTTACAAAAACGACCTCCTTTCTGCCTTGTAAAACATCGCTGTTGCAAAACATCAGGTTTTGTAACAAACCTCCTGGGTTTCCCGAGGAGCCTGGGAATTGCACGTGTGTTCCCTCCTCCCGGGCAGTGCTCGCCCTGGTCCCATGCCGCCGGGGCCGCTGCCTTCCCAGCCCCGGTGCCAACAACATTCCTGCTGTGTTTTTCCTCCCTCCTGGAAAGGCCAAAGCCCCAAACGTGCCAACAAGAAAAATCCGTATGTTTGTTTTTAATACGAACGTTGCTTTGGCCAAAAAGATGGACGTGTGGCTCTTGATGGGGCTGGTGCTGGCGGCACGTGCCCTCTCCCCGGCAGCGACGCTCTGGGGGGTCCAGCCGTGCCGTATACCGGGGCTGGGAGCGGTACCCCAGCATCCTCTGGTCGGAAGGGCTGCGTTCGCCCGGAGCTGCGGGATGCTTTCCTGTCATTCCTGTCGGAGGGCAGATTTGGTTTATTTGAGGGTTTGGGATGGGCTTTGATAAATTTGCCTTTCTCCCTCCCTAGGGTTGCCAGACATAGTGTTTCTGTGTGCGCTCGGCGTTGTGAGATCATGAGAGAGCTGCGGGTTTTGGCACTGCCAAGGGTCTCCCCTCGGCTGCTGTTGGACAAGGCAGTTCCCAGGGGAGCCCCCATGGCTGGGGCCACTCTGGAGTCACCTCGCGGGACACCCCAGCTGTCCCCACGCTCCTGGTGACACAGAAGGGAGGTGATTTATTCCTCCTGCCCTCGCCGCCTGTTAGCAGAGGCTGGTGATTGAAGCTGCTGTTTGCAATTTTCAAGAATTATGAGTTAGCAAAGTGGCTGATAATTAGCAATGAATAAAATGTACTTGCAATAGTATTACATTAGTTACGGATAAACTGATACCAGCCTTCCTTAATATTCACTTAAGCTTCCCTGTTTGCAGTTATTAAGGGAAGGCTCTGGTAACGTGTTGCTGCCAGCTGCCCTGTCAGGACGAGAAAGGCCTCCTAGCCTGATGTGATCTACTTGTGAAACACTGCCGGAGCACATCTGCTGTGAAAACGCTGAAATTTTTGTCTATGGATGAACCTTTCCTTCCTAATTCCCGCAGCAGTGCTGCCATAGCTACAAGCTGGCTGCTGCAGGCAGGGCTGCGTGCTGGGCCGGGGGAGGATGCGGGGCTGGAGGAGCCAGATGGAAGATGCTCAGCGTGGGAAGCGGGGAGCCCCCAGGCCTCCCCCCGCGCCTGCTGCCACGGCTCCGGAAAAATGTCAGCGGTCCCGGTGCAGGCAGCGGGGCTGGCGTGGGGAGCGTGCCCTGCTGAGCGGCGGGGAGGGCTGTGGTGCTTGGCATATTGCAGGATCAGGCCCTCAGGGTCTGCTCCTCCTTGGGAAACTGGGTTTCGTGAGGATGCTCTCGGGTTAAACAATTGCTGGATTGATCGTTTGGCTTCTAGGCTGAAACCGCGCCTCTGCTCAGGCTTGCTCCGCTCCCACCTGGTGCTGAGCAAGCCGGTGCCAGCGGATTTCCACAGGGGCTCCGACCGTCATCGAGGAGCGATTCTTGTCCAGCCCCGTCGCTGGCTGGGTAAGCGATCCCGACCCGACACAACACTTTGCTCCGGAGCTTCTGCTGCTGCTGGTGTTGTGGTGGGACAAGGGCATATTTGGGACCTGACTGTTGGGATGAGGGCTTGGGTTGGGTTTGTAGATCCCAAGAGCTGCTGATGGCCACCAGCAACATGAGCACATGTGCGATGCTTCCCACATGCTCACCTCTTCCATTTGCCTTCTCCGGTGCGGTTTGTCTCCTGCTGCTGTATTTGGCAGCACTTTGAGGCTTTAAAGGATGGTTCTGATCATGGCCTGTGGTTGCGCATGCTGTGGTTTAAGTTTTAGGAAACTTTAGGCAGTTGAACTCTAGAGGGAGAATGGAAGAAATCTATTTTGCAACGTGATAGACAGTGCTGACCCAACTCTCGTTAGCAAGCCCAGAAAGAATTGCCACTGAGGTGCCTTTCTGTCTGCCCTGCCCATTAGTGCTGCTCCGTTGTTAGCAGTCTCCAAATTAAAATGCAAACCGAGATGTACCCGAAACACTTGAGGACCCTTAAACTTTCATATGAAAATAAATTCGGCTTTCCTTCTTGATTACGCGGTGTGTTGTTGATGAGGGGTTGGGGGTTACTCGCTGTTACTCTGGCAGCTGAAGCCATAGCGGTGATCTGGGGTCTGCTGGGTGTCCTCAGGTTTATTCCCAATTTACAGGGGTGCAGCCTGTCTGATCAAAGAGGTCTGGGTGCTGCTGGTGGGACTCAGTTGTGACCCCGAGCAGCTGGACTGGGCTATGCTGGGGCACAGGGCTGCCAGACACCACGGGAATAGAAATAAGGGAGATTTGCCTGTGTCCCAGAGCTGCATATTGGATGCAATTAATCATAAATACGACTGCACCCACTTCAGTGTTGAGAAGGGCCTTTTTTATTGTGTGGAGAATTTATGGTTGCACTTGAGTTGTTGATTTTAGTATTTTGAGTGGGGGGTTCTCAGTGATCCTGGCTTTGAGAGGAGCTGCAATTCAAGCCCTCATAAATGCGTGCCTGCTAACTCCTTCCCTTAACTCATCCCTTCGTGCCAGGTCAATATTGCCCAAACCCGTGCTTTTTTCCCCCAGAAGAGGTGGGGGAGACGCATTGTTTTTGAGGATGCTGTGCTGGGGGAATGTGGAGTTGGCTTACTTTTTCAGAGGGATGCCTGGTGGCATCGTGCCTTCTGGCAGCACAACCCGCCGCAGCCTTTAAACCCCGTTCCAGGCACATCCTCACCTGCCCAACTGTTTGTGCTCTTCTAGTGAGCTGCTGGTCCCCGCGGAGCAACACGGAGCCTTCGCAAGGAGCCCCAGCTCCAACGTGATGCTGGGACGGGAAGCGATGTGGCCAGGTGGAGTTCTGCTATTTTTATTTTTTTTATTATTATTAAAAAAATGTAGCTTGAAGTAAGGAGGGCTTTGGAGGGGTCTGGGCGTGAGCAGGAGGACCTGCCTTCTGGCCCCTCAGCGGTGGGGCTGGTGCAGGGTGCTGCTCCCCGAGAAGCGGGGCTGCGTGGGGGCTTGGCACGTCCCGTTGGATACCGGCTTCCCCAGGGATTGCTGGTGCTGTCCTCGGGCACCCCTCCAGGGACTTTGGGAGCACTGTGACTGGCCGAGGTCTCGAGATGAAATCGAAGGGTGCTGAGGGAGGGTGGGGGAGCGCAGGGCGGCTCGCCGTCCCTCGCTTGTTGGTCAGCTCTCGGTGCTGCTGGCATGGGGATTCGTAACTGGTGCTGTGCTGGTGGAGGTTCACTTGGCAGCATCGAGCCCCTCGAGATGTTGTTTCGAATAACAAAATACCAGCCTGTTGTTTTGCATGCATATGGGTGCTCTCTGATAACTAAGTGCTTTCTAAGGGAGCTCTCTTCCTATCTGATCCTGTGTCATGTTTTTAACATAAATCTGTTTATCTGCCTCGGAAAAGCCAGGGACTTGCTGCTTTGTTGCTGCACAGCCTTTGTCTCCATCCCCAGAGGTTTCGGGCTCTGTGCAGACGTGCAGAAGCAGCGAAGACAAGCGAGCATCTGATGCACAGAGCTTGCCCCGAGCTGGCCGGGGGCATGGGGGGGCCGCAGAGTCATCCTGTGTCCCTCCCTGCGGCCGGGGCAGCTGCTGACACGGGCTGGGGATGTGCAGCATCTCCCCTTCCTCTCCTTGCTCCCCACCCCTCTTTTCTTTCTCTTATCACTTTCTGGTCTCTGATCTGTTATCACTGTCTCTCTTTTAATAAGTGTGAAACGGGAGCCTGTGGGCACCATCAAAGCATGGGTTGTTATTGTCTTTTATTGTTTCTGTGTTAGCTCATGGACAAGTTAGGAACACCTTTTGGTTTTGTTTTTGTTTTGTTTTTTTTAATAAAGTGGTAAAAGTTATTGTATTTCTCTTTCCTGTTGAGATGCTTTCTGCCATTAGTTGGTGCGTTATGGCCTTTGTTTCCTGTGGCTTTACGGAGCCTGTTCCAGGGTGTTTGCTGGGTTAAAGCCAGTAAGATATTGTATAGGAAGAGCAGCGTCACCGACCTTCCCAGACAAGCAGCACCTCCAGATTTGCTACCAAGTGATCTACCCAAAGCCAGACCATCAGCTTTTTGTCATCACTATTTCTTTATTAATTTATTCTCCTTCATTGGTCAGGTAGAGAAGAGCAGATTATTTCTCAAAGGTGTCACTCACTCTTCATTTCATTTTAAAATTGGCTTCGGTTCAACTAGCAACTTGTGCAAGAGGCCAGCTGGGCAGCAGGATGCAATCTGAAATCCTTGCTTCATCTAAAAGCAAGCAGCTGCCGCCTCCTCCCTGTCTCACCCCTTCACCCTGCAATACCAGGGCGATACCATCGATACCAGGGCGATGGCCGCATCGCCTGGATGCTAGCAGGAGAGGAGCGCATTTCCATACAGATTAATTTGGGATTGCTGCAGCTTTTGGATAGCAAAAGCAGGATCTGCACGTTTAGGCGAGTGCTCATGGGGTGCTTCTCTGCTGTCTGCAAAGACACCTACTTTAGAAAAAGTCTGCTTTTACACGTGGAGCTGTGATAATCTAATGACCTTTCCATTGTAGCTCCGTGAGCAGAGACGAGTGCGGTGGGGACTCCCGTGTCCCAGAATAGTTTTCCTCCGAGCTCCACAGGTCTTCCTGTCCAAGTCTGTCATTGCATCAGGCTTTTTGAAATAATCAGCCCCTGTGGTTATTACAGTTAACGCTAATTAGTGGCATGAACTAATTAATGTGGGTTGACTTTCCTCTTCTTTCTAATGCTTTTTTAACCCACTGACACATTCCAATTAAGGGACTCATGCAGGGACTGGACTGAAATGATTCAGAGCAATCACAGTTGGAATAAATCGTGTGCTTTACTGAAGGTCACTAACATTTTTTTCAAATTGCCAGCATTGAGTATTTGTGCCTGCCAACAGGGAGATGACCTGATCTTACAATAAGCATCTGAAATATCTTCAAGTTTGCCTTCACTTTGGTGCAAGCAGATTCACGGGTACCACGTCGATAAACATTTGATGTGCTGAGAACGGCGGCACAGAAAATAGCCGTGGGAGGCTTCTCATCAGGACTGCAGACCTTGAGGCAAGTGGTCTTGACCTCACAAGGACCTTGCTTGTTTGCATCTGTAGCTGTGCAGTGGTAACAGAGGGCATACGCTGAATGTTACCCGCCTGCTCGTGCTCGTACAAGTAATTTCTTTTCCCCTTGGTTGCGTTATTGTAACTTGCAGAGTCCTGTGGACTCTGGCCGTGCCCTGGGCTTGCTTCCCTGCCTGTGCCGACAAGACCCAGTTGAGAAGCAGCTGTCTTTGGGCTGGGGGAAAGCCACAAAGCCGGCGGTGATCAAGCTTACAGAGCTGCTGTCACAGTGTTTGTAGCTCATTTAACAAAATGCTAATAGGAGCCATGTGGAAGGAGAGCCTTCTGCTCCATGCAACCTGGTGTTCCCCAAGTCCGAGGTGAGAGCAACGGCAAGGGAGAGGCAGCCGGCGGCTGGAGTGGGGCTGGAGAGCCCCGTGCAATGCTTGCAGATCCTTCCTGTGCACTTCAAGTTGAGGCTTTACTTCTGCAGCTTCAAATTCCCATCCTTGGTTCTCCTCGTGTTGGTGTTTTCTGGAAAGTCATGCTACTCACTTTCCAGAGGTGGAAACCCGTTTAGCTTCAGCGGGAACAGATTCTCTCCTGGCTATAGGGAGACCGTGCTGCAGAAGTACCAGCAGCAGGGTGAGCCCGTGTTTCCGTTCTCGGTCTCTTCCTGTGTTATCCAAGTCAGGTTGTGATGCTGAAGTTCCCGTCTTTCCTCGCTGTGTCATGTCATCCAGGTTTGGCTGGAAAACACTTGTGTTTCTACCTGCTTTTTCAGCTACTGCTTGTGATTTAAGGTGCAGAGCTGCTGGTGTCTCCCATGGGCAGGCGTGATGGGGTGGTATGGGTCTCCCTTCTCCCAGGGGGATTTAAATGTGGGCACCTCATCGGTGCATCTTGTGATTGCGGGGTTAACGGAGGTGGAAGCACCCTGATTAAACTGCAATAGAGAGCAGATAGCAAATATGTGATTAGTATTAATAGCACTGGTCAGACTGTATTATGCAAATGATGGGAGAATAGACAATTTAGTTATTCATCTTTAACCTTTATTTTTGTTTAACATGACCTTACCCATCAAGTCTCTCATTACCGTCTCTGGCTGTTCAGCGTATGTTCATTTATTGTGCTGCCATCAGTCCAACAGCTGATGCCGTGTTCCTGGCTGGTGACGCCGGGTGCAGCCTGGACACCCCTCCTTACGGATGTGCCCGGGGGCTGGTTCCCAGCCCGGCAAGATGGGGACTCGGGGTCCCGCTCCCCGCATTTTGGATAAAGACGGTTCCACCGGGTCGTACAGCCGCTGCTGAGGGACACGTTCCCTTCTCTCAGCTGTGCGGTTATGCCTCTAACCCGATGTTTCCCGTTGGTTTTGTAGCTGTCTCTGGGTGGGTTTGAGCAGCCTGGGGACATCCAGAGACACCAACCTTCCTGCCTTGTGTCCAGCACCATGGGAGAAAGGCAGAAACAGTATCTGCCAGTTGTGTGGGGTTTGTTGTGTGGGGTTTTTTTTGTGTGGTTTTTTTTTTTTTTTTTTTTTTTTTTGCCAATGCAGATAAAGGCTCTGGCACATCCTTGAGTGCAGCTGGTTTTCGCGAGCCGTGGGCAGGTTGGCAGGAATCTGTCATGGGAGCAGTGTGGTCCCTCTTGCCATGGGGTGTCTGCTTTGATTCTCTGCAGACTTTACACATAGCTGGACGGTATTGGTTTTGGCTGTCCCTCTCTGCTTTCTGGAGGTTACAAATGGCGTAGGAATACATTCCAAGTAAGTTTGAAGTTTCATCGGGCCATCTGGACGAGTCCCACTGAACTAATGCTGGGTGGTTGTGAATGTAGTGTCTCATTTGATGCCAAATGAGTTCAATTTTGAACAAACTATTGCCCTTGAAAACTCAATCCACATCGAAGATATGGTACCCTACTGCAAACTAAAGTTCTGCAGAGGTCAGCCCAGCAGCTGGGACCCTCTGCGAGCAGCTCAGCAGTGCTGACAGCAGTGCATGTCCCTCCGTGTCTGCTGGTCTCCTCCAGGTTGACTTTGGAGGGAGTTGTGTTTATGGAATTGCATTTCTTTGCGTTTGTGGAATTGTATTTCTTGCTGTTAATGCACTTGAATATTGGCTTTCCCTCTTTAGCCCTGTGCTTCTTGGCCCCTACCTCTTCCTAACCCTGTTCGTGATGTTTCTGCTAGAAACGCACATTTAAATCTAAATAACTCGACAGTGCGTAGAGGGAGGGGGGAACCCAAAAGACGTGTGTCCCTGCAGCCGTGAGAAGCTGCCGTGACACATGCCCCGATCGGCTTCCCACCCGCACAGGTGCCAGAGCAGTCCCCGAGGCTGGGGCTGGGAGAATGTTGAAGGGGACATGTGGGAAAAACCTTAAATTTCTCTCTTGCCTTGCAGGGTTTCAGCGGACCTCCCCATGTAGCATTTGCCTTGAGCGGTGACCAGCGAGCGGTGAAAGAAAAATATGAGCGTGAACCTGCCCATCACCTGGACTATGAGAGCGAGTTGTCCATCCGGATAGGTAGAGCTGGGCTCCATCCAGGCAAGCATCCTGTCATATACCAACTGCAGAGTGTACGGGGAAAATACCCCTGTTAAACTGGCACCTAGGCTGTCACGTATGTGATTGAAATTAGATTGGTTTTGACACGTGCATGCAAAGTGCACCTTCTCTCCCCTCTCTGGATCTGTCTCTCTGCTGGCTCTTATTCCAAGAATCATTACTTCTGTTTCTACTTCAGTTCTCAAAACCACTTGCACGTCTGTCTGTGCCTATGAATTATTGATAATTAGATATCTCATTCACCAGGGAAATGAAATCATCAGCTTAGGCTGAGATAAGTTTATTTTCAGCGTGGGCGCAGTGAGCACTAACCCTGCCCTTGCCAAGTTATGCCACGTTGACGGTGCCCCGCGACACTGACCCTTGGTGGCCCTCCCTAATTATAGACTAGGACTGGCATTCATGCTGTCACTCCTTATTTTGGAGGTTAATAGAACTGTAGCTGGCAAAGTGTGGAATAAAATGTCTTGTTGGCAGTTATTTCCTCCTTACACAGATTTAAAAGAAGGAACTTCATAGTCAAGGTGGTAGAACTTCAGGCTTCCCCAGGTCCAGGGCATGTGGGATGGGTGGTGGCCACCCTTGCACCCGGCTGCGTGGGGATACGTCCTCTGAGGCAACACAATTTTCTATTTCTCTACTGAAAAGCTGCTGTTAAGTAGACCAAGAAAATGTAATTTAGTGAATTAATCTTATTGCTCCTCTGCTTTTTCTTGGTTGGAGAGAAACTGAAATAACGGCTTACAGTATCTTGAGTACAATTGGGAGCAGACTGAGATGAAGAAATGATCCTTCTTTTTGCACAGAATAGTGCTAGTCTCTTAAATCAGGCTCTGTTATTTAACGGCATTGCTTAATTGCACGTTTCATAAAGTGTTTAAAATCCACAGGATTTTTCAGGACTTGAAATACCAGCTTGGATTTTTCCAAAGAGATGGAAGGAAGTTTTGTGCTAGACTCAATGGGCTTTGGGTCCTTGAAGCCTTTTAGCTCTTAGGGCAAGTGCAAGCTTGAAGACTGCTCTGGCCCTGCAGGCTGTAAGGCTGTTACAAGGTTTTTGATATTTTTGTAAGGTGGAAACATTACATCCCAGGTGCAGTTTAATTTTATTCTTCAAGAAAAAAAAGTAGGCAGCCCTGCAGTTTTCAGAAACTTAAGCTGCTGGGGTTTTATGTTTTCATCTTCTTTTAGATGCAAACAAAAACAGTGCAAATGGTTTTGAGAATAGAAAATTTCCATTAGACTTCATTGTTTTTCCTCTCTGGGGAAATGGTATTAAGAATCTATAATGCATTAATTCTTTTATTGTCTCTTGCTATTTTATTATTTTATTTTTTTTCGCTTACTGAAATGAACTTGGTGTTTTCACAAGATACCTCAAGCCTTCCAAGAAAGCAGCTTTCCCCAGCTCTGGGTACTGCTTGGCTGTGCTCTGGGGAATGCTCTGGGAACGTAATGGGTATTTTCAAAGTCTTATGGGTACTAAGTGGAATATTTCAGACTTAATCACTGTTGAATCATTGACCCTCCCTTCATATTTACATGTTTTAAAATTGCTAAAGCTGTGAAAACAAAAATCCCAAAGCACACTGCTGCCTTGTTTTGCAGTTGTCTTTACTGCCTGGGGACGGTGAGGAGGAGCAGGGGAGCTGGTGTGGAGAACCATGGCTGGAGAATGTGTAAACGCGCATCTCTCCAGGGCCCTGCATATCTGAGGTCTTTGCTGTTAGAGACATAAATGCGTGTTTAACGTGGCTGTGTGAGAATTTGGGAGCAGAAGCGACTGTGCGGTTACGGTTGGGTGGTGAGATCCTTGTAGCCGCACTAAGCAGGGGAGAAGATTTCTTTTAGACCTGTAGAAAGGGAGATGGAGGAAACACAATAGTTAGATCTATCCCCCATCTGCTCTGTTGGGAGAAAAAAAATTCTTACTCTGCTTTTTTCCCCCCCAGTCAGCAGCGTGTTGGGGTGGCTCTGTTCTTCTCCATCATCTCAAATCCCTTGGTTTCCTATCACTTGCAAGTTGTTTGTAGGGAGTGAAGAAGCATGGTACCATCCGGATGGGGCTGGGAGCCCCCTCTCTCCCACCCCATCTCTCCTCTGCTCCCCTCATCCTCTGACTCCTCTCCAGCCTGCCGCTACTGTGCAATCACAGGCATCGCTGCTGAATTGAAACGAGATTTTTACGGGAGCTGCTAACAGCTGGCTGGCTTGTGGATGCGTGAATTAAGGTACACGTATCCACATGAAATGGAGCATGGGTGGATTTGGTATGAATTGCAGTGAAAAGTCTGTGTCTAGACTTGGTATTTGACGAGTGGGATAATCACTAGGCTTTAATTACTACAAATGAAAGAGAATCCAGCCTTGTCTTTAATATATCTGGGTAGGCAAGGGATGTAATCTGTATTTCTCTGCCTCCCTTGGAACAGATTGGGATAAAGCTAAGGAGAGTTTGTTCTTTCCTCTGGGTGCAGGTGAAGCCCCCTCAGGTGCCGTGGAGGGACTCGGCGGGCTGTCGTGGGGGCTACGGGGCTGTCGTGGTCCCTAAACCTCCCCCTGCAGCCCCGGGGCTCGGGGCAGCTCAGCCTGTTTGAGTTTGCAGACATTAAAACCAGGGGAAATAGTTTCGGCAGGGTTACCGCAGGCTGCAGGACTGGAAGGCCAGGTTTGACCCCTTAAATCATAGCTGCGTGCGTGGTGTTCTTGGGTAGTTCTCAGAAAGGATTTACATACAGCATCGCACCTTGAAACCTGAGCTGTGACTCATGCTCCTATAAACTGTATATTTAACAGCAAGGCATGTTGATTCTTTATCATGTCCTGGTGCCGAGTGATTCACGTCGCTCCAAATCAGATTACGGAGCGGAGTGGGAGGGCAACGATGTTCCTCAGCAGCCTCCTCTGCTCTCGCTTTAATGTTCTCACTACCCTGTTGCAGGTGGAAGATCTTCTGTGTCCAAGGACATGCTTTCTAGGTGCGCTGGGGCAGAGGAGTTTACAGCAACGTGGCTGTAAAGTGCCCGGAGTAAAATATCAAATATCATTTTGATGCTCAGCTGGGAGCACCCTCAGTGGTTGTCACAGCTCCGGCCCTGGGGAGCTGAGAGGAATCTCTGAGCTGGCTGCTGACCCAAGCTGCAAATAAAGATCTGCTGAAGTGCCTGGCTGACCAGCAGTGTCTCTGCTCGCTCATCGTCTGTCCCACGCGCACGGACGCCTGTGCCAAGGGGATGTGTTGCACTTCTGGCATCGCACTGCCAACACTGTTAAGTCACTAATAATATTAAGGGGGAATCAGGGTTCGTTTTCATGACTCGATTGACTCTTGGTGCAGCATGGTTTAGGAAATGGCACTCTGTTCCTGCATAGATGTTCAGTAAGTAAATCCAGATGGGTTCAGTAATTGGAAAAAGATACTGGTGTTTGAAATAGTGTTCTTAAGAAATGAAATTTTATTAAACATGTTACTTAAATGAGCCATGGGGTTTGGGGGTATCGTAGAGAAACCTCATTACATAGAATGTGTATTTTTTTTTCCTTAAATTTTTGCTGCTGCATCAAACCAGCTGCAGTGTTGCAGAGGCTTAGGCTGTGTTTTGGCTGGGGAAGCGCTGGAGCAGGAGAGGCGGGTGGGTGCCCGTGGGCTGGGGGCACCACCGGCGCCAGACCTGGCGTGGGTCCATCCTGCTGTGCTGCCCCAAGACCCACTGTGCCTTTTTCAGTAGCATCCTCTGCTCTAATTTTCTACCTCCTTCCCGAGGCTGTAATTTTTTTCCATTTTTGCTTTATTTTTCCCCTTCGGCAGAAGTTACTGTGTACCAGGGCTGCTGGAGTGGGCTGCACACAAGAGGAAGCGCACCCTGCTCACGTAGCATCTCTTTCACCAGTGCCCAGGCAGTTCAAGTCCTGTTATGATGTATAAACTTCTGACGAAAGGGAGGAAGGGAGCTGGGGAGATAAGAGGAGGCAAAACCCCTTAGGGACCAATACTAAGAGAGCGTGTGAGCTGAGTTGTGGGATTGGTACTGATGCTTCAGGCAGCATATGGCTATGGCTTGCCTCTGTCTCTGGCTGTGTCCTTGCAGCCATAAAATTCACTTTTTGCCCTGTTGCTGCTGGTGTACCGGCTGGTTACAGAAAGTCCAGCCTTGCCCCAGCTTTTCAGGCCGCCCTGATCTGCGGCTGTCCCCCAGTGCCAAGGGGAAAACTCCGCCATAGAAATGGCTAGCTCCCATCGTAACAGCAGGAGTGGTTTGCTGATGCTTACCCTATAAATGTTCCCCTTGTTCCCTCTTTCCCCGAGCAGAAGCTGAGGCTGTGAAGGAGGGATGATGTATAAAGCCTCTCCAGCCATGAAACCTGTCGTGATTCATTGGGGTAATATTCAGCCGGAGCCTTGTGTGTGCATCCAGAAGATTCACTAAGTCATTGCAACTTCTATAACATGAGGCTGCTTCTGCAAAATGGGATGTTCACCAGTTTTAGATGGTTCCAACTGTATTTGTAATAATGTTGACACGTTCAGATCGTGCGTGGTCCAGAAAACTGCTGCTTTCAAAAGATGTCAATTAATTTTGAGTTTTAATAGCCAGCCTTGATGATGAACGCCTCTGGCAATGTCTGTATTGATCTAAAAACATCCTAATGCCCCTTTCTGGAGCGTTTCAAACGGTTATTGACCATCCTTGTCAGGCTGGGTTCCATGGTTGGTTTTTATAGTCACGACTAAATGTGAATTTATATATGCAGAGCTTCAAAAAGATAAATAAAATCAGAGCACATAATCCCTCATAAACTGATGAAATGCATTTGTCAGATGCAGATCTGTATCCCCATTATTCCAGTTGCAGCCTTACTCCATGGATTAGGAATTTTGACTTTACAGGGCTAAATGCAACCTGGTGGTTTGTTGTCCTTTGCTTTTGGTAAGCGTTGTCACTGGGTGTAAACATCTTCCTTTCTTCTGCTTTCTGAGATGCATGTAAAAATGTCTTTGGTTATATTCGCAGAGGTTCTCGTTCTGGACTCCTACGCTTACCGCAGCCTGCAGTAAATAAACCACCCAGTTCAGCAGGTTGCTCTGGGTGTAAGTCATTAGGATTTGCAACTCCAAACAGCCTGATCCCCAAGGAAATGTTAATCTGTGACCTGTGCTGTGTCAGGACTGCCCTTCTGCATCTCCGAGGGCTCTCAAGATGGGGATTTTGTGTTGCATATCCTATCTGTTTGCTGTTGCTCATTTCCACCTTGCAGGGGGAGCAGAGCCTGTTTTCACACATCGTGGTGCTTACGTTATTACTAATAGGGAGGAGGAGGAGGAGAACCAGGCTGCAGCAGCACTGGCAAAATGACTTCCAAATTCCTTGGGTGGGTTTTTTGTCAAGATACTCTTGAGTTAGTGGTAGGTCTTTATAGAGTTCAGCTGCCCTTTGAAGAGGAGGAGAAGTCTTGAATTGGAGTTGGAAGGTTGTCAGACCCTTTGAAGAGGAGGGGAGGTCTTGAGTTGGAAGGCTGTCAGAGGTTGGGGGCACTTGAGGAACTACTCCTCAGGATAAACCTGGCATATCATTTGGTAGCTTTGTCCTTTGCTTCATTCTCAGTTGAACAGTGCTGTAATGAGCGTGAGAGCTGCTGGCAAGTGTGGACAGCTGCTTTATCTGCCCACAGAGGCATGAGCTGCCTCCACACTTGCTGCTTTCACAACCCCTTGGACAGGGAGCAGCACTGTGCCGAGAGGAAACAACCACCCCTCTCCGCAGATGACATCTGCGCCTGTGAAATGTGCTCTTGGCATCTCGTACTGCTTCCTGCTGTTCTTTGCAAGTGTCTTTCATGGCTTCTTGTTAACGCGTCCTTCTTTCCTAGGCTTCATCCAGTGTTCTCCTAAATGAAACGTGGCCAGAAGGGCTTAGCCTAGCTACGGGCTTCTCTGTTTAATTCTGTTCAACTATTAGAGTTGTGGGAGAGCTACAGCCTTATTTCCATCATCTCCATTTCAAGACGGGGACACTTCAGTGGGACGTATGGGTGACATTTCATTCTTCCAAAGGAGATGGTGCGGGTGGAAGAGGCCAACACAAAATTAGCTTGCTAGGAATCTGGTGTACACCAGCGCTGGTGGCATTGCTGGAGGATTGAGTCGTGCCCTGCAGGTATTGCAGTGGAGGATGCGCTGTGCAGCAATACCTTGTGCGGTCCGCAAGGTGCAGAAGGGGACAGACACTACCTGGGAACTAGAAGGGCTTTTGTCTTTGTGGCTTTTCCCGTAAGCCTCTTACCCTGCCTGAGTCAACGCAGGCACAGATTTAACAGCACAAGAAGCTGGCTTTCCTGCTCTGCTGTTTTGCTGTAGGGCCTACCTGCGCCTTTTGCCTATAAAAATGAAGTTAGCAAGCAAAGAGGGCTGGGCAGTTCTGTTAATGCAGCAGGGTTCCTCATCGGAAGCGCTTGGTGGCAGACGAGCAAGTGTCCTCTTTGTGCCGGCTGTGTGCAGTGGTGTAGGGGGGGCAGCTCCTGGGGGACCTTCTCAGCCGGTGCTGTGACCCGCACGCCCAGCCCGTGGGACCGTGGGATGCAGGTAGCATCATGCTGCGTGTGCTTGCTGCTCCACTCCGCCTTCCTTTTTTTTCAGGGTGATTTGTTAATCTGTGAGGCTTATTAAAGTCTGTTGAGTGACATGCTGGTTAGGACCCACGCTCTGAAATCGGCTCTATTGGCAAGCGTGGAAGCTGCAGAGAGGCTTTCTGTGGTGCTTATGGCCGTTAATCAGAGGAGTCATTTCCCAAATTGAGCCTTGTTAACTCTGTGCAATATTATCAAGGAGTTTTAATTTCCTGGCTACACCTGACAATCTGTTAAGTCTTTCTGATTCTGCAGCTGTATAAAATAGGTTACTGAAACTCATTTCCATCCTCAGCCTGTTGATGCAGGCAGGTCCGATGGCTCCTGCGTGGTACTGGGGGGGCGGCGGTGACGCTGCGGGGGTCAGACAAGTGTGTGACTACGCGTGTGCAGGGATAGGCACTGGTGCTGTAATTAGTCCTCTAGAAATAACTCTCCTGACTTGGCAAGGTAATAGGGCGTTAAAACATCCCCTGAGGAACGTCTCCAGAGATGTGTGTTGCATCAGACCTGTGTCTTCCCAGAGTGGTTGTCCTGCGGTTCGGGAGCTGGCTGGAGGGCTGAAGTCCTGTCTCAGCCCAGTTCCAGGCTGGGAGGGGGATTAGCACAAGTGAAGCTTGGGAGAAACACTGCTCCACTGCAGCTGCATTCAGGAATCCCTTAAATTTCAAGGTTTATTAAACTGAACTAACAATCAGTATCGTTGCCTCTGGAGTGGATGTTGTATTGGCTTCATTCAATAAGCACAGTAATTCATTTACTTTCTAGCTATGGTTCTTCAGTTGAATGGGGATGGGAATAATTTTTAGTCACCCTAAGGATGTGTTGGAGGAGCAATATGAAAATCAGGAGCTCTAGTGATCACTCTACGTTATGGCAGCAATATTAGCCAAGAAGTGATGCCAGGGCATGTACCATGAAGTGTAGGAAGGCCATCATCGTTACTTTGAAGGAAAGGGAATAGACTGCATCCAAAAAAAAAAAAAAAGGGTGTGTGTGTGCTATTCCTGACATTCAAACTTGAAAAAACATTTTAAGGATAATGAAATGTATAAAAAGCCGTAGTGCAGCTGTGTCACTGGGGATTGACTGTGGCTTCGAGAGTGTAAAAGTGCATGTAATGGGGTTTGCAACGGTTGGGCCAGGGATTGGAGCGATCCCAAAACAGAGTTAGGGGAGGGCACTGAAGTGGTCCCCAGCCCCAGCGCATCTGCGCAGAGCAGTTTGGCCACATTATGGAGACTGATACATATATATGTGTGTGTCTCTCTTTATGTGTGTGTATATATCTCTCTAGATGTATGGTAATTTGCTGTGTGGTTCTGGTCACGCTTTCAGGTGACCTGTTCTCTTCTCTGCAATGTGGCCATCAAGGGACCTATTTAGGTAAAAGCCTGTGCTACTTTGGGATTTTCAATCGGCGCCCCGTGCCTGGTGCGTGGCGGTGGTTGGGGCGTGCTGGGAGCATCCTGGCTCTGCTTCTGCTTCGAGTCAGCTCTGGGCAAACGCAAACCTCCTCAGCAAAACTGCAGCTGTTCCCTGGGTGCAAAGAGGGGCACGGGGGAACACCGTGAACCATATTTTTATTGCCTGAAAGCATGAAACGCTTGTGCAGGGCTTTCTGTTTTTGTAAGGCTGCACAAATGGTTCCTGCGCTGCTGAGAGATGGCAAGAAGTTTGGCAGCACCCACCGGAACGGGCAGGCACCCCATGTCCTGGCTGAGACCAGCGGGCGTTTGGGTGCTCAGATGCCTTTGTGGAGCTGAGCCTGTACCCCGTAAAGAGGGATAAATTAAGACTTTGATCTTGTTCGTGATTTGGAGCTGGTGACTTGGGGCTGGGGGCTTTTGGCGAGGTCTCCTGCACCGCTGCTGCTGGAGGAGGCTGCGCCTGGTGGGTTTTGGTCTTGCACACCAGTTTGGCTCCAGTTTAAATAGCAGCCAGTTGCCGAGCGGCTGGGGAAGCTGCTGGGGACAGAGCTCGTCTTCCTCAGGAGCAGAGGGTCAGGAACCTTTCTTCCTTCTGAAGGCAGCGAGTTTGTTTTCCCTAATCACTGGTTCTGATGTGATTTGTGCTTGTGATTTCTTTCCCATCTGATTTCAATTTCAACACGTTTTCATTTCCGTTCACTGTGTCCTGAGACAATTGTTCATGTCCAGGCCGCTCTTTTATCCTTTTGCATGTGGTATATGGCACAGGATGATGGAACATGCCTTTTCGCTAAAAATCAATGTTTTATTTCTCCCTGCCCCCCACCAGGAAGCTTTCCCAGATACAAGTATTGATTGTTCAGATAAAAGCCACGTTTACATTATAATTGCTCTTTAAACTGGCATGGAGGTGGCGGGTGCTGGGTGGGTGCCGTGGCTTGGAGCTGCTCCTTGGACAAAGGATGTTTAGAGACGTGCCGAGTGTTGGTCATCTGAAGTGCTTGGATAATATCTTGAAGAAGCCCCTGCTGTCGGCCAGGTTATACACAACGGGGAGCTGCTGCAACGCAGCCGTCGCCTCCTGCACGCTGGGCTTCGGTGCCTTCGGGGTGACTGTAGCAGTATCAATACTTGCAGTACTATTTTCAATGTTATTTTCAGTGTGTGCTCATCCTGACAGGCTCCCGAGAAGACAGCTGGGCAGGAGGGCTACGCTGCTGTGTGAAATGGCAAATAGCTGGCAGTGCTCCGCAGCGGAGGTGGGCTCCTTCCCCGGGTCCCTGAGTTGGGAAGTGGCACCCAGCCCGCGGGGAGCTGGCGGGTGTCCTCCCTGCCCCAGTCCCCATGGGCTCCTGCCCACAGCCATGCAGGAGGGTGGTGTCAAGCCACAGAGGGTGTCTGATGCAGGAAGGAAATATTAGGGCCTTCCCAAATCGTGAGTTTTACCATAAAAATCCTGGGGTGCTTTTCAGCAGCTTGTTTTTCCCTGTCTCCAGGAAAGGCGATGCCCGGTGCGGTCAGCGGTGTGTGTGCACCCACTTGCAGCTGTGCAGGGGTTGGTGGCCTCTCCCTGAACTAACCCAGGCTGCATTTCCCCCCAGTGCACCCCAGTCCCGGCTCTGTGCCACCACCCGTGACCCAGGGGCACTGGGAGACTCAGAAGCACTGGGATCTGGTCCATTGCTCCCAGCACTGGGGTGACCATGGGTTCAGACTGCTTCCTGGGGAACAGTGCTGGGGCACCCCAGGCCAGGCTGGCTGGAGAGAGGGTGCCCAGGGTTGGAGCAGGAGATGCCGTGTGGTTACAGGGGGATTTTTATATATTTGAAGGAAAAAGCTCTGCGAGGAGCAGAGGTAATGAGGGCTGTGCTCCTGCAGCTCCTGCCTTCCGCTGAGTTCCCTGCTGCCTAATAAGACAGAGGCTGTGATTGAAGCTTTGTTGGTGCCCGGACTTTTGCAATGGCTCTATTTAATTTGAATTTTTCAGTGTCCAAAGAGAGGGAGTTCCTGCTGGTGCCATTCCTGAGGAGAGAACCCCAACAGCAAAGCAACCCCCCTTCATCTGCCTGTTTCCTTGAAAGGGAGAATAGCTTTGAAGCAGCTGCCCTGCCTTCCTTTCTCCAATCTGCCTGCTGCTGCCTGCTGCATCCCAAAGCCATTCAGCGATGCCCAGGGGACCCAGTTGAAAACGTGCCTTGTGGCTGGGACACAGGGAGGGGGATGCGGGGCTGGGCGGGAGACCCTCGCCTGGGCTGGAGCAGGTTCATGCACCAGCGATCCCAGTCTGCGCAACCGCCGGGAGAGGTGCCGGATAAATAACCCCAATTAGAGAGTATCTTTCTGCTTTACACATGGGCACCGCAGGGCTAAAATGAGTTTTGGTTTCAAGCTGAGCCCATGTAATGGGTTAGCTGCTTAGACATCCTGTCCATCACATAACGTCCCTCTCAGTGGGCTGTTGTAAATGAGGGCTTTATTTCATCCCTATACGGGGGGCAAACAGCATTCAGCCTGACTGGGTGGGTTATTGTTGGGCTCGTGGTTGTTTTTCCCTTGGCTTGCCGCTCAGCACAGAAGTAGGCTGTTCCTGGCTCGAGCAGGATCCGGGGAAGCGGTGCTGTCCTCCCCTTTGGAGGCTGCACAGGGAGTTACTTCATCCGGGTTTGGATGCAGAATAGCTGCAGCATATGAGCAGAGATCTCAAATTAGGCTTTTTCTCCCTTATTTTCTAGTAGGCTGTGGAAGCAGGAGGGTCTGTGGGACTGGAACAGCCCCAGCACCCAGAGCAGGAGCCAAGCCTGGGCAGCTGCCTGCAAGGGAGATGTGACAGGAACACGCTCCCCAAGTGTCCCTGTCCCCAAAGCCTGGGCCGGGGCAGTGGGGACTGATGGCAGCAGGGCAGGATGTGCTGCTGGCTGCAAAGGCATCGCAACCGCTGCAGGGATGGAGGCGGCAGCAGGGTTTGGCACTCGGCTTCTTGGGAGCTCCGCAGAAAAAGTTCTTTTTGTTTTTAAAGGCTTGATGGTTTCTCATCGGTATTTGTTGTAAGCTTAAACTAAGTCTCTCTTTTTTAAACTATACTATCTGCAAGTCTTAAAGCTCAAGCCATCTGTGTGTCTCAGCAGAGTACTCGCCCCGAGCCCCGATTTTGCCCTCTCAGGTGCGAGCCGAGTGGGTGATGCCCTCCGTGGCACATGCTGCTCAACGATAACCCTGGCCTCAGGGGCATCTGGAGAGAGGAAGCAAAGCTGAGATTGATTCTCTTCAAAGCCCTGAGATGTATCTGTGGCAGCAGATGGTGTGAACTGCCTTAAAGTTAGTATGAAATAGCACTGAATTCCCAATTATGTATAATTAAAATGTTGCTTATTTATTTATTTTACTGCCAATGGGCGGCTCTCCTCTTTGTACAGGGGGCTCCGGCCGTGGGCTGCGGCATGGTGATTTCCCTGCAAGTGGGTGGCGGGAGTTTACAGCATCTGCAAGTGATGCTAGATTGAAAAATTATCAGTAAAATACCTGATAGGCTCTTTCTGCCTGGGACTCTCTCTCCAGTGTGCAGATGGGAACTGTGCCCCGGTATCCCATTCCAGGAAGATGCCATTTGTAGCATAACCTATCTTTTTTCGAAGTTGCACATCCTTTTCCAGGTGGACCTTGGCAGCTTTCCCAGAGTGTGGCAAGGTGGCTGACACACTTGACTGTTAGCATTTCATTAGCTTCAGAGGAGACCTCGGCCTGCTCGGGGCCGCAGCCGTGCCAGGCTCGAGGGTATTGGCCGTGCCCAGGAAGGTGCATGACAGCCAGGTGCGAGAGCCCTGTGAAACATCCGTCATTTTATGCACTGTGTCAGTTTTCTGCTGGCTTGCTTCTGGGGCTGCTCTTTGGGGAGAGCAGGACCAGCCCCAGCACTGTGTCTCTGCATGTCGTAGGCATTAGGGTCCCGCTGTGTAGGGATCAGAAATAGCTTCAGCTGGAAACATGGGTTTTCTGGGAGGCTTAGTGCTGCGGGCTTTTCCATGAGAAGGCAGATAAAAGCTGTTTAAAATAATCCTTTATTGACATACTAGAGGAAAATTTAAGAAATTGAATTTATTTTTCATGTATGTGTGTGTGTTTCCCAGCTGAATTCCCATGCCGCAGTGGAGGAAGGAGAGCTTAGTGCCGTTCTGGTGGCTGAGTCATCCCTGTCTTCCCACCCCGGGCTGAGAGATCGATTTGCTTTGGATTCAAAGGAGAAAAAAAGAACCCAGCTCCTTTCCATCATAAACACCGGTGGTGGCTCAGATCCCTTTTTTTGAAATGGATTTTTGAGAGGTATTTGCTGCCCTTCCCCAGCTCCAGGTCTCTGCTGAGCCAAAAGCAGCCCCTGGGAGACAGGGTCTTGTGGATCTTCTAAATGTTGAGGACCAGAGACTTGCTGGAGCATCCCCTCTGCCCTGTCCCCGCCGACTGCAGTGAGCTCAAGCCTGGTCCATGGCGAGGATGACGATGGGCATGGCTTTGTGCTCTGCATAGCCAGGGCTGTGTGGTAACCCTCTGCGGGGACAGACCTGTGGTCAAACCCCTGGAAAACCGGCATGTCCTTGCTGCAGGGCTTGGAGTGAGTGCAGGGCAATCCTGACGTGAGTTGGGCTGTCCTGACCCCCTCGAGCTTTCCTGGATGGCTGGGCTGGAGCCACACAGCCTGTTTCTACTTAAACTTTGCTAGAGACTGGAGTTTTCATTTCGGAGACGTTCATTCCAAATCCATAAATCAGAATTTATTGAAGGAAAAAAGCCCAGACCCTAAGCAAAGGGTCTCATCTTGCAGCTGAGGCTGTTGATGAGTCCTCCATTTCACAACATAACGCTGTGGGTTGAGCCCGCTATTGCTTTTCTGGTTTTACCCTAAGGACTACCTAAAATAGGAAAATTAAATATTTAATAATAGGCTAGATAGTGCTGTCACACAGAAGAAAAAGACTGGGGATCCTTTCATTAAGGTGGGAAGGTGTCTCCTGCTCCTCTGGCAGAGCTCAGTTCAAGTCTGTTTTCTTCCCCTTGGGCATTGCCCTGCTGCAACAGACGGGTTCCTCTGAAGTCGGAGAAGAGAAATCTGCGCTCCTTCCTGGGCGCTCATTACACGCTGGCTAATGAGCATCCCTCAGTCATGGACCGGCTGTTGGGGTTGGAGCATGCCCGTGGGTGCCATTGGGATCCAACCCCTCTGTGCCGGCATCACGGCGGGGCGTTCAGGGAGGGGATGCGACTGCAGCGAGGTCCTGTGGGAGGGACGGCGTGTGGGTCCCACCACCCAGCCCCTGCTGAACGCTGCCGGCCAGGTCTCTTTCCATCCCACAATCTGTTTGAAATCTGCTTCGTTTGCAAAAATACTCTTGTTCTGCTGGAATTTGTTTCTGTGGATCAAGGGGGTAGCTCGTGTGCGTGCGATACCATCAGGATATCGCACTCCGAAACTCACCCGTCTGTGCAGCGCGGGCAGGCAAGGGATGATGGATTGTGCTCCTGAAAGCAGCCTGACGGTTTGGTTTTGCCAGGAGAGTGGGCAAAAATCCAATCCGCTTGTCCCTTCGGGGGGAGCCGGGATTGATTTTGTAAGTCTGAGGGCTGAGCTGCTGAGAACAAAGGAGCACTTTATTTATTTTCCTCAGAAATCGATCATTTATTCGTTTTATTTTTCAGACTGTGAGAATAGCCCTTTTCCCAAGTGTGCGTTTGGTCTGCCTGGCCGTGACGGCGACAGATCTGGAGGGATCGGTGCCTTTCCCTCGTGCCGGGCTGCGGCTGGTGGGGGACGAGCATGGGAACCCCAGATGCGTCCCTCCAGACGTGGTTTTATTCCAGAGCATGCGTGAAGCTGCTGAACAGCAAATGCAACCTGCACCTTGGGAAACTCTCTCTGGGAACTGCTTGCAAGGAGCTGGCGTGCACTGGGGAAACATCACCCTCTGCGGCTTGCCGGCGTAAAGGGCAATATCTGATGCCACCCGTTAAGCTTAGGGGCAGCCTGAGGTTGATATGTGGCTCTGCACCTCAAGGGGATGGGGTTGAGAGCGGGCCGGATCCTGCCTGCCATTCTGGGTGCGTAAATCCCCCTGCGGAGCAGCCGGCAGAGGCGCGGAGGACAGTGCCCAGAGCACCAGAGCACACCAAAGGCGCTCGGTGGGGGCTGGCAGTGGAGTCCCCCGAGATGCGCGCACGGCCGAGGAGGGGTCCGTGGTACCGGACCCCACGGCACAGAGTGGGTGAGGGAGGGCGAAGGCCCCCCTGGGATGCCCTTCGCTTCGGGGCGTCTCGCTCAGACCCTGACAGAGGCTGCAACTGGTCTCTGCACCCCCAGATTTAAAAAGCTGTTGCTTTATAATTTCTCCAACTACCCCCTGCCCCAGGAAGCCTCATCCGCCAAAGAAAGGCAGTAATTTGGGAAAGATGCTGCTTGGAGAAGCGTTGGGTTTGGAGCAGGGCTGTTCCTGCTTCTAACTCGGTGCTAACAGTGTCACTTGGCTGTCACTACGGGCACTGCTCCATTGTGCCGTTTCCATCTCTAGTTAAACCTCTGGGCTCTAATGCATTTGATTAATTGATTTTTATTTCCAAACAAATTTAATAATTTGCAAAGAGAATTTCTCTAGCCGAAGCTACTATGTCCTTTCTGAATAAAAGAGGAGCAGGTGACTTTGGATAATGGGTACGCTAGGGTGAAAGAATAAGGGAAATAATGGAGAGCAGGAACAGGGACAAGCAAGATGAGCTGCTCAGGTTTGGCATCTTGAAAGTGCTGTAAAGGGATGTCGTGGTAAAAAGCAAGCTGCGATAACCGCCGTTCTGTTCGGCTCTCTGGGATGCCAATGGCTACGGCGTGGCTGGGTTTGTACTGATAGCCGTTCCTGGAGACTCTGCCGGCCTTAGTTTCTGCTCTGTGGGTTTCCATACCTTCATTCAGCTCTAATTAAAAATAATAATTAAAAAAAATAGGCAGGAGAGAAGCGTACAGGGAAGATGGGCTGGGGTATAGCACAGCAATAAGAAGTGGATTGAAACGCAGGTGTGTGCGGAGGGGGGACGATGCCAAAGCATCCTTGGGCGGAGTTGGCTTGTTTGCAGATGTGGCCCCGACGTGCCGGGACGGTGGTGGGACCCTGCGGTGACGGCCCGTGGTTGCGTGCCACCGCACCGGGCTGCCTTGGGGCTGCTTGGAGGAGGGTCAGCGTGAGCCCCGTCCTCCCGGCTCCTGATAAAAGTTCCTGTTTTCTTTTTAAGCAGGTAAGGAGATTTTTTTTTTTTTTTTCCTTCAGAGATCAACTGCATCTGATCTTCTTCAGATCAGAAGCTGTTCCCTGCCAAGGATCAAAGATCCGAACATAGCTCAGCCCTCTGAAATGAAGTAATTGCTTCATTAACTCAAATGTGTAAAATTTCAGCATAAAATGATCCAGCGATGCACTTTATCTACTGGGAACTCCTTAAAGAGCTCTTGGAAGTTAGCATGAATTAGTTTGCTTAAAAGGACCTGGTGCATGTAATTACATTTAACATTGTGCTGTCGCTGTCGCCCAAGAAATTAATCTTTAAACACCGCAAACGTTGAGCACGGAGGTTTTTGGCATTCCTCCTGTCTTCTGACATTAGGCAATCTGTGTCGCCCGAGAGGTGAGCAGCACCTTGGCCTCGCTATTACAGCAGGTTGCCACCATGTGCCTGGCTGATGCCACGTCACCTCTGTCCCTTGGGTTTTGGTCCTTCACCGGGAAGCAGCCTCGGCGCCACTGTTCACCGCAAGGTCCCGTGTCTTACTGGGGAGATTTCCCAACAATTTCTGGGGCACGAGCATGCGGTGATGGGGTTCAGGTGGTCCCCAGTGCTAGGATCTCCCTCCTGAGCATCCTCCCTCACACAGCGGGTCAGCGAGGGACCCTCCTCCGGCAGATCCCGCTTCAAAGCCTGCACCGCAGCCGTCGTCCTCCGCATCCTCGTGGGAGCGGCTGCCATGGCATCGACACTGCTGTGAATGGGGGGGTTGGTGTCTGAGAGTGAATCCCTGCGGCTCTGGAGGAATAAGGTGCTGGTTTAATGCCTCCAGCTAAGATTTCCAGAGGGTTGGTTTGTCTGGCCCAACTTTGGACAACCTGTGCTGTTCCTTCCCTTGATTGTATTTCTCCAGCGCCTTTCCCTCTGAATGAAGAGCTGCATTACAATTCATTTTCCCATACAAAAGTGCACCCAAATGCGTGCTGGCAGCTCTCTAGGATGACAGGAGCTTTCCTGGGTGCAGGAATTACATGGCAGCTTGAAGGATCGCCGGCAGTAGGAGATAAAGCAGGGCAGCCAGAAAGATCTGTGCATCGTGTATCTGCCTGGACGTGGTTTCTCAGGCCGCTGCGGATGGATAAACGATGGCACGCAGAGGGCTGGAGCAGTAATTTCATGCGAGACTCGATGGTGGGTCACTGCAGCAGTGGAGGAGAAGTTAATGCATTAGGATCAAAGTTTGGGGGGACAAAGGTGGTGCTTGCAAAGTGGCAGGAGGCTGGGAAGGGAGACAAGCAGTGCAGGACAAGCAAGGATGCTGCGGAGCAATTGCCGGTTGCAAGAAGGAGGTGCCCTGCGTCCCGAGGGAGCAGTGGGGGAGCACTGGAAGCACGCTGGGTCTCTTTTCAGGCCGGGTTGTTACCGGCGTGATGTTTGAGCTGGGGTTTGGGTGTCAGGCTCCCCTTTGCTCGGTAGCTGATGCTCTCTTCGGAAATGGGGTGGAGGAGGGACCTGGTGGGGCTGGTGCCAGCGCAGGGCAGGCCGGCGCGCTCCAGCGTCCTCCTGACTCCAAACTTCAGACAGATCCCAGCAATAATCGTGTGTCTGAGAGCAAGTGGTAGTCAGTCATGCTGAATTAAACAACCTTTTATGAAGGCTCCTGTGCACGCTTGGATAAATGAAGGCGCCTAATAGACAGTGAGTCATGACACTCTATTTATCTTCCTTGCTGAAAGCCTGAGCAGATGCAGGGACCTCTTTTATCTGCCAGAAACATTGGAAAATGAATTTGTTACGTATGGGGGGCTGGAGGGGTGAGATCATGCCAGCAGGCTGGCGCTGTAGTCACCGCAACGAGCAAATGGGTGTCACGGGTGTCCCACTCCCATCCCTGCCACAACACCCGGCACAGCGGCGGGGTTGATGGCACTGGGCTCTGCTTGGGCACCTGGAGCCTGGGCAGCCTGTGCTTTCTGCTTGAGCAGAGCAAGCTTTTGCTAGCAGTAAAAAAAATGCTGTTTTTTAAAATACATCCTTATTTTGGCCATAGCTGGGCAACTCCCAGGAGCTCCTTTTTCAGCAGCTTTGTTCTCTGTGTGCAGACTTTCCAGGAGCTGGGTTTTCCCTGCTTTGGGGACTCACTCTTTAACAGAAAACCTTTTCCCTTGGCAGTTTTATTTCCAGCTCCAATGTGATCTCTGCTGTCAGACCTGATCAGAGCAGAGGTGTGTGACCCGGGATTCCCGCCTGCTCCCCTCTGCCTGGCTCGGAGCCTGCGGCACTCGCTGCCCCTCCCCGTACCTGTCTGCAAAGGGGATAGCAGTTATCCCATAAGAGGTGCTGTGCTTAATTACTTACAGTAATTAAAACCTCTTATGGAGGTGTCAGATAAAAGCAGCGTGCCTGCATGGCAGCAGGGAGCAGATGCTCACTAACACCCATCTGCTCCTTAGCATTGAGGCCCTTCTGTGCTTCCTAAAGTTCCTGCTGCAGCGGCAAAAGGAGGATGAGGAAAACAAGGATGCGGAGAAGTTTAGGAGGAGGACGAGTTCCCATTGCTCGCTGCCAGCGTGTGCGAAGAATAGCTTCGATTACTTGTATGCACTATGGGAGGGGCACTCGGTGCTGGGGAGAGCAGTTGGACTGATGGCTTCAGACCCAGGTGCTGCCAGTAATCCTTGAAAAAAGCTTTTAAAAAAATTAAAAGAAGATGAAGAAAGATAACGGCGGTGTCCTCAGAAGGCAGAGCGTGTTGTTGCTGTAATGCAGAGCGAAGCATGGGTGCTGCTGCGAGCGTGCATGTGTCTGGCTCCGCTTCCCGAGGGCTGTAGCTGTTGATTTTGATGCAGTTTCTCTTCTGGAGCTTCCTCATGGTCGAAAAAATGAAGGAAAACAAGAGGCTGGGCAGAAGGGGATGGTGCACACTGGTCCATGTGTGGAGGGGTGTGCTGGGGAACGGTGCTGCCTGCCCTCCTGCCGGCTCCCTCCTGTAGCCTTCAGACGAAGGAGGGATGCTCCTTACCAGGGTGGTCCTCCCGCTGCCCCCGCTGCTCAGGATCTCTGTGGACCCACGGAGATGCTTCCGCTGTCTGGCTGTGGCCGTTTGCACCGCAGGCGTGCAGCGATGCCTTTGTGTTGCAGCAAGAGGTGGAGCCCAGGGTGGATTTTGCGGAGTGGAAGCGCCGATGGGACCCGTGTGCCACAGGGATGAAGCCCAACTGCCACGAAGCGTTTGTTACATCTGCGTAAAGTTAATGGAGCATGGAGGGTTTATGGAGATGAGCGGAGCGGGGAAAGGGCTTGGGTTTGCAGAGTGAGAGATGTTAATAGCATTGTGCTTGCAGTATGGGTGAGCGTTTCTGTAAGGGGCTTGGATTGACTATGGAGCCATTGGGAATCTTAGAAATTTTCCAAGTCATTTTTTGATTTCTCTCAGCCATTAGGGGAGAGAATTTAACATACAATTATTTTCTGTACCTCAGGAAAGGATGTCAACTACTTGTGTTACCGTTTTCTTTAGCAAATTGTTCCTTCTTCCCTACCCCACCCCCAGACAAAGGCTCAGACCAAGCTTGCTCTGCTCTCCTGGTTTTAGTAGAGCAGCTGTAATACATAATACAGATTTCCAGCTGCAAATGAGCAGGTGCTGGCAAGAATGAGAGTGGTGTGCGGTGTGGGGCTCGGAGGAGCCGAGAGGAATTTGGCAGCACGTTTGCTGGAGCCGGGCCGGCCGCTGGCCTCGCGTGTGGCTGCTGCTCTCCTGCTCCCTCCCGGTGCTTTGCCGTTACCTGGGCTGAGGGGCTGCTGCCCCGCGGGTGCAATTGTAAGGGATATCGTAGAAACAGATGAGAGAGCCAGAGACATTGCTGGGTGGAGGCTTTTGAAATAAGAGTATTTGATGCTTTTCCTCCTTCGTCTTTTTCCCATGTGCATCAAGACCAAACAATTTTTACAAATAGCTGGTGAGCGGCAGTTAATCATAGATTTTAATAAGTCTGTTGTGCGTCGGTGCTTGGCATTGTCTCTCCTTCCTTTCTCCCACACTTTAGAGATGGGAGCTGACAAATTTTTATAAATGAAGGTGCTAATTTATCCCTTGCAAGTTTAAGCTGAAGGAAGAAGCCCTAGAGCCCCCGGCACGGGACTCGCATTGGTGTGAGAGCCCAGAGATCCCTCCCTTGGCTGCTGGCAGGTCCAGATCCCTTCTCGGTGAGGCAGAGTCTTGTTGCAAGAATTTGATGGGGAAAAGATGGGGGAGGATTTTGGAGCTGTAAATGATTTTCCTTCCAGCATCTTCTGCCAAGGCAGGCTCCAGATTCCCATGAATGTGTTTGCTCCGGCATGGAGAAAGGAGGAGATGCCGGGATGCTGCCTGCGAGAGCGTGCCTCTGCCGGGGGGTGCTGGGTCCCTCCTGCCCCCCCAGCCTGTCTCTCCCCACCACGGTGTGCTGGAGCTCCCCGGTGCCGTGGGGCTGGGCTGGAGGGGGAGGTTTGCAGCTGAATTGAGACTAAAATGGATCTCAGGCCACCTAAGAAGAGTTGCACGGGCTCCTCGCACAGAGACTTTGCCAACGAGAATTAAGTAGCCCCATCCCTCGCTCAGCAGCCTGGTTGAGCATGTTTAACTTCAAGCATTTGAGAGCTGTAGGAGGAGAGAGGCAGAGCTAAAGCCAGGCCTAATTAGAGAGGAGGAGAAGGGCTCTAAAGCAGATGTGAAAAGCTAGAGATCTCCACAGACTGGTTTGAATTCGGGAGCTAAATAAAGTGCTGCAGTAAGGAGGGTTTTTTTGAGCACGGAGAGTAAATAGCGTATTCGTCTCTTTGTGTACCGCTTGTGAATGCAATAAAGCTCAGCTCATGGCTAATGCAAACAGTTTTCATTAAGAAATAATCAAAAATAAAAAGGCATTTCACATGCTGATAAGAAGTCAGTTGGTTTTTGTATTTCACTAGCAGTTTAAGCCATGCTCAAAGCCATTTATCTTTTTCCAGTGTTGGCTGCAGAGGATATGAAAAATGCAGCGGGCTGCACATATGTAATTAAACTTTTGGCAGAATCTTTGCCCTGCAGCTTTACTAAGAAATTCAATAATGATAAATGGAGTTGAATATATAGAGGACTTTTTGTGAACAAGATTTAAAATCATGTATGACGCAGATAATTATTTGCCACACAATTGTCTTGGCAACGTTCTTGTGAGCACCCTTGTCTGATTGTGTCAGCTATTCTTTAAAAACCCACCCCTTGTTCTACTCTTATCACTACCCCAATTTGCTATTGAGGCTTTCTTGATTTCCAGCCAAGTCCCTGTTTAGCCGTAGTTATTGTTTTGTTCCCCTCGGCCTGCGCAAATGCAGCGTTTCAGGCTGGGAGCACTCTGGGTCCTGCATTTTGTGTGACAGCCGCACAAGTCCCCTCCCATGCTGTGTCCAACGCTGTGAGCTGGTATCGTCAGTCCGCTGTAATTATCCTCTCTTTTTTTTTTTAATCTTTTCCAACAGCAATCGGAGGTAAAACACATTACTTGACCCGTGTGTGGTTTGTGGTCTCACTGTTACGTGTGACACTACTGGGAAAATTATGCTGGGGTTGTCTCCCTGATTTTGATGTTGCTGCCTTTATCCTCTGCTAACACACCGATAACGTGTCTGAGAGACAATTTTGTGTTCAAATTGTCCATCCAAACCACCCTCAGCACTTCCCCTATAAAAGCTGCATCTGTTCTGTTTATTTCCCACAGATTTCCCCCATTTGCTGCTGGCGGGAGCAGAGCTCCTCGTCTCCGCAGGCACCGCGGCATCCCCCCTGTCCTTTGTCAGCGCTCTCCTTGGAAGCACTTCAAAGATGCTTGTAAAAAGTGTAATTTTCATCAAAAGTTTTTTTTGAATAGCACCAAGCAGACTACTTGTAAGTAAAATAAAATTTAAAAAAAAAAAAAAAGGTATCTAATAGAAGTGGCACCTGTGTGCTGGGACTGAATGGATACCTTAGTGGGTGGCAGGCTCGTGTTAAGCAATGGCACTGGTCTGGGCATTCGCTTTCATTACCGAGAGCCATGAAATGGAACTTTTCTGGTAATTTGATAATGGGGAGAGAGTGCTGTCAAAACGCCGTGGTAATTCTCGACAGAATGGGGATAGCTGAAACTCCCCCAGTTATGCGACACGAGGAGACGAACGTCGGCCGCCAAACTCTTTGCTTTGTTCCTCTGCGGAGCCGGGGAAGCCGAATGCCTGCGAGCCGAGTGGGATGTTCGTGTCTGATGCTCTCATCAGGCATCTGGTTTCCTCAGGTATGGGCAGCCCCGAGGCGCAGCTGGGTCCCTCTGCGGCGTTCATAGCTCCTCTCTGGGGCTCTCCCCCATGCTTGTGGCCAGGCGTTCAGCAAAGCACGCTTTTTCTCTATGAAAATTCACCCACAAATAGGAGCCGGGGGAGCTGAGATTAAATCCTGGGAGAGGGAGCCGGAAAGGCTTCGCTTCGATGTTTAAACACCAGCAAAAGCCTTGCTCTGCCTTGCTGCAGGAGTCTTGGCGGACAGCGCAGTTTTATGGGGAACCCATCAAACCCAGGGACAAGGGAAACGAGGAGAAAGTACAAAAAGCCCAATAAACCAACAGCTCAAAGCACTGGGAGTTTCTGTGCGTGAGTGCCTCGCGATTGCCGGGATGGGTTTGGACAGCTGGGTCAAGCTGGAGCAGGAGGCGGCTCTTCCCTTCCTGGGAGCTCCGCGTGTGTCCCGAGGGGACAGCAAGCAATCCTGGGCACCATGCTGCCGCGGGCAGTCCCCTCCCTGCTGCCAGTCTGGGGAGAGCCACCATTCCCCAGGTAATGGTGCGTGAGAAAGAGCTGAACGGGAGACGGGAGTGCGATAGCAGGGGGACAAATTAACATCTTTGCAAGCAGAGCAGATGCCAAGGCAGGGTTGTTTTGTTCAGAGACGGGAAGTTAGATTTTTGGAAACACTGATGACATTTGGTTTATCGGTTCCGTTAAGTGCCAAGCGAAAAGCAGTTGGGAGGTTTTGATTTTTTTGGCTCATTCTGCCTAAACCATGGGGACAGGAACCGGGACATCTGGGCTTTCTACCCGTGGATTTGCTGCATGGCTCTGGGTGAGGTAGTCGTGCCTCCCGTGCCCGTCCCCTGCCTGGGACCACACGGCCATCATCTGTACTGAAATGATCAGATCCTCCCCGATAAAGTAAATCCCTCATTTTCTTTAGTTTGTCCTAGAGAAGATGAGGGTGATATGGTCAAGGACTTGGCCGGAGCAGCGAGATGGGGTGATGGATGGCTCCTCGGCTTGGCTTTTTGTTACGTGCTGTGCTGCGGCTGGAGGGAGAGGCTGGGTAAACCCAGGGGAGGAGGAGGCAGGCTCCAGCCCCAGCCTGGTCCTGGGGTAGAGCTGGGCTGGGTGAGAAAAAGATAAGGGAAGATCTAAGATTGCAGAGGAAGATGTGTTGGACGCAGGCTTGTACTTTCTTGGGTGCCATATGCTTCTCTTGAGTGAACGGCTGGGTTTGTTTTTAAGCACAGTCTTAAAGTCAGAAACGCTAAGGGTGGACTGGACCAGGTCGTATAATGAGATGAGCGAAAAGAAAAAGAAAAAAAAATTGAAGAAAATTGCCAGGGATGGAGTGGCCTGCCTGATGTCAGTAACGCTGTTCTTCGCCGGTGCTGTGAGAGATGAGAGCGCAGCTGAGGTGCTACTGCACTGTCAGCAGGCAGCTTTTTTGGCCTGATTTAAGAAAAAACAAGTTACTGATACTACATCCTGCATTTTCCCTGCATTCCCCCAGCAGATACGTGAAGTCTGCAAAATGCAAAGCTTCCCCAGCAGCCACCGAAACGTCTGCTTTCAGCATTCATCCTGCATTTGTACCTCGCAAAAACTGCCTCGAGAGCTGACGTTGCCCTGGCTGTTGCGACGTTGCAGTTGCTCATGCTTTTATTGAACACTTGTTGCTTTCTATAAAGAGAGAAACACTGGCGTTTTGTCACTTGAATGTAAGTGCTCTTCTCTAAATGTCACGTAAACTGTTTTTCCTTCTCCCTGGAAAGCCCTTGATGCTGGAGGGGGATTTCTGCACCTCTCTGCATCCTCGCATCACCCTGGTTTTCGTGTAGGTGGTCCTGCAGCGTGAGCGATGCCAGGAGCCATGGGGCAGCACGGGGACGGTGCCGTGGTGCAAACCCACGCCCGCCGCGCTGCGGTGATGGGGCTGCCGGCAGCGCGCTGGCTGTAGGTCCACGGGTCAGTGTTGGTGGCCGGGGCACGGTCAGCTGAGGATAACGCTGTTTGTGGGGCCAGGGGAATGTGTGCCAAGCAACTAAAGTAATCTGGCCTGGCAGAAGAAGAGAATTTCATCTGTAAGTGACTTCAGCCTTGGCTGCCCTGTTGCCAGGGGTCTGCTGCGCCAGCGTTCCTGCGGTGAACTGGACAAGCCGCTCCGCTGGCTCTGGTTGTCCTTGCTATTGCTTAAAAAAATATATTTATCACTGTCCCTGCAGGCTGGAATGAAGCTCTGCCATCAAATGTTACTGTGCGTTATTGACTGGGCTAGGATTTGGGGACAGAAAATGTCTGGCTCCGTACGGCTAATGACAACGACAATATTTATCTGCACAGCATCTTGCTCTGTTTGCAGAGCGGCGGCAGCAGCAGCGGCCTTCTAGGGGAAAGCGTGAGAGTAGCGGGCGTCGTGGTTTGCAGCCCTGGTGATGCCGGCCGGGAATGCTCCGGTAGCACGGGAGGTGGCAGGAGGGAATCCACCGGAGAGCTGCCTGGTCCCACTGCCGTCAAGTGGGGTTTTAGTCTTTGACCTGGTTTTTCATACCAAAATATATTAACTTCTTGGGTTTATTTTCTGGGCTGTTGAGGACCATTTTGGGATGCCTTCATGTGTCCGTTGTTGTGTTACAGATGGCAAGATGCAGAGTGGTGCTGACACTCCTGCTTTCCCAAGGTGACCTCTTGTGTCAATTTGCATGAGCCCTCTTATGCTGAGGTTCTTAATTGGCGCTGAAAACGCACGCTGTGCAATGTGCGACATGACGGTTGGGCATCATCCTGCCTCCAAATGGCAGGGGAAGCAACTGGCATTCCATCAAAGCGGTTTCAGACAGCTCCTTACACTGTGTCTGCAAAAAAAATTCTTGGAGTGGGTGGGTCAAGGGACAGGAGAGGGAATTATATAAATCCAGGGGGAGAGAATTCTGTTGTCTGAATGTCAAATCTTTAATATGAAGCCGTAGCTGTTGCTGTGTGAGGTTGATGAATTTGTGCTCCTCGTTTCTTGGCTTCCCTTCACCTTTTCAAGCTGATGGTGAACAGTGAAGGTCTTGTTGTGTATAGGCTTTAATGTGGTGCTGCCTGGTGCTGATTCCACCCTTCACAGCCCTAATTGGGGCTTGGGTTTTAGTGGCATGGTTTTAAATAACTGGCTGAAATAGAGCCGATAGTAATGGTCCTGCTGGGAGCAGAGGTCTGGGAGAGCCCGGGGTTATCCAGTGATGTCTTAGCAAATGGCAGCAGCAAATCTTTTGGTAGCGGAACAAATAGTTGCTAAATACAGCTCAGCACACTCGTTTTGTGACTGGAGTTTGCGGGGTTTTCCTTCATCAGCGAAGGCAGTGGAACTGCAGCCCTGCCAGGTTTGGGGTTGGTGGGGGGTGACTGTCTCACCGCGGGTCCCTGCGGCTGCTGCCCGGCAGCTCTGTCCTCATCATCCTCATCAGCCACTGGTCCCAGAGCTCGTCCCTGCCAGATCGGGACTTTGGGTTTGCAGGTGGGTGTGAGCCCGGGAGTGATGCTGGGGAGTCGTGTGGGGCTGTGAGCAGCTCCCAGGAGGAGGAGGAGGAGGAGGAGGAGGAGGCAGAGGATGAACTTCTGTCTCGGGGTCTCCCTGGCCCATAGGCTCTGCGGTCTGCACTGGGGGAAACCAGAAAGTGAAGCGAAGTGGGGAGGGGGTGGGCCCAACACACACTTGCTTTGGTCAGTGTTTTTTCTTCTCTCTGTTTTTTCCTTCTGGGAGGGGAGGCCGGAGATGCCCAGCTGTCCGTCTGTCACCCTCTGGGCTGACCTGGTTGTTTTTCTGTACCCCCAGACAAAGGTGAGAATGGGGAACCCTATCAGAGGAGGAAGGGTGCGGGGGCCAGCCTGCCAGACGGCCCCTCGGCGTTCCCCGCGGCCAGGGACGGTGCTCCGATGGCCGGCAGCAGCAGCTGGAGGCGGATTATGCTGATGATCCTCGCTATAACCATCCACAACATCCCAGGTAAGTCCTGTCCGTCAGTCCGTGCAATCCCGGCTCGTGGGCAGCCTCTTCCCGGGGTCGGTGCCATCCTGCGAGGATCGTACAGGGCTGCCGCCTTCTCTCCTTCTTTTTCTTGCTGGTCTCAGATGACACTGGCCGAGTGGGTGCCTGGGTGCCTTTTGACAAGGTCTATCATGTCAAATCTTGCTCTTTTGGTAGGGCTGAACCATGTAAGGTCTTGGCAGCAAAACCCCTTATGGGGAGGGGGCTCGGGGGGAGCCTGCGGGCTCAGGCTTGCTGCTGCGTCTTGAACATCTGCAGCCCCACTCACTATTGCCGGCCTGTTATGGGCGAAAATTGTAGATCTGAGAGTATATTAAGAAAGATGACGCCGTAAAGACAACAAATTCTGGTCTCTTTTCGTTTCTCTTCTGGTCTGCATACAGCAAGAGATGCATTTTAAAGTGCTGCTTCTCTGCAGGAGGACGTGCAATTGGGGGTTTCTTATTCAAGGGATGGAGTTTGCCAATAGGTGGAAAACTGCAGAGCCCTCAGCCTTGGAGGACTGCGTCCTGCCAGGGGGTGGACTTTGAGACTACAGAAAAAGATGCAGTAAAAAAAAAAGATGGGATAAATTTGTAACAGCTGAGGACGCTCGACTACTTTGCAATTCTTGGTGACGTTGAAAGTAATATAAGGCAACCTTTGCACACACTTGCTTTCCTGGTTTCCTCTCCCCTCCCTCCTCCTCCTCTTCTCCTTCCCATCCCCTTTCCTTTCTCTGTTCTCCGCTCAGTCTCTGCCTGTCTCAGGTCGTAGCCTGGATTGGGGGATGCGGGAGGAATAGGAAAAGGCTTTTCTGCAGAACTTGGATCCGTAAACTTGGGGAAAAACGATGAGCGCCTTTGGAAGAGCCGTGGTTTCTGAGCTGGCACGAACGTGTGGCTTGTTGGCAAGGAGGCGGCTATTGTCAGCCGTGAGAGCTGCTGCAGCACGGGGCTTGCTTTAACCATCGGAGCTGGGGAGGGGGGAGCTGCCTCGCGTCATCACGTGTGCTTTTTGATTTCGAGAGTGACTTTTATCTGATGCCAGGGCATCTGTCTTAAATTCCATCACTGCATGGGCTTCCCGGGTGAAAAGGCTCCGTTATAGGTCTGTAATCTCAGATCCTGTATTTCTCCCCCTGCAAGGGCACCCCAGGATTGAACGGCAGGAAGAAATCAAAGCAAACATGCAGCGGGCTGCCTCGGCATCGGAGCCGGGCTGCTTGTGAGTGTTCTTCTGCTTGAGCACTCGCGAGCCGCTGTCCCTTGCAGCCTTGCTGCTACTTGCTTGTCTCTGGGCAGTAATTGCTTCCTTCCAGCCAGTCATCAGTTCCGAGTACCCTTGGGTACTCCTGCTCCTGTGGATTTTCCTCTTTTCATCCCCTTTTTTTTTTTTTTTTTTTTTTAAATTGTAGGTAGATAACTCAGATGCCTTAGTTCAGTTTCATGTATTGCCAGGGGAGGCAGATGCCTGGCAGATGAGGCAAGTAGGGAGCTTTAAATTAGCCACGCATGCAAAAAAAAGGGGAAGCATTTGCACCGAGTGAACCATAATTGGATTTCATCCTTCAAACGAAGTGTCAGGGAGCTGGGGTGAAGAACCAGGCGGTGTGTGCTCTCGCTGCCTCAAGCTGTGTCAGTTGGAGATTCCTGTCTCTGTCACCGGCAAAAAAAGAAAGTTTTGCAGACGAGTGAACAAAGCATCATCCAAAGCAGTAGGTTAATGGCAACACTGCCCTGGCTGCTGCTGAGGTGCTGGTCTAACCTTTCATTGCTTTTGCAAGAGCACAAAGCCACCCTTAGACGGTTACAGAGGTGCAGAAATTCTCTCTCACATCTTAAAGGTCACAATATTAAAACTTAATATCCAGAGGGATGTGTGAGAGGGGTGGCCTGCGGATGGTTCTGCTGCTCAGCCCCTACCTGAAGGCTTGGCTCAGTGGGGGTCACTGGGTCATGGTGGGGCTGCCTGTCCCTGCCAAGCCCTGTCCCCAAAGTCCCCCTCCTGCTCCTGGCATGTGCCTTTCCAGCAGCCCCACAGCGCTGTTGTGGGGCTGGGTGGGTGACGCTGGCTGTTTGTGCTTGGTGGGGCCGCTCAGCGATGGCAAAGCCCAATACCAATGTCCTTATTTCAATGGGGATTTGCCCAAAGTCATCCAGAGATTTCAAGTCGCAGAGGTTGGACTTGAGCCTGTGTCTGCCATCGTGCTCCCCAGAGCCCTGCCTGCAGGTCACGGGATGCCAGCACTGATTTCACCCTAATAAATAGTTCAGATTGTGATTAAAACTGGAGCTTGTGGCCTGCCCTGTTCATTGCCAGGATCTGGTCTTTCTTGCATGAAGAAGCAGGTGCTGGTCCAGACTCTCAGTGAGCAGCGGGATGGGGCTCGGCTTGGCTTTCGCTGAAGTCCTTTTGCTTTCCCAGCAAAGTCTCGGCAGCGCCTGTGGCACTTCTCCGATCCGCTGCGGCCTCTGCCTGCGGCGCAGGGTTTGGAAACACTGTAATGCTCTACCTCAATTATCATCCCTGCGAGCGGAAAGGCTGACACTATAATTAGCACAGACTCCTGCAGCGTAATGACACCTCGGTTAGTGTGTGGGGCGGCAGCTGGGCGAGGAGGCGGGAGGTGCTGAGCCGAGAAGTTGGGGGTGCTCGGCACCTCGGCATGGCTGCCAGACGCGGGCTGCCGGTTTGCCCGGCCCCTGGGCTTGCAAAATTGCTTGGCGCTCACTTCGGCAGAAGTGCACGGCTCCGGTGCCACATCTGCGGTGCTCGCTCTGCTTCCCTGCGAGCCCAATGCACTTGCAGGGAGCCTGTCATCGGAGTTCGTCCAGATAGTTCCGGAGGGTTTTCTGTCCTACCCTTGTCTTCATAACGCTTCATAAAACTTCACATCCCTGGGAGGGGGATGCAGCGCTTGGGTTGCTGCAGCGAGGAGGATGCAGCCAGGAGAGGGCTGCTCCTGTTCCTGCTCATCACTTTGCTGGACCTCCGGTCTGCCCGAGTGCCTCTGATGGGCTGGAGGTGGTCTGGCTCTTCTGAAACCTGCGGTGTTTTACACCTGAGCCCAAACTCTACCAAGTCCCTCCATCTGATGGTTAAAACCCTCCCAAGGACCGGGTCTGGCCCTGTTCTGCTCTGCCGCTTGTGCGGAATGGGTTCCCTCTTATTATTGCCAGCAGAGAAGAGTTTTATTTACTTTGAGCCCCATTTAGGGATGAACATGTTTCAGTCTTGGCAATGCATCTCTCTTTGGTTTCAGGCAAATGTGCTGGAAGCTGGTTAATGTGCGGGTGAGATAATTGAATGTAAAGACCAGCCTCTCGCATTCAGTTTGTATTTAGTGGGCTCTGCCGGCAACCAAAAGGTTTGTTAATTTGTTCCAAAGCTGAGGCTGGCAATGTAAAGAATAAATTGATAATGACAGGAGATGCCAAACTGCAGACTATTCCTGCTAATTAATATTCATATATGCTGGGTTTAGTGGAACATTAATTATGTATTTAATCAAGCCCTGTTTATTCTGGTTTATCTTTGTACCTTGGGTGGCTGTTATGCTGAAGACTTCAGATTAATTAAAATGTTACGGGTGTATCACAAATAACAATTAGCGAGGTGCGAGTTGAACCGCCTTTCTGTTTGAGCTCATGTAGAAGGGAGGAGGAGAGCCTGGTAGGACGGAGCTCGCGGGGCCGTGGCTCCGCTGCCACCTCCCCGGGGAGCTGCTGGAGGGGTCTGCTCTGCTCTGAGCCGAGCCGCGGTGATGGGCAGGCAGGGATGTCCCCGCTGCGCGAGATCGGGGAGGTCCTCCGGCGTGGAGGTGCTGCCGGAGCCCCTAACGCTCACACCCGCTCTAGGTGAGATGGAGGACAGGACCAAGGCCCTGTTCTGCAACCATCGTCATGCGCCGGGGCTCTCCCTGGAGTCACGGTGCTCACAGGGGTGTCGCGGGGGTCTGCGCCTGCCTGGGACCCTTGGTGGCTTAACCAGAGCCCGAGTCATTTTCTGGTGGGTGTCCGTATCTGGCAGTGGGCATGGGGAGGGAGTTGCAGATGTTGGGTTGTGGTGCTGTCCTGCCTTGCTTTCCTCCGTCAGCTGGGAAACACGGGTTTCTCTTCCACAAACACCGCTCAGCTGATGGCAGGCACCTGGCTGGGATCCTGCTGCGGGGACCGCGGTGCCCCATCCCTCTGTCTGTCACCCTGAGGAGCGTCCCTGCCGGCGCACCCTCCTCTGTACCCGCTTGCTCCTGGGGGAGGCAGCGGGGCTGATGCCGGGTCTGGTTGCTGGCAGGCACCAGGTGATGCTTCCAGCCACCCTAACGTTGCCAAGGAGACCTGAATTTTCCTTTTTCTTTGCGATGCTTTGGGGCCGGAGCGGTGGGCAGAGTGGGGTGGCCCCATCCCCAGGAGCTGCGTGCAGAGCCAGCGTCGCCCGCTTTGCTCCAACCTTTTCCTTCCCGCAAGAAAGTATCTTGCTTTTCCATGTTCAGCCCTATCATTCCACATTTGCTCCCTGTTTGGATTTCTGTGATGTTTTTGCCTCAAGTGTCACCGTTAAGCAGAGGTGTCTGGGAAGGAGCAAATGGGACGCGGCAGCGGCGCCGCGGCGTGCGCAGAGCCTCTGAGTCATGGTGCGAGGCGGCACTGATGTTCCCTGCTCGCCCCACAAATCTCACGTGGCTCCACCTGAGGTTTTCTCTCCAGTTCCCATTGCCAGAAACCCATTAACAAGCTGGAATTTGTTATTTTTTTTTTTTTTTTTTAATGAGAAGGAACAACGCAAGGAGCAGGACAGAGTGTGTGAGCTAAATATGGAACAAATTCACCCTTGGTGATGAAGATGCTGCGGGGAGGAGGGAGGGATGGTGGGGTAGCGCTACGGGCAGGAGGGAAAAGATGTTAAATGGAGAAAATTTTAGATGGTACCATCTATGGGAAGGACGAATGAGTCTCCTGGGAAGCTGCACTGGGCCGGGGGGAAGGTCCCTGCACCCCCAGGTGACAAGCATCCAAGTTCATCCCGCTTGGGACTGCGCTTGGAGATGGCAGCAAGAGGCATCCAGCTGCACCACGGTTTGGCACCAGCACTGTGCTTTGGCATGCAGCAGTGTTTTTGGGGGACCCTCCTTCTCTCCTTGCCCAGGAGGGAGAGATTTAGCCCCAAAACTCTTAGGTTGGGTTCTGGCCAATGCTTGGAGCGGGGGCGAGACGATGCCCGGGGCAAGGTATAGCTCGGGGCTGGTGTGGAGGGAGAGGGTGCAGGGTTTAGAGTGCTGGCACCCTGCTTGTCAGCCCTGTCACCGCCGGGCTGGCGTCAATGTCTCTGGGTGTCCTCACATCAAGGTACAACCGAGTCCTTTACTTACAGCGGCGGTTCCTCGCGTTGGAGATCGATTTAGGCCAGGCACCTCCTGCTTGTTCCCGTGGCAGCTCTGCGTCACCTCTCCATCCCTAAGGAAGGTGCGGAGTCTGGCAGCAAGTGCTGCTGCCACTTTGTTTTATCCTGAGGAAACGCGGGTAGAAAGGAAGTCTGCACTAAAGGATGGTAAATGTCAAATTGATTTGAAACATGCTTGTTTGCAGCTTCGCCTGGGACGGAGAACGGTTCAGCTGAGTGCCCTTGGGCCAGATAGCGTGAGACCTGCCTGCTGCCCTCTGCGCGGCGGCATCTGGCTGGGGACAGCCCAGGAGTGCGAACTGCCCACTTAGCTATGGCAGCTGCCTGGACGCTTGCGTTTCTTTATGGCTTCTTACAGCTTTAACCAGCTTTAATGTCCTTTTATGCGTCTCCTACTTCATGACTGTCTGGGAGAGAGGAGCAGATGGCTGGTTTTGGTTCTGGTTGTTGGCTGATGGGTGTGGGGAATTGTGCCGTGCCAGCAGCTCGTGCTGCAAATGGGATCCGGCCGGCCGCAGGTGGAGGAAGCTGGTGGAACCCCAGTGTTGTCACCCCTTGGCCCAGTCCCCTGTTGTGGACATCTCCAGTGGTGGACAGTGACGGTGGTGGACCCGTCCCTCCTTGGCTGACCTGTCTGCACCTCTGCCAAACCCAGCTCCTGGCATCGAGGGCTGTAGGTGCATGATGTAGGTGCGCAATGTGCTGCTTGGTTGTCAGCTGGTGGAGACGTGTCCAAAACCAAAGGCTATCTTCCCACTGGTGGGGAGGGAGCTTCAGGGTGAGGTTTGTACCTAAACCGTGGGGTGATTTGACAGCGACATCTCCCAGGTGAGCAGCGGCGGTGTCTTGCGGCCACATGGCCGTGGTTGACTCCAGGTTCGACGTGCTGCACCGGTGGGCGCGAGGTGGGATGCTGGAGGCTGCAGCTTTTTAAACCTTAAACCAAAGCAGCACGGTTCAGCCAGAGCTTGTCTGTCAGACCCGAATCAGAGCTGGTACTTTCTGTGGTGGAGCCGGTCCCCACATGTTGGGGAATTGAAGGATGCAAACAGACTGCTTGTTGCCGAAGGGGAGGGTGTGGAGAGAGGGGTTCGTGGATGGCTGCAGCAGCACAGAGGTTGCATACTGTGCTGTCAGATTGGTGTTCCTTGGGAGGGGGTGGTTTCCAGGCTGGTTACTTTGTCATTAGCAAAAAATTGATTGTATTTGTTCTCCTGGGACAGGCGCTCCCGTGCACTCAGCCTCCCAGGAGAAGGCTGGGGCAATGAGTGTGATACTGCGTCTCAATTATATATAAAGAAAAGTGATCATTTATATGAATATTCTCAGAGATCCATTAAAAGTTGGTAACATTCATTTTCAATGATGGGGTTTTTTGTTGGTCTATTGAAATTGAGACTGTTTTACAATTGTTGACTTTAATACTCATTTGGTACCCACTGGGGTTTGGCAGAGCGGGAGACATTTAGCTGCGCCGATTAATCTGTGTCTCGTCTGTGTGATGCGTCTTTCTGGAATTACAGCAGACCTCCTTCCCCTTCTGCTGGTTGCATTGCTATTAATGGTTATTCTTGGACACTCTTGGAGCACCTTTGATTTCTACTGAAAGGCATTATTTTTAGTAAGAAAAAGGAGGAAAAGATTTCTCTGCTGCTTGCTTTTCAGACAAGAGGGTGAAAAGGAAGACGCAGGTAAGGGAAGGTGTCTGCATGTGCGGTGAGCACGTTGTACAGCAATTTGATGGAGTTAAAGTGCTGCAGAGGGTCAAGGGGAGCGGAGGAGAGCGCTGGCCCTGGGACTGGCTCAGCCTGCGCTCGTGTCTCGGAAGGATGGAAAGATGCACGTTTGAACAGTCATGAATTTTTCACGGCACTTTCTGCTCCGGGGAGAAAAACCAGCCTGGGACGTGGCTTTCCAAGGCTGCTGCCCATCGCATCTCCAGTTTGATTTGCAGAGGGACCCTTTGGGCGCAGATGCGTCAGGGATCGAGTGGCTGTTGTTCGCAATGGTGCTGTGACGTGATGGCCCTGCGAACGGCCCGGGGGGAGAGGAGAAAGGTCGGATCAGATGCAGCCCATGAAGACAGAGCTGGGTGTTCAATGTTAACCGGAGTGTTTCGCACGGCGGTGACTCATGTGGGATCAGGAGGAGCACGGCCGCACGCACACGCTCGCTCTGGGAAAGGTTGCTTTAACCTTTCATTAAGTCTTCCATTAATTGTCGCCTCATCAGCACATATTTTGACATTTTCATCTATTAAGCACCTCGATGGATTGAAACGACTTGCTCAAAGTCGTTAAGCTTCTGTGCGAGGGGGTGGAAAGCATGGGGAGGCGGCTGGGCGGGGCGAAGGGTGCGGGTGGCAGCCCCAGCCGCGGGTGATGCTCTCGGCAGCGGTGGGACGGCTCTGCCCCGCTCCTCTGCTCGAGGCAAGAGGCCACCAGCAAAAACCTGGTCTTGTAAAGGTGGAAGCTAAAAAGAAATCCTCCCGCAGGCACAACAGGGCTCTCCTGGGTGCCTGTGCGTGCCGTGCATCGCTGTTCCCCTGTCCTCTGCCTGCACCCAAGGTGTGGGTGCCCTTCTGCAGAGCAGGGCTGTGTCACTGCCGGGGACGGGAAGGGCCCTGGCCCCGGGCTCTGGGCTGATTTTGGCTCTGTGGCCACTGGCTTGGCTCTCTTGGGACTTTACTCTTTACTCCTCCTGGGCAGATGGAGGCTGAGGCTTTGGGTCCAGGGTGCCTCGGGAAACTGCGTGAATAACAGCCCGATGTAAATGTAATTTCATGTATTACGTGGGCATGGTTGGGAAGTTTTCCTCTGTAGCCCAGGGGGTGTTACAGCCCATCACACTGGCACCATTAAAGCGGGAGAGAGCGTGGGCAGGGGGGCGAGAGTCGCAGGGTCTCTAATGCCCCACTGACAGCAGCTCATATTTCAAAAACTAATTTGTAGGCAGACACCTGGAAAGCCAGTGGAGAACTGATAATGTACATTTATCTCTGCGGCATCGTTTTGAGTTGGTGATCGGTGTTTTGTAAGCGGTAACAGCCACAAAGGTGACAAAAGCCAATTAAATATAGTATTTTCACCAGCTGGAATGAAAGTCCACTGAAATATGCATGTGGAAGCTCCTTTTCTTTCTTATGTCCATCAGATCTTGCAGGTCTGTTGCATTAAACATCGGTGAGCAGTGGCCTGAGAAGTCATTTGCGTGCTAGAAATGAAACATTAAATATCTGTGATGGATTCGGGTTGTGTGGGGTCAGGGAGAGCCTGTTTTCAGCACGGGTTGGTCCCTGCTTTTAGGATAGTTCTGGTTTGTTAATCTGGGAAAGAATTTTCTTCTTCCAGAAGAGCATTGCCATGATGAAGGAGCTTTGGGATGTTGGGCAGTTAATTTAGTTCTTTAAAATCAGGTACCTCTGGTGTGAGCAGTGGCCGTAGGCTGCTTCATCGGCTCCTGTTTTGTTGTTGCAGCCCAATGGATTGAAATGATGATATGCTCCGCGTCGTTGTGCTTTGGTGAAAGGGGGAGAAAAGTGGAACAGGATGGGATGTAGACGGTCTGGCTCCTGCAGGATAAGCCAGGAGGTGGCATTAGGGGAATTACCTCATGCTACCCAAATTCCACCTTGTTTAATGGACACAAACCCTTGAGCAAGGCCACGGGCTTCTCTTGGGCTGGTTTTTCCCCCATCTGTTGCCATGAGTTGCCTTGTGTCACACCCTACCAGGTTTGCTCTGGTCTCGCTGGTCCCCTCCTTATTTCAAACCCAAGCAAACCCCTTCAGCTCGGCTGGTTGCCCACAGGTGGGTTCGCTGGTGTGAGCGCCCAGTTCTGGAGGCTTTTTTCAGACAAACCTCCTGTGAAATTGCCTGGGAACCCCACCAGGGTAAGGCATTTGGTGGCCTATTGGGGCTTTAAATCCTCATTTAATGGCTTTTTAACTCCATGGCATTGCACACAGCAATATGGTTTGGCTTGTTTTGTGTCCGTTCTGTTGTTAAGCACTGGCGAGCTGGGGATTTCAGTGTTTGCTTTTCCAGGTGATGGCAGGCTCAACCCTGTCATCATCTGCTGTTTTTCATCACCTCTTGCATAACCTTGATGGGACCCGTCCACAAATCCCTGGAAAACTTGGAGGCAAAGCTGCGCCATTAGTTTTTATCTTTTGAAATCAAAGCGGCGGAGTTGAGCTGTCTGGGCACATCAGAAGCTTTTGAGATGTTTCACCTTCTTTCAGCTTAGCGCATGTACGTCATGGGCCTCAGCCGCTCCTGAATCAGTGCTTTTTTAACGCCTGAGCTAAGATGTGATGCTGAAGCGAGTCTGTGGTGGCTTGCCTGCAATTCCCTACCCAGAAAGGCAATTTCTCTCCATTTTCAAACTGCCTGGCTTTCCTGTGCTTTCCTACTGCTGCCCTCCCTGCAAACCTTTATCAGGTTTCGCCCACACACGCCTTTTTTCCCCCGTGAACGTGGGATTGCCTGAGCAGGCACTGGAGGGCTTCCCATCGGTACCAGCCGTGCCGGAGCTGGCAGCTCTCTGCACGATGTGCACAGCCATGCTCACACGTTTTAGTTGTTTGCTCCCTCCGGGGCGTTACGGTGTAAGATAGCACCGAAATGGGTTTATTTCTCCTATTGCCTTTTTTTCACAGCCAGCATTTCAGAGGGGCAGCACGGTGGGGCTCAGCTGGGTGGGATCTGTGGGGCTTCGTGGCTCTGCCTGCTTGCTGCCTGCATCTGCCCGTGGTTGCAAATAGTTGTGAGAATAATGATTGCCCAGGACTGCTTTGTCTGAGCAGGTTAATCCAGCTGGTGCCTTGCGTTTTGTTTTCTCTGTCCTGTCACCGTCTGTTGGCAGGGTCAGGATGCGAGCGCTGCGTGGGCTGTGGTGTGCGAATCCGCAGGGGAGAGGGGACCGGACCACTTCCCCGTCCCACCGACCCTCAAACAAAAGCTCTTGTTCATTGGGAACCCAGGGGAGGAGGGGGGACGAGTGAATAATTCATACCGCAAGTAATAATATATGCAGCTATAAACTGCAAATTAATCATTTAAATTTTGTCTTTGTGTTCTGCTGGTTAGGGTAATAATTAGGAGTGATCTGGCCTCGTTAATTGCCTTCTTCTGCAGGGCTGCAGAGAAGGCATAAACCAAGCTGAAATCCTGCTTGGCCAATGTGACTTTGTCACAGCTCCTGTCCGCGTTGGGACCCCGCGGGCAGCTTGTACACGTGGCTGAAGGGCTCCCTTCAGGTCAGGCACGCTGTCACCACTTCGTAACAGTTCATGACGATGTAATGCTCGAGGGACTCTGCGCGTTTGCTCCGCCCACACCACAATCTGCTGCTGCTCCCTGGATCCTCCTCATGTGCGCGTTTAGAGGACGAGGACTTCTCCGTGGTTATCTCCCATCACGACAAACCTGCCCGAGCCCGGGGAGCTGTGTCCCACCTGGGTGAGCTGAATCGAAGCCAAACTCTAATGAGCAGCAATCTGTTATAATAAACTGCAGCTTGTTTTGTGTTCATTAAGTAGCACGGCAGCTCTGACGGGTGCCATAAGCGTTTAACCGGAAGGTGTCTGTGTGGGCAGCAGTGGTTCCTAGTGTGGGGATGGAAAACCTTACACGTGCTGATGGGGCAGTTCATGTGCGTCTGGAAAAGGCACCTTTCTTCTTACTGCCTTCGAGGGAATTGGGGCAGTGGGCTTTTGGGCGGGAGGTAGCATCACCACGCTGTTGTGCTAGTGCGTTTTGCTGAAAGTCCTGGGAAGCGGCGAGGGCGCTGCCGGTGTCTCGGAGCAGCCGCGTGGCCCGAAGCAGGAGGTGAATGGTGTCCCAGGGCTCCTGCACTGCACGGGGAGGTGGAAATCCAGCCAGGCGGCGGCTGATGGGGAAGTTGTGCCAGGGATCCAGGTGCTCTCGCTCGGAAGAGCCTGTAGTTATGGACGTGGAAGAGAAACACAATGCAGAGAGTGGCCAGGTTGCCTGCGTTGACCAGCGGATCAAGAGTAAGAGCACTCAGAGCGCCGCGCCGGGACCTCTGGTCTTGTGCCGGGGCTTTGGGGGAAACGCCGCTCTGCGGGACCGGAGCTGGTGGGACATGCTGCCGTGTGTGTGTGCGGATGATGGCTAAGCAAGGCCACCTCCAGAGCCAGCGCTAGGATTTGTGTTTCAAATGCAAAATGAGATCCACTGCTTTCTGGCTTGGTTAAGTTAAAAAAGAAAAAAAAAGTCTTTCTAAAATGACTTTAACCTCCTGCTTGCTAGTCTTATAACGGTGGATACCTAGAAACATGAAAATCAATGAAATCTGGTAATCTCTGCGCTTTCTTGTGCAGTAATAGCAAAATGATATTACCTAGAGCGAACTGGAATTCAGTCTTGGGGGAGAAATCTCAGGGTTTGAATAGTGGCGACAGGGACATGCTTAAACTCTCATAGAAATACAAACCTCATTATAGCAAGATTAATTTCCCACTAGGAACTTAACAGTTCTTTGAAGAGCAGGATGAATAATTGATGACATGTTGGCATCCATAGTACCTTCTTAAAGGAAGCATGTTCATTTGCTGACCCAGGAGAATTAGTTTCATAAATCCTCGCAGGAGGAGATAATGTCACTCCCAGCTCCGTTAATGGTGCTGCCAGGCTCGAGGTGCTGGCGGGGGACGCGGGGTCCCAGCCTTGCAGGTGGAGCACGGGTCAGTGGGTATAAAGCACTAAGGAACGTGCAGCTGTTGCAATACGCGGCATTACGGAGGAGAAGGACTTGGGCAGCCGTTTGAGCCCAGCAGTGCTTGCTTCGCTTAATCAGAGGATGCTTTTGCAATGAACCCTGTGAATGTGTCTCTGGCCCGGCATCTGCGTTGGCGCCCGCAGTCCTGTGTTGCATGAGCTAACGTACACCCAACGCAAAGGGTTTTCTCAGCATCGCAGACTCTTTCCTTTGCTCACAAAGAAAGGCATTTACTGCTGTTAAATCCATAATTCTTGCCATTTCTTTCAAAGCTCTGCAGGCACAAACCTCCACTGAGCCGTGCTCTCCTTATCTGCCCCAGAAATCCGATGTCCCCGGCAGGCAGAGCTGCGGTATTTCTGCTGTAGGTAGAAGTTATTTACAAACCCTGCTTTTCCTCTAATCTTTGCCCTCCCTCCAAGCCCAAGATTTTGCCTCCGCTCAGACTGTGGGATCTGTGAGTTGCTTCTTGTCTTACCGTCACCGCGGATCCTCTTCCTCCTCCCTTGCCTGCCTGGGAGGGCCACGCTGCATCCCCAGAGGAGTTTTCCTTTACCTGGTATTTTTTAGTCAAAGACACCCATGGGTGGGCGATGGGTGGGCTGTGCTGCCGGCACCCTGCCGAGCGCATCCTCTCAGAGAGCGGGATGCATGGGATAAACTAACAGATAATGAGCAGGTCTGTGTTCTCCGGTCACTGCCATCCTAACCTGCTTGTGCATCAAGAGAAGGGGGGCGGAAAAAAGAAACCCTAACACCTCTGGTGCTGTTCCACAAGAGCGGGCTGTCAGGTCTGCCTGTAGCATCCGGGTGCGTTCTGCCTGCTGCCACATTCTTACGTGAGACGAGGCTGAGCAGAGGGCAGGCGAGCGGCATTGCTGCCTGCAAAAGAGACACGTGTTATTGGTGATCCCAGACAAGGCACAAACTCCGGGATGCTGCGATGTCATGTTCTTTATTCCTGAAATCCTGCCTACGTGATGAGAAACTGATTTGGAGAGAAAAGTGAATTTTGTTTAGCGGATTTTCTTTAACATTCCTGTAGGATATTGTTCTCTGTCCACAGCCTATGTTCATTTTCTTGCTCTTTATGGCATATAAGAGCAACATAATAACTGGGGTTAACTTACTTGCCGCTGTAATTTATCACGGCTCTGTGAGCGATGCTTGCTATTTACTCGTTTGGATTTCTAAGGAATCTGAAGGGCTTTTATTTTTGGTTGTTTTTGTGAACAGGCCTTCTCCCGAGGATTACGAGTGGCTTCCCGTGGCGGTTGCGAAGCTCGTTGCATGCTCAAAAACAGAGCTGGTGAGGGCAGGAGCTCGGTGAGCCCCGTGGAACCCGGACCCGGGGTTTGCAGGAGGGTTTTTTTGGCTGCTGATTGAGACCGAGAGCGGGCAGCTGAGGGCTGTGATCCCTGCCTGGCTGCATAAGCTGCCCTGGATAGGATTTAAAATAGCAGGCTGCTTAATTTCACCCGGTTCTTTCAGCTTGCCGAGCTCCTGCAGACTCGGGTGGTGGGTGATAAGGGAGAGGTTTGATGGGATGGAATCAGCCATTCCACTTTCAAGTTGATCCTTTGAATTTAAGGCTTGTGTGGCATTTGCAGCTGGAGGTGCTGGGGGACGAGCCCTGCTATGTGAGCCTGGAAGCGGGTGCTCTCTGCACAGCTGGGTGCTCTCTGCACAGCCGGCCGCTCCGGGCAGGGCTGGAGCCAGTGCTTCTCAAAAAATAGGTACTGGAGAGCGTGAGAACAAAGAAACAGCGTTCAATGCTGTGGGCAGTGGCAGAAGGTGATTTCAGACTGGGGAAAGTGGGCAAAACCAGATTTCAGACCAGGGAAAGTGAAGCGGCTTCCTGGGGGAGTTCAATCTCTTTTAGTTTCCCAGCTTCTGCATAGTTCGGGGGTTTCCTCCCCTTTGATCGAACACGTACAGCACCGTCAGCGTGTACCTGAGCGGCGGGTCTGGGCTGGCTGGAGCCGTCTGTTAATGACTGAGCCTTCTGCTTTCAAAGTAGAAGCATCTCTTCAGTAAATCTCTCCTTTTTAAAGTTAGTTGTGTATTTTGTACATTATCCTCGTTCAGGTCCTTGGTATCAGGGCTGGTTAGGAACTGGCAGCGAGGAGCCACATCCAGGCGCCCCAGGACTGTCCCACGTCTACTGTGGGCTGCCTCGATGCCAGCACCTCACTCCTGCCTGAGCAAACCTTCCTGTCCTCCCTGCCAAGGAGAATTCCCTGGAAAGTGCAGCACTAGGCACTTTTTGGGGGGCTAGTCCAAAGGCAAGACACTCTCCGACAGCCCAGAGCACTGCAGTGATGCACCATCTCAGGAGCCCACGCGGTGCCCTCGGGTGGTCCTGGGGGGGCTGGAGAGCTTTGGCCTCCCCAGGAACATCCCAGCATGGAGTGGGAGCGTGCAGAGCTTTCCACGCTGAGGGGCGGGAGATAGATCAGCGTTGGGCCTCATCCCAAAGCCCATCCCAGCCAATTCGTGTGCTCCTGTGGATTAGAGCAGACGGGAATGTTGTCGCTGTCCTCCTGGCAAAACGAGACGGAACATCTTGTGCTGCTTTGCAGCTCTGCTGATGGGTCACTGAAGTGAAATTAAAGTAAAAATAAACCCAGAGCTGTAACAGCATGCTGCACACAGCCAAGTCCCCCCTGCTCGCCAGTGCTTGAACGCTGGTGGATGAGCGTTGGGGGAGCTGGGGACCTCAGGCCAAGTGTGAAGGCGTCAGAGGTGCTCTGGGAGCAGCGTGGCTCTCACTTTGCTCCCTTGGCTGACATCCTCCTTGCCAGCTTTTCATGCGCTGCATAAACCTCTCCTCGGCTGCTCCGCTCAGTGCCGTGGCTGTTGTGTCATACCGTGCCGTCACCTTCTACCTGCCCGTGGTGCCTTGTTACGACTCTGTGCTCACCTAGCTTTGCTCTGCTCCCCTTTCCACGGTCCTTCCCTTTGCACCGACTCCTCCTTGCCGTGCTGTTCCCTCTTGGCTTTTCCTTTCCAAATGTTGCGCTGGCTGCCTTTGCTGTGAAGATGTTTTTTGGTCTCAGAGAGATGCTCTTGCTAGAGCTGTGCTCTGTCCCCACTCCTGCGTGGTCCTCTCCTGCCGTGCCCGTGGCTACCGTCCACGTGGCTCTGAACGTGCCCTCTGAGGCTGCAGAGGAGGGAGCTGATCCTGCGCAGAGCAACAGCCAGAAGAAGGAGGATGGCAGCGCTTGGCCCCAGCGATGCTATGAGCTCCCAGGGCTATGAAGATGCCCTGGTTTAGATCAGGTCTGCATATCAGATGTAGTATGTAAGGAGAGCTATGGATACCGTGCATTTTGCCTTTGCCACCGTGGTCAGCAGGCTGCTGTAACACATCCCGTAGCTGTCTGGCATTAACAACAGGAGTCTCTGTAGTGACCCTCCAGCATGGTTATCACGTTTCAGTTTGAGATTTTGAAGTTTTTTTTTTTCTTTTCTCGGAAAACAAGCAGAGAGGAAAACATGCCTTTGCAACGAGTGCTGCTGACTGAGAGGTTCGTAGCTGATCCTGAAGTTAGCGTAGGATTAGTCTGATCCCTGGGTAATGCCTTATCAGGATAAAGCGTCTTGAATTGTAATGCCAAGGAAGCCCAAGAGAGGGAAAATCCCTTTGTTTAGGTTAAATAGAAGCATTTTCTTGACAGTGGCTGAGATGATTGGTCATATTTTTTCTTTCTTTGTTCTGCAACTCTGTGAAGAGATGCCTAATTAACGCCCCAGCCTGGTGCCTTCACCATGCGAGCTCTGCAGCTAACAGGGTTGTGCGGACCCTCCAGCTCTTCCAGCTCCATCGCCAGGTGCAAGAGGGGCTGACAACTGCTTTAGCCACTGAAATCCTCACGAAAACCCTCTCTGACCTGGAAAGGTTTCCTGTGGGACATGCACGCCTGCCTTCCACCCGGTTTCACATCCCAAGCTGTGGGGCTTTTGCTTTGCCCTCCGCAGAGTGGTGGCCCACCATAAATCCTTCAGTCGTTCAGGGTTGCCCGGGACTGTGCTCCTCTTTGTCTTTGCTTGTGATGGTGCCAAGAACCTGCAATCGCACAGGACTCTCTATTTTTCAAGCTGACGTCTGAGCCTTCAGTGGGTAAGGAGGTCTGCTCTCCCGTACCCATCTTCAGTGACCTAATGTCCTAGTCATCCATTTGCAGAGCCTGCAGTGCAGTGTATCTGTAAGTGGTTGACACAGAAACATTAACCTTTCTTTTTTGTGTGTCTTTTCCCACCTGAAGAAGCTGCTTGGGCTATTTATAATTTGAGTATGTGCAGAATACCCGAGAGAGGGGCTGCAGCCGGAGGGCTGAGCTGGCTGTGAGCTTTGAGTATGGGCAAACTGGCAGCAAGCTCTTTCTTTTCGTTTTCCATGTAAATCTTTGTGTATCTGCTTGCTTACCTGCAAAACAGAGTCGTTTTGAGGTTTGACATCTTCTTTGAAAGAGGCTGAGCCTGTGTTATTGAAGCGGTGAAGTTACTGTGTGATCTTGGCAGGCTTTTCTGAATGAAATACTTGAAACAAATCTCAGCAATGGGCTGAGTACGTCACACAGTATCTGCTACATACAATTAGAGGCTTCCCAAGCCTCAGCGGTGACCATGGGATGTGCTGGGGTCCCTGCTGTTTCTGGACCACGCGTGACACCAGACTGGCTTGGCTGTGAGCTCCCGTCAGATGCTCTGGGGTCAGCAGCCTGTCGGCCAGTTCGAGGTCGTGCTCGTCCTGCCCCAGCTCTCGTGTCCTCTCATGGCAAGTGGGGACCTGGACGAGCCCCTGGCCGGTGGCTGCTCTATCACCTCCTCCTCTCCACGAGCATCTCCACCGTGCTGTAGCTTCCACCATCGGCTGCTTCTCCCTCTCCAAATAAGCAGTTCACTACGCACCATCTGTTGATTTTAATTCCCCATAATTTGTTTTCATGTATATGCGATTTGTACTTTCATTAATTGTCCTGCTGAGTTTCTCATTCGTGAGACTTGCTTTGCAGCGGGAAATCGCTGTGGTTTTTCCCCTCTGTCAAGGCTATTTTTGTTATTCACACAAATGAGCGCTCTTGTCCTTTGAATTTTGCTCTCTGGGCAAGTCTCACTTAAAAAGAAATCTTTCGGAAGAGCAGTGCCAGACCCATTTGCGCGGAGCTTCCTTACACCCTCATAGCCGTACTGAGCACAGCCATTAAACGCCTTTTTAAAGATCTGCCTCCCAAAGTTTGCTTAACTGCCTGCGGAGCAGAGACCTTCAAAGCCATCACGGTGGGCAGGTGCGGCCCCTGTGGCAATCGCAGCCCTCCACGGCTCTGCCCGTCTCCCGGGCGGGTGGTGCTGGGGCAGTGTGAGCGCTTTGCACGCGCGTGTGATCCCTCCCGGGTCTGGCGTGTGCCCCGGTTCCTCTGGCTCTTTCACTAGATGGAGTTATCATCCAGACGTGATATTTGAGGGACAACTGAGGGTCTCCTTACCCCGTAACCCTGTATGTAGGGTTGATTGCTGCTCTCGTTTTTCCCTGTCTCCATCCTGAGCCTTGGCAGAAGCCTTGGATCAGAGCTCTGAGGAGTTGTCGAGTGTTTCAGTTCCCCGTGCTCAGCCTGGACTCGGGGATGTAAATGCCGTGATTATCTGAGTTAGTGCTGATTTTTATGGTGTGTTTCCAAGGCAACTGGAAATTCAGAAGACCACAAACACACGCGCGGTCCTCTTCTTCTGAGACCTTATCCTCCGGTACATGGGTAAACACTCTCAGTGACATTTTCAACCTGTTTGAATGCTCATCTGAATAGTCCCCACTGCCCCTTTATGTGGCTGCCGGCAGCTGGAGCGGGTAATTGCCTCCTTTGAAGGCTGTAAAACCCAGCCAGCTACACAAACAGGTTTGCTTTTGTTCTTTGAATGTTCCCCCCCCAGCCTCGCTTGGAGGGGAGTGATACCAGAGAGGCTGCAAAAACAAAAATGGGGATTTTGAACAAAGGAAAAAAAAAAAAAAGTAGCAGTGGTTTGACACTTTTGGAAAATCGGATATTTTCTGGGAGGGACAGGAAGCTGTGGCAGTGGTGGGAGGGTAAGAAAAGTTTGAGAAAGGGCAGGAGGGGAGCGGAGAAGGATGGAGCCACTACCGCCAAGGAGCTGCACGGAGGAGGCTGCGGCGGATCGCAGGTCTCTCGCACCCACTGCCCTCCTGGGAAGTCTCCTCGGCTGGTTTTCTTTGGGGTTTATGGGAATAACTGTAATATAAAATAATCTGCAAGGCAGGAATTTTCCCTTCTGCTTTGGAGACTGACTGTACAGGCATTGTGCTGGTATTTGGGCACGGGGAGACCAGAAACCGGGAAGGTGGCATTGCTGGGAGCCTGGTCCTGGCTTAGCGCAGCTCCTGGGGACCTTATGGGAGAAGTTGGTGTTTGGTTCTTCTGCAACCCTCCCGTGGCACTGGTTCATCTGCATCTTGCAGGGACACCTCTCTGCAGAGAGGTTTGCCGAGCCTGAGCCTTTTTGAACAGACTTTAGTGTTTTGCGCTGCTATGCTCCTTACTAAAATAGTATTTCAGCTGGTGGGGATTGTGATCTTTTCCCCTCCAGCGCACTCATAGATACAGGAATCTCTCCTCTCTGTGTTGGCTTCATGAGAAACTGCTAGTTTGGGTTCATAGTGGGGAAGCACCCTGGGCAGTGTGGCAGGCTCTTGCATTGAGCTTAGATTAAATGGACTTAGATTAACATGAGAAGGGTAACAACCTGGCCTGGAGTCCTGCTTTCCTGCTTACGCCAGTCTTTCTCCGTTGGAGTGCAGGAGGAGGGACGGTCTCAGGGCTGTTGTAGGGTTTGACCTTACTGTTTTTTTCCTTCCTGTTTCAGAGGGTCTGGCAGTGGGAGTTGGATTCGGAGCTATTGGAAAATCAGCGTCTGCGACCTTCCAAAGCGCCAGGTAAGCTACAATGCTGCTTCTTTTCTGTGTGCATCAGGTTTTGTGCGCGCCTTTGCCTCTTGGAGGTTGTCTGTCTGTCCCACATTGCTACTGAGCCAGGGTGGTTGGAGATGCATTGAATGAAACGTCTCCCGAAGCACAAGTGTGGGCAGAAGGAGCAGAAGAAATTCCTAGTGCTGTTGCATCTTCCTAGTGGTTGTGCTTGTCACACGTGACAGAGAAATGCCAAGATTTTCCACAAAAGCAGCATCCCCAACGGGTAGGAGCAGCTGCCAGAGCTGTTGGAAAGCGTACGGTGGCTTTGTTTTCCATTCCTGCCAAGCTGGGCCACTAGACTAACTGGTGGCAATAAAGACCCTCAGTCCTCCCAGCGTCCCTGCTCGCCTGCTCCCGGCATCCCTGCTTGCCTGCTCCAGCCTCGCCAGCGGCCGCTCTCGCCTAGCTCGGTTTTTGGCAGGACTAGCGTTGCCCCCGTGCTCCCATGCGAAACCTTTTGTGCTTTCTCTGGGACTGGTGTGAACACAGGGCATTAATTCAGCTCCTCCAGACTGCTGGGGGGGGACGGGCAGTTTGGGCTTCAGGTGCATTTTTGTACCAAGCAGGAGCAAAACCTGGGCGTACAGCGTGGGTGATAGCAGGGAGAGCCCTGCTGCTTCCCCATGCCCAGCTGCCCCCAGCAGAGCTGAAACTGAGCTGACTGGGGGCATTGCTAAAGAAATGGGAGAAAGGAAGAAGTCTGGTGTGAAGCAGGAGCCGGAGGAGCTGCCTCAGCTCTGGAAGAGCTGCTGGCACCTCTCGGCGGCTGGCTCGCAAAGGGCACCCTCCTGCCGAGGCTCCTCGACGTGCCGTTACCAAATGCTTTTCTTTTTCTGCTTGAATTTTACACCCGAGGCTCTTAGCACACCACGTTCCCTTCGCCCTTTGTTTACCAGACCCACGCTGTAATTTATGTGGTTTGGGGACACGCAGTGTGTTCAGTCTGTGAATAACCTGCCCGGTCCTTACGGCTCGTGGATCAAAGTGCCATTATGTCTCAGCCGCCTTGTTCCTGCCAGAGGATCTATGGGGTCCCAGGGCTGGTTTTGGAGCCCTCCAGGTTGTCCAGCCCCTTCGCTGGCTAAGCACAAGCTCCATTTGCCAGGAGCCTGCAAAGACACGAGCAAAACCTGTACCTGATGCCCTGTTACATCCCTGGCTGATGGGGGACCCATCCTGACAGCAGGGGCTGGCACCGCATACGCTGCCCCAGGCACTTTGATTGCAGCAGATACCATCCAGATTTGTGGTGAGAAAAGCAGGATACACCAGCTCTAGACGCTGCATTTCGCTAACCTTTTGAAATAAAAGGCTCTTCATAAAGTCTGCGGAGGCTCTAGAGATGCTTGAACAAAAGGACTTTTTTTCATCAGCTGCTCAGTAGAAGCTAAGAAGCCAGAAGCAGCTGGTTCTTTCTCTGTATTTACAACAGCATTAATCATGTTAGATGAAAGGTGGAGTCTGTACCATGAAAATACCAATGCAAATTTAGTCAGCTGCGAAAGGAGGCAAAATAACTTCATTGCCATCAATCTGTCTGTCACTGTCGTCTGCGGGCAGCCCAAAAATCACTTGGTGTAGCCGCTCCGCCATGAAGCCATTTGGAAATATCCAAGAGTAAAATTTTAGGTGGCTGATTTGTGTTATGTAGGCTTAAAAAAACCAGCAGTGGAATTATACTCGATGTGAATTAACATGAGAAATAGAGCTAACTCTTTTGACACATCCGAAGGGGAAATTGCTCCGTGGCCAACCTCAGCTCTTAGAGGACATGACAGTTGTGATCCCCCTTGTGTCCATTATTTTGAAATAGCGTTTTAATGAAACAGCTGCGTGACTCGGTTTACCTCCTGCATTCTGCTTCTGCTTCCCCCTGGGTGTGACTAACCGCGTTAGCACCAAGCTGAGCCGGAGCTGGGGTGAGCTGCCTCTCCGGAAGGCTTATTCCTTCAAACCGTGAATCGTGCAAAAGTATTTATGAATGCTCCAACACGCTCGGAGCCCGAGCAAAAGATGCAGACGCCTTGGGATGCTTGCAATGGCTGGTAGATGTTTCCAGGGTCGGCGGCGGCTTGCCCACGCTAACCAGAGGACCTTCCTTGCTGACTTGTGCTTGGTGAATAAATGCTGGCTTGCTTGGGGAAGCGCTGCCTGATTGCGTTGCTCCCAGAGGGGCGAAATCTTGGCAGGAACCTGAATTCATTCCAGCTCCTGGTAAGGGCCCTGGTGAGACACAGCTGGGCTGTATCCTGAAGGGCTGTTTTCAGAGCCATGGGTTTTACAAATAAGCAGCGTGTTTGCAGAGAGACAATTAGGAAGAAGGGGAGAGCACCAGCCACTCTGCAAACCTCAGCGGCGCGGCAGCCGTGACGTCTGGGCGTCGCAGGCAGCCAGGTGCTGCTCTGGCTCGGTTTGCTGTCGGGCTGGGCTCAAGCGAGCTCTCTGGGTGCCAGCTGCCCGTGCACCGGAGCAGCTCACGGGTGGGTGTTGCAACAGGGTCCCTGCCTGCCTCGGCCGGCCGTCGCGGTCCCAAGTGCTTTGCTTTTTTCATGTAGCGCAGCAGTACTCCCCAGCTTTGTCAGGATGAGGGTTAACACCCCGTTCCTGGTAGCGCGCAGGGATCCCGCAAGGCTCTTCCTAGGCTGAGGACTTTTCCCTGCACCGGCAGCTGGCAGGTTTCTCGGTGCTGGCTGCCTACCTGCCCGTGGCAGGAGGGGTGCTGCGGGGCTCCCGCCCTGGCCGTGCGCTCGGGGCTGCGCCGGTGCAGAGCTCAGCCCCGGCTGAGCGTATGGCGAGGGACCGTTTTGGGGTTTTCAAGCGCAGTGGGGCTGGGTGTGCTGCAGAGACGGGGCTGGCTGGGAGCCGCGGTGACCGGTGAGCACCAGCACGGGCAGCGTAAGCTGAGTGGTTCCGGCAGAGACCTGCAGCTGATGGTCTGAGTCAGGGGGACGCTTTGGGCTTTGGTTAAAAACCAAAAAAGGATGTTTAGGAAGCAGGGTGGGATTCTCGCCTTTTAAAACACCCGGTGCTTCGCATGTGCTGGCATCAATCACCTCTGCCGTTCTGTGACACTCTGGGCTCTCGTAGGGTCCTGCCCCGTACCTCTGTGCTTGCAGGATCCGGCTCTCTGGGCTCCTCCATCCACCCCATCTCCCCAGAGCATCTCGATGCAGCCTGCCAGGCCCCTGCCCGCACTTGTCTGCGTTTCTTTGCTGCCACCGGGTGTGCAGGCTCCGTTCCTGCGATCTTGCTTCTCCACAGCTCCTCTCCACCGGTGCCAGGGCTCACCCTTGGATTACAGCCCCCTCGCCTTGCGAGTTGTTTCATCTATGACTTGCGGCGTGGGGGGAACCCACGTTGTTTGGCCTGTTGGGGGATGTGAGCGAAACGTGGTCCTGTGCCCGAGCAAGGTGGGGTCTCACTGGGGAGGTTGGATCTTTGCTTTTGTGAGCAGGTGGGTGTTGGTGCTCCTTCAGCTGGGCGGCACACGTGAGCCTTTTTTTGAAAGGTGATGCAGGTTTTACGGCAGTTTAGACAGGGCTTAGGATGACCTAATGTCTGCTTTTGGGGTGTTTCACGTCGGGGGCTGAGCTGCTGCTTGTCCTCAGGCAGGAGCAGGCTGCTGCGGAGCATCCTTCCCTGCTGCGGAGCATCCCTCCCTGCTGCGGGACTGTTGTTCACCTGCCCAGTTCCTCGCAAGGATAAAATCGTCAGAAAGTCCCACGGGCTGGAAATAGTGGCTCAGGACAAAGCTGCTGCGGGTGAGAGAAGAGGAGCAAGACCCAGAGCGAGCGTGTGCCCGGGGTGGAGGAGCGATGCCCGTCCAGAGGAGCAGTGCCCGGTGTGGGGTGTGCAGCCAGCCCCGGGAGGGGAAGGTCCCCTCCAGACGTGAGCAGGGAGGCAGGAGCTGCTTCTGGCTGCCTTCCAGGCAGGAAGGTAAAGAGAAGGGCAGCCATGTCTTAAAAAAGCTGTTTTACCTCCCCCTCTTTGCACACTATAGCGTGGGGGGAGGAAACCCTCTCCACCTTGTGTGGCTGATTTAACAGGAACCAGATGGGGCTGGAGCTGCTGAGATCAAGACGGGATGAATTTACACTTCCCTCGGCTGCTCTGGGGGTGCAGAGTGGGCAGGAGTGCAGGCAGGGGTGCAGGCAGGGCTGTCTAACGCCGCTGCGCTTTGTCGGTGGCTTCCCCGCAGCTGGGTGTAGGAAGAGAGGGGCCGGGGCAAGTCCCTGCTGCTGGCCCCGCTCCGCACGTCTCCATCCGCCGGGGCTGTGGTGCCGGGGAGGTGTGTGTGTCGGGGAGGTCTCCCTCTCTCCCAAGTCCCTGCTGTGTCTTTTCGAGGACGAAAGCACCCACCAATGAACCCTGGGGTGACCCTGAGCCCCTCATCCCATGGGGGTTATGCCTGCGATGCTGGGCAGCTGCGAGGTGGGGTCCGGGGTTGGTAGGGAGGAGATCCTACGTGCCAGCTCCACTGTCCCCTCTGGATCCGCATCCCTTCCCTCGGGACCCGCCTCGACACCGCTGCGTTGGCACCCAGGAGCCTGCAGCATCTCCACTCCCGCATCCCCTGGACACGCGGTGGGAGCTCGTGCCTTGGCTGGAAACACAAGAGCAGAGGGGGAGGTGGGGTCCCTGGGGACCTCTCCTTTTCTCCCCCCCACCCCATCAGAGGCTCTCCTTTAAGAATCAGCACGAGGGACTGGTTACCCCCCTCCCCATCCCACCCAGCATCGTGCTGTTGCCTTGGAATGATGACTGGATTTGGGGGGAGCCCGGTGGTGCAGGGGAGCAGAGGGGGCGGTCCTGGGGCAGGGAAGCAGGAATGTAGGAGCCGGGTTCTGCTTCTTGCCCCTTACAAATCCTCCCTGTACTATTTGCTTTCTGAAAGCAGGAGGCAGCTTGTAATCGTGCTGTATGCAAGCTCACAAAAACCAAATCCATTTTCTTACGGAGCATTGCTTCTTCCTGTGAATTTTTTTTCTGTCAAAGAGGAATTCACCATAAAATGAATTTCCTTGGTCAGGATTGCAGGAACTCCTGAACCTACATGCGTTATATGCAGAGTGAACAGAAGACTACTGTAAAAAGCCTGTGCCAGCAATTTTGCTTTTAATAGGAGAAAGATTTGGGAAACTCTTTAAGATATGGACCCACTGCCCTGAGGAGGTGGATGGAGGGTGAGGGTTTCGCCTCTGAGCGGCAGCGGTGGGGGGAGACAGGGGTGAGCGGTAAAAGCAGGACAGTTTCTGCAACTGGTCTCCTCTGTGCAGTGTGTGGTGCCTGGACTTGGATGGTTTCCTTGGCTGGCTAATGTGGGGAGGAAAAGGGAATCTGTTGCACAATTAACTTTGAACCGTCTGGATTTTCTCTGCCGGTCCCTCTCTGGTTGATCTGCTCCCCTGTAAGGAGTCACAGCACTGTGTTTCCAGCAGTTAGGATATTCACTGCATCACTGGCTGGCAGCACAGGCGATGGGCAATTCACCGGCTGGTACCCGCGGTTCCCCCGGCCGAGCTGCTTTCCAGCTGGGATGTGGAGCCTGTGCGCTCGGGATGCTCTTCCAGCGGAAATAATCTCCGTATGCCAGATCCCCCTTGAGCGTGGGTGCATGGGGGCTCTTCTCCCAGTCTCTGTAGTACGTGGTGGCTGCGTGGGTGTAACCTCCGAGTGTGTCATTTTGCAGCCTCAGTATTATTTTGATGTTGTTTGTGTGTATAATTTAAAAAATATGATAAACGGTTATGATTAGGGCTGGAAAATCAAGCCCGACGCTACTGGGAGGTGCTGGGAACAGGATTGCCAGTGCAGTTTTTGCTAGGATCTTTGTAAGCACACGTTGCAAACTGTGGTCTTTGCCTGGATGCCCCCTCCTCCCCGCTCCAGCTCCCCTGCTCTCACCGTCCGTCTCTAGGTCCCTTGGGGTTTGGTTCAGGCTTCCTCCCCATCGCAGGACAGAGGGTACGTGAGCACCGTGGTGCCTGGCTGCAGCCCCGGGTGGTCTGCAGGGACAGAGCGTCCTCTGAGGATGGGGGTCCTGGGGAGACAGGGGTCCCCAGGGACCGGAGCTGCTGGCTGTTCTCATGCAACACGGCACGGGAGCCGTGGGGCCACCGTGCGCTGCAGCGTTAACTCGGTAAGAAAGCAGCCTTTGTCACGGCACGAGGCTAAGTCTGGTCACAAGGGACAGTATGTGCCAGAAAATAAAATACAAAAAAAAAAAGATAATTTCAACTGCGGCAGGGTTTTCAGGTCCTGAGTAATCAGTGAGGTCTAAATTTGGCAGAGGGATCATTTAATTTTAATTTCAGCCAGTGCTGCGAGCCGTCCCCAGCCCCGGGCCGGAGCTCCTGCCCAGGCGGGTGCTCCCGCAGCCTTTTGGCTTTGCTGCGATACGCGCCGGGCTAACGGGGCTAACCACGCTGAGATGACGGGCGACTCCTGCCTTGTCTGAAAAAGTGTTCATCTCCTTTGCCGTACGTTTGCTGTACTTGTTTCACTAAATACCTCCCTGTGCGACGGTTTGAGCAGCCGAGCCTGGTGCTCCATCCCCACGTATCTCTTACGTTCTGCGTTTTTGTTGCTGGCTCGTGTGTGTGCTGCCTGCTCCAGGCACCTTCCCTGTGCTCTTGGCATGGACGGGGCAGAGCTGCTTCTCTACTTCTTTCATCGAAAACAGGAGATGAATTAGGACAGTGCGGACCTGACTGTTAACAGCAAATAACTTGGCTGGTTGCAGGCAAGAAATATCTGTAAGTCTGACTCGAACGGAAAAGACAGAATAAAACATGGATGGGATTTTACTGCACGCCTCCTCTCCAAAAGTGCGTGGTGCATTTTGGTTTTATATCTGCTTCTGTTCCAAGGGTAGAAAGCTCACATCCCTGCTGATGGCCAGGAAAGCAGAGGTGCCCGGGATGACCTGCCGGCTCTGGGCTCCCAGTCCGACGCTGGCGGTTTCCGCAGAGCAAGAGCGGCGGCCGAGCCATCCCCATCCCTGGTCGCTGCTCCTCTCCCATCTGACACTAGGTGGTAACATCCATGCTCCTATCAGCCTGCTCTTGGCAGATTTGGGGCCGATTCATGGTTTCGCCGCTGTAGGGCAAGCCCTGGGGCTAACGGGACTCCCAAATGTGGCTTTTTTTCCGCTGGCAAAATGCCTAGCAGAGGGCTGCTCTTTCAGATGCGAGAGAACGTTCAAATAAGTGAAACCGATACCGAGTTAAATGCTGTAAATTACTTTGAGCAGATGAAATATATAAAGGACTATTAGTTTGAAAAATAAAGTGAAATGTTTTGTTAAGTCATGGGTGGTCTGGGCACCGGGTCCTCCTAGGATACCCCAGATGCAAATAATTTAGGGAGGTTAAAAATGGTGCAGGCAAATTTTTGGCAAACCTCTACCTTAGGATGAAGCTGTGTACGTTTAGGAGTGGGGGGCCACGGGGTGTCGGTTGCTGCCTCTGGTTTAAAGCAGGGAGAGTTGTGGGGCCTGTGTTCACGGTGATGATGGCAGCTTTCCCTGTGTGGCTGGGCAGCGATTCTCGGGGTTTGCATGGATCCCCTTTAGCAGCTGTATTAGTCAGAGGGTGAGCCGGTGGCAGGGGAACCCCTCGGCACTCGGGCAGGGAGCAGAGGCATCTCCCCCCTGTGGGTGTCACCCCCTCAGCACCCTTTTTTCCTGGGCACAGCACTGCTGGGGGCTGGGACCCTCCTGGGCGAGGTGGACCTGCACCCGGCGAGCTTTTCTCTCCTAAATCCCAAGCTCCTCGGGGCAGGGACAGATTCCTTCTCCCCTTCAGCAGCACCCAAATCCCACCAAAGGGTTTGTTGCACCCTCTACCCTCTTCTGCAAGCTGCAGGTAATGTTTTGTCCAGGGTCTGAGCCCTGCTCGCGGCGGATACAAGGAAGGGGAAAAGTGCGCGGTTTTGTGGGTGTAATGTTTAACTTGGGCTTGCCCTTCGCCAGCACAGCTCGACTTGCAAAGTGCCTTTGGTGCTGACAGACCATCGCATCGTGGCACCGGAGCTCCCACCGGCATCCCACCTGCCCCGGCTATCTCCTGAATGAAAGCTCCTATTTAGGGCAGCTGGAGAGC
>JAVKLA010000002.1:36899526-36926810 GCA_034782735.1 Sagittarius serpentarius | reverse complement strand
GCAGCACAATGGTTCCCATTCATCGGCCCTTTTGCTGGGAATGCTGGCCTTGTTTTGATCTGTTGTGCCCACAGATTGTTTCCTGTCCAGCTTTGGTAAAACAGACAGAAAAGAGGCTTCGAGTTGACAGGCAGACTTTGACTATGGCTTGGAAAATATTATTTCATGGGACAGCCTGTGCCTCCCACGCTGTGTCTCTCAGGCTGGAAGAAAAAAAAAAATCGGCTTGATTAATGTACGGAGATTGAAACCAGGCAAAAATTTTATACTGTGTTTTCTTTGAATGAATGGAAATCATTGTGGTCTGAGAGACAGCAGAAGACACACTGGGTTTTTCTCTCGTTCGCACACATGCAATCTCTGCCTCTTGCTTATGAATAGATCCACAGTGGAGCTAATAAAGAGGTTGCTCGGGTAGGATCAAAATGTGGGGTCGAATCCCAACCTCTTTATCAGATGAAGGCTGCGCACAGAAACACCTAATGGAAAAAACCCACTTATTGATGGCAGGCGAGGTGCGGCTGCACGGGGATTTCCACTTTTCCCCAGGATCCCAGACAAATGCTGCTCCTGCAGCCAGGCTGCTCCTGCCTGGGGTGCAGAACAAAGCCCGGCGCTGCCGCTGGTTACAAAATAAAACTGTTGGAAGATGCTTATTAAGCACCTTTTAATTAGCCTCTCCTGAAGGTAGGTGTTTATTACTAAGTGAGAGTTAACAAGTGGGGTAGGTTTCTCGAGGGCTTTTCTTTTGTGAATGAATGGTGGGGATGGTACCAAGGTGCGTTTTCACCACGGCTGGCGCTCTGGAGAAGAAAGTGGTCTGGAAGGGTTTGGTGAGCCACAAACCAGGACTGTGGCTCCTCAGCTGCTGCGTTTCTTGTCGCGGCTAATGAACCTCCGCAGCGATGGCCGGAGAGATGGAGAGGAGAGGGAGGCTCTGGCCAGCGGCGATGGCTTCTTCCCAACAGAAGCCTCAGATGCAGATGTCCCAGCCCCTGTATGCAAACATGCAGATTGGTTTTAAGAAAAGAAATGCACAATTTAGGCAGAAGAACAGATCTCTGCGCTGGATGAAATCAGGCTGCGTGGATGCTAGGAAAGCGCTCTCCTCCATCGCTTGCTGGGAGAGCTGGGGCTTTGGTTTGGCAGCGAGGGGACAGACGCCGCGCACTCGCCCTGCTGCAGCAGCAGAGCTGATGCACGTGCCCTCCTCCTGCCAAAGCCTTGTAGTTCTCTCTTTGCCCATCAGAAAACAGTCTTTTATGGTAAACGGGTATTACACCTCTTCTAGGTCATTAGGAAGAGGAAGCGGGTGCCTGGGAAACAAGGTGAGATGGGCTCGAACCGCTTCCCTGCCCCCGGGATGTTTGCAGGGCTGTGCAGTATCAGGCAGTACGTCTGTGCAGTATCTCTGTCACCTTGGCTGGAGTTCCCCGGTTCCTGCTTGAAGCCTTAGCAGATGCTGCAGGACCGCTTCGATGCGCTTGGTTTGCAGCGTAGGTGAGACCTCACGAAGCAGCCCCCAGTGCAAGGCTGAACGGAGGATGGCCGTGGCCCGTGGAGCGGCGTAGCTTCCCTTCCCACTCCTTATCCTCGATAAACAAACTTACACCACTGACAGACAGAAGCCAGACTGACCATGATGTCTTGGCTTCCTCCCGTATCCAAGAAAAATTATTGCTGCGTGAATAATGAAATCAGCATGACACCAAACACAACAGCGCGTTCAGCCTTTCCCGGAGCAGCTCCGGAGCTACCGATGGCTCCCGTCATCTTGCGTGGCCAGGTCTGTGGGACGGGTGGGAAGCTGTGTGGCCTGCAGTGTTTTTATTGAGCTGCCTTCAAAGCTACCAGATGTTTTCCTCACCAGGAAAACATTTGTTCTCCTGCAGTGCCTGGATAGTCTATCGTCCTGCAGACGGACCCGCTTCCCATTTTGGTGCAATGCTGGGGAATTAAATCTGGGGTCTTACAGCCCTTTGCTGCTCAGTCCCTGGTGTGGAGAGATGCCGGCAGGGAGCAGAGACCTTGTTTTCCAACCTCTGGATCCAGTGGACAGCACAAACATTTTCCTGGTCCTCAAGCAATGTGGTAGCTCGGTTCAGTCACAGCAATCTGGGTTGCTGGAGATTGGGTTCAAGGTGAGTTTAAATTTGTGGGGGAGACTTCCCCAATGCAAACCAGGTCTCTGGACCCCAGCCAAGGACCCTCGCTTGCCTACAGCACCATGGGTCCCCTGGGCGATGGATGGGCGGGGGGAAGGCGCTTGTGTCCCACTGTCGAGCAGATGCGGGGAGAGCTGTGCTGAGCCCCCCGGCAAAGGGAACCCGTTTCAGGTCGGCAGCTGCCGTCAGGCAAGGCTCCAGGCAGGAGAGCAGCTCCTCAGTAGTTCTTGGCAGCGAACCGCGTCTTGAATGGTTTACCTTGGCCTTGTGATGCTGGTCCTGCCTCCTGCCAGGCTGGGGAGGTCAGGGTGGGTCCATTCCCCCCATCCCCGTGCACCAGTGTGGGGCGGGGGGCAGGATGCTTTTTGGAGGGTGCTTTTTTTTGCTCATTTGAATCTTGCAAATGGGCGCTTGGCTGGCCGGGGGTGGCTTTTCATTCCACGGCTGTGTTTAGGGGCAGCTGCTCTTTCCAAGGCTGTCAGAGGTTGCTCTTGGCTGGCAATGCTGCTGGGGAGCACGTGGAGATGCCGAAGCGGGAATCGCGGAGCGGAGCTGTGCACTGGCTGCTGGGTCCCATAGAGGTGCTGAGCAGGGGGTGAGGGAGACGAGGAGCATCTTCCAAAAGCAGCCAAACTGCAGGAGGTGGAGGGCTGCTAGAGAAGGTGGGTGCTTTGTGCTTTCTTGAAATTCAGAAACCAAAATTCAAGGTACTCGAAGTCAGTGCCTCAGCAGAGGAAGCCTGCCCAAAGCGGTGCAGCCCATGGCAGAGCCAGGCTGAGCAGGATCCCTCGGTCTCTGCCGCTTGCGTCCGCATGTCGGAGGCTCCTTTGCCACATTGGTGCTGGCGGGTTTGGTGGCAACGCTCGTTCTTCTTCACTTGCCTGTCCCTTGTCCAAGACAAGTGGGTTGAAAGCCCGTGGCAGCCCAGCCTCCGCTGGGCCCCGGCTCCTGGGGCTGAGTGGGTGCTGCAGCCTTTATTTATTGCCCCGGGCTGGAGAAGGAGAAGACCTCCCAAGTCAGCAGGGAGGTCTCCAAAGGCTGGCTGGGAGCCGGGCTGCTGGCTGCGAATCCTTCACTGGCTGTTCGCGTTTACATCACCGTTTGTATAAATAGTCTCCCCTCCTCTCTCACTTCTTCCTTATCCCTTACTCAAGTGTCTAGACTGAGGAGGGGTTTTGGTTGATTTGTAATACTTATGAGAGACAGCTGGCCTCCCAAACAACATCTGGCTCCATGGAAAGTCTGCGTAATGGTTCCTTTCTTCTCCTTCTGTGGTGGTCACGGCATCTGCAGGTACAACCTGAAGGACAGGGGATGCCAGGAGCGGCTCCCACGTGGAGCTCTTTGGCTTCTCGCTCCCCTGAGAGGGGGCTTCGCGGGGAGCTGCCCAGCCCTTTCCCCGGGTGTGCTGTTGGCCGACTGAATGGTTTCTGGCCGAGCTATGGCTGGGTGCTGCAGTGGCCCAGCAGCCTGTGGTGGCCCTGCAAGAGAAGGCGGCTTCAGCTCTTTGTTTGCAAGAACCCATGAGCAGCAGCTGCTGAATGCATTGTAACGCTTCCCCAGGGGTACGGCTCACCCTGCGCCCCGCGTTGGGAGGTGAGGCCGGCATGGTTGTCAGTGCAACCAGGTTGGGTGTCTGCATTATCCTCTGGCGGTTTACAGGAGAGCGGCTGGGGAGGCTGCCCCGAGGCGGGGAGGACCACGGAGGGGTCGGGGGCCGGCTCTCCGTGGCAGCCCAGGCTGCGTGTGATGCTCTGGCCGGAGGACGGATAAGGATGCAGTCCCAGCGGGTGCTGCAGAGGCTGGGTTAGTCAGGAGGTGAGCTGGGGCCGGCCGGACCAGGCTGCGCAAGCACCCGCCCTTGAGCCTGGGCCCCGCTCCCATGGGATGAAGTGTCGGGCCGCCGCTCCCTTCCCGGCCCCGAAAGCCAAAACCTGGCCATCATGTGCTCCAGGACTTCACTGCAAAGGTCTCTCCTGCCCAGCTTTGATCTGCAAAGTGCACCCGTTCAGTTCCTGTTCACCTTAAAATAAAAGAAAGAGGGCAAAGAAAAAAGCAAAGAAAGAAAAAGCCATTATCCCTGTTTATCTTATCAAGATAATGCGAGACAAAGCTCACTTTGAACACCAGGTTCGTCTTTGCAGCCCCCATGGCCTGTTCCTCTCTAGCAGCCTGGTTTAAAAATAAACCCTCTGAGGAGGGGAAGCAATTTGAATGAATACATTGTTACTGTACACGACGTGATAATAGGGCCTTTTATAGCTACAGCTGTTAGTAAATTGTTTAGTTCCAGGTTTTTGGGCTGCATAAAGGAGCCGCTCTGGTGCTTTGACGCTCTCCCCTGGCACGTTTGAACAGTGATGCTGCAGGAGAGAGAAGAGGAGAAACCATTTCAGTACTTTTAATTTTGCTCTTAAGCTAATGATGCCGATCAGGATGCGAACGTGGATGCAGGGGAATCGTTCGTGAGCCCCTCGATGCAACCCTGCCACGGCAGCGAGCTCTGCTCGCGCGGCCGGTGAGCTGCCCGCGCTGGGGTGGGGACAGGTGGGATGCTGAGCTCCGCCACGGTGTTACTGCAGGCACTTGAGAGAGGATGAGTGAAACACATACGTATATTTACCTATGCGTATAGCTGGGCTTTGATTTTCTTCAGGTTCCAGGGAGGAAGAACAGCGTCCTTATTACCTGCGCTCATCCTTCTTCCCTTGCTTGAGGCTTTTGTTTTCTGTAAGCGATGGGGTTCGTGTGTGCCGGTGGCTGCCTGGATCTGGAGGACAAGGCAAAAAAAACCCCAAAGAAATACCTCCCTAAAACCTTTCCCCCACCCTAGCGTGTTATTTGCACTGAGATTTCCATGGCATGTAAAATAATTTTCTGTGTGAAATACACTTACAATTAAAAGATTCATAGAAAAAGGAGAGGCTTGGCATTTTTGCATGAAGCTATAAACATTAATTGGTGGGTATTATTGGGGATTTTTATAGGTGGGCCATAATCCCAGCCCTGCTTTTAGACCACCCAGCTTCTGTGTGTTTAATTTTTTAAAAAATATTTCAATAACCTTTATAAGGTTCTGTATCTCCCTCCAGCTCTAGCCCTACCCGAGATCAATGCAGCCACATCGTTAAATCCTGCTTTGTTTATGGGTGTGCCTATATGAATATGTAAAAATTTAAATTATCTGCAGCCTGACGCTCTCTAAAATAGAGTTGAGGTTTCATATGAGGGTCATCTTAAAGTATTTAAAAATGGGTGCTTCTGACTTGTAGGGTCTTAACTGAAACCTCCTGGTGATGGTTGGAGTTGGAAGGTGCTGCCTGTGGCTCCTCGGTGCCTGCCGGGGAAGGATGTTCTTGGTTTCTGCTTGAAAACGGAGAAATTTCTGTCCAAGCCATCACCCTGGGGAGCCGGCTCTGACAAGGTGCGAGCTCTCACCCTCCTCACCGACTCTTCTTTTTATTGTCTTTGCCATTCTGCTTGTAACAGTTTGGTGGGATTTACAGGGTGTCTCGGAGCTGGGTGTCTGCAGGGCTCGGGGTGGCCCCTACTGACGCGGAGCTTTTCTCCGAATACGCTTCTGAAAAAAGAAAGATGCTGTGAATAACAGCATCGGTGGGAGTCCTGCAACTCCGCATGCTGCTTTTTAACGCTGCCTTCCTATCCTTATCTTACGAACAGGGAAACTGAGGCAGCTCCCGGCTGCATGGGCAGAGGGGAGCCTGTCGCAGGGGCTGAGCCGCTCCTGGGGCTCACCCACCCGTCTGCAGCCAGAGCATCGTCCCACCTTGGGCCGGGTCCCCGCTTCCCTGCCTGGCTGGGCAGAGCTGGGGACCACCCGCCGGCTGCCGGGAGCCCGTTTGCGTGCGGGTGAAGTCACTGGCGTCAGACCTGGGAACAGCTGGGTCTTGGGCTGGAATTTAACCCCAGGAAATACGATGGGGAAGCGATGCTGAGAATACGAAGCGATGTGTTCATCTGTTTACAAGTATCTGTTAACTTTTTTGGCGAGGTAGACCATAACTGTCCAAACAGAAATTTCTCTGTGCGTTGGATCCTGCTTTTCATTACGTGCCGTGAGAGCAAGTGGCAGGACAAGGGCAGTTCCTCACAGCTTACATCTCCTGCAGAGGGGCTTTTGCAGGGAGCGACTCCAGGGCTTGGTCATGTCTCCTGCTCGTTTTTGCAGACACCAGCCTTGGAGAGCCGGAGCCGGGCAAGGCTCGGCTGACGCTGGCCGGGTCCTGTGCTCGCAGGTCGTGTTCACGCTCTTATCTGGCAGGAGGAAAAAGCGCCGAGGCTCCCTGGGCCTTTCCTGCTGCGCAGCCGAGGTCAAAACATGGCGAAAGAGAGAAGAGAGCAGGAACGCGCGGAGCTCATGAAATGTGTCTTTGTGCTTTCCACATCGGGGGAGATGTGAACTTTTACCCTGTGCGTGAGTCTGACTCATAAATCAAACAGTTACATAAATAACTGGGCAGATAAGAATAAAGATTTTAAAACCCCAGAGGAATAAATAGCCCCTAGACAATGGGACCCCTCCGTGCGATCCGGCGGTAGGTACGCGCCTGCCATAACACAACAATGACCGCCGGCCAGCCGCGCACAGCCGCAGTTTCTATCGCTTGTCGCCCGCCCCGGCCGACGTCGAGGTTTTGAACTTGCTCTTGCCGGCAGCCGCTCGCATCAGGGCACGGCTGGAGGGGGGGGTGTCAGGACTTGTGTTCTTTGGGCTGAGCCCCTCCTGGCTTTGCTGGGATGGGGAGGAGATGCCCCAGCCCCGTGGGGCATCTGAGCCCGGGCTGGCAGCGCCTGGTACCCGGTGTGACAACCCTCACTTGCACTGCGTATCTCGTGGGATGTTCTTGCACCCTTAGCCAGCTGCCTCCGAGGGCTTGCCTACGTTCGCCTGCCAGTCCCCGGTTTCCTCGGCCAGTTAAGCCATAAGGGTAACAACTTGGTGGTTCATGCGGGAAGGGTTTGGGGGGTCAGTCCTCCCCGGGGGAGCGCAGTGACCGTGAGATGGAGGAGCTGAGCTTTGTGTTTGATGTTGGTTGAACTGGGATTTCGGAGGGAAGGTAGGACAGGGCCTCAGTGCCTGTGCAAGTCTAGCAAAGACGTGTGTGCCGTGGGTAGGACGCAGAGCACACCAACGCGTGGCAGGTTTGGGGAAAGGACAGGGAAAAAAAAAAAAAAGAAGAAAAAAAATCCTGCGTGTTTTAGCTAAGTGATGGAACCAGCTCAGGCACATGAATGTGTTTGGATGGTTCATGCAGAGACCCATCCCTGTCGCCATTGCCTTGGTGTGCAGGATGCGGCTGGCCGGGTGGCGCGGGGGCTTCCCCAGCCTGCCAGCCCGAGCCCTGCCTGAGCTGAGGTTTGCCAGAGAGGGGAGGCGGGTGGCAGCCCTGTCCCGAGCTGGCCTGGCACCGGTGGGGATTTGTGTTGGGAAAGCTGGAGAATTTCTTGCTCTTCAGCTAAAGTTCGTGTCCCGGCTGCTGCGGTCAGAGGGGAGAGCAGGTTTTATGACTTTGAACTTAGCTTACGCGCCTTTGGGATGAATTAAGGGTAAAATTTCCTGAAATTGTAAATGTTTACTGCGTGCGGATCCAGAGCGGTGTGTGTTTAAGGCTGGCAGAGGGCCAGGCAAGCAGATGTGACCCAGACCAGGCGGCACGCTGCTTAGAGCCCACGCGATTGAATGGGAAGAGGGAGGGAAGGGGCAGGAAGAGGTATGGAAGTGGCTACTGAGGAGCAGAGCCAAAAGACCCAAGTACCGGGGGAGCAGGCGTTGCTTCCATTGGTACGTGCCTACCATGCACAGCTCTTGCAGAGACCCAACATGAGCTTTGCCGTTCCTGGGAGCAGGCTGGCGGAGCAGCTTGTGCATAGGCTATGTAACCGCTCAAACCCATGCCCCTTTCATCTTGTGCTTTTGTGGTTCTCATTGGAGATGGGTGTCCCTGCGACCGTCCAGCCCGTTCCTGCCTCCTGATCTCTGCAGTTCTTCCCCTGGTTTGTGCCCCAAATTCTTTCCTCCCGCTTCTCCTCTCCCTGTTGTTTCCTTTCATACGTACTGGCTGTCTTTGGTGCTGTTTGGAAAGCACCTTGCTCATGGCACAGTTTGGGTGGAGGCTCTGCTGTCGACTTCCAAAGGAAAACAAGGTGCCTATTTTTGTCGGATCTCATTCAGATATAATTTCCCGTAACTGGGAAATCGTGCAGTGGCTACCAGCCACTCCAGGAGGCGAGCTGAGGGCTTTCAGGCTCGAGGCATCGTGCGATGGGCAGCACATGCTGCATCCCCTGCCTGGGATACGTCCCCATGCTGTTCCATGCATTTCTCTGTCCCATGGGTGATGGGGCCGCTGGCTGCACGCACTCAAGGGGAGGAGGCACAGTAGGTTTGTATCTACTTTTTTCTTTTTTTAATGGTTTTGAGTGTTTGAGATGAAAGATACTGAGTTATCAGAGGGCAAATCTGCGGGACTAACATCCTCCCACCTGCTTTTGCGGATTTGGCCTTTAAAATGCCGAGCACGTAAAACAACGGAGTCACCAGGAGCCCTGCGTGCCCCTGGATGGGTCAGGCTGCTGCTCGCGGGGGAGCCTGGTCCAGCGGGCATCGGGGCTGGCGAAGGCGACCGCTGCCACCCCTCTCCCCCCGGCAGCTCCCCGGCCTCCTCCTCCTCCTCCTCGCGTGAGAGCCTCCCGTAACACCGGGGCAGAGCGTGCCGGCAGCTGTGTTTAACAGGTAGGGCAGGTATGGGGAAATGCTCAGGGCCCTGCGCTCGCCGCAGAGCTCCTTCCCACCTGCGAGCCCTGATCAAACACCTCGACGGGCGGCCCAAGTGGGAGCCATGATGTAATCTTGGGAACCCAAAACAATCGGCCCTTTCATGGCAAGACGATAACAATCAAAACAGTATGTAAGGGCCTGCCATGCAAGAATACACATGCACATTATACACTGGAGGGAACTGAAAGCCGTAGTGAAAAGGGGCTTGTTAAGAATATGTAGCCTGCTTTCATAATCAGTTTGTAAAAGAATAGGCCCTTGAAAACAAGGGTTTAGGCTTATAGAAGGCTTTCTGTGCCTTGACCTTGCAAATATGCAAAGATGCCAACTTTTTTTTGAAAGTGAACTTGGAGTCTCCCAGCATGGTGCCGCAGCAGTTGGCAGGCGAGCTGGGGGTAGGAGGTCCAGCCCCGGTATGTTCCCGGGAGACATGGAGTCTTTCCATCCCGCCACGAGGAGCTGGTCCTTGGTGGAGCTCCACTAGGATGCGATGGTTTTACCTTTTCTTCCTTAAAACTGCAGCACTGGGCTCTGCTGCAGAAAAGGGTCAGCCAACGCAAGGGCAGACCCATCCCAGCACTGCTGGCTCTCTGCAGAGCTCATGTGTAGGTGGCGTGTGTCCTAGTGACGTTTCTGTTCCCAGACTGAGAAGGTTACAGAGGATGTCACTGTCATCACCACCATTTTACAGATGGGGAAGCTGAGGCAGAGAGCTGGGAAAGGTGACACATCCAGTGCATGTTGGCTCCTTGATCCTCGATGCTCCCGAGGACACCTGAGTCCGTTGCGCCCAGAGGAGACACCCCAGTGACATTCCCACGCTGGCCAGGGTGCCGGTGGCAGAGCTGCTAACCGGCCATGCACATCCCCAGGCAGAGTCCGGTGCGGTTTTCCCTGAGCTGCTCTTTCTTTAGACTAATGCACGTTTGTAGGTTGGGGATGAGCCACAGGTTATCATCCCTGTTTGCAAAATGTCTTCTAGCTGGACGTGGGTGACCCATCAGACCGGAAGGGATCTACTTCTAACACTTCTCTGTCGGTTATTCCCCGCCTTCCTTGCTTTAGACACCCTAATGTCTCTAAATCTTTCCTCCTGGTGATTGTCCCTCTGGCTACGTTGGCCCATCTCCCCGTTGTCATCTCCTCTGTAGCTCGCTGCGGGCACCCGGAGGTTCGGCTCCTCTGGGCCAGGCGGCTCCAGCCTGTCTTTGTGCATCTGTTTTACAATGTATTTCTTTGCAGTTGGGGGAAGCCTTCCAAGAATCCCCACCTATTTCCGTAATAAGGACGTCTTTGTTTTCCTCATACACAATGCAGCTTTGATTCCGTTGCTTTCTCACCAACCGTGTTGCCGTCAGCTCGACACGGGAGCTATGGAGAAGGTGTGAGGTGTGCACGGCTCAGCGGCGAAGGGGGAGAGGAATGTCCCTTGGGATGGTTTTATTTCACAGTTGGGGCATTGGAGGTAAATCTTCTTTGCATCAGCACCCGGACATCTCCCGAGACGCTGCGCTGGGCAAACAGAGGTGGCCCCTGAGCAAGGAGTAGAGGCACCCTTCGTGCAGTGAACCAAGGCAAAGCAAATAGGAAGGCTTATGTGTTCCTGGGCTTCATGTTGTTGTGGAGTTATCCTCATCCTGATGAGATTAGTGTCCCTGGGAAAGGCTCAAAAGGCCCCAAAGTCCAAGAAATGTTCAGGCAGAGCTGCGGTGGGAGGGAGCATTGAAGGAACGAGTGGTTCTAGGGGTGGAGGAGCGTGGTCTGAGCGAGCAGAAGACGTCTGCGGGGACATGGAGGGACTGGAGGCCAGGAGGTGATACGGGGACCTTCTCAGCCTAACGCTGAGCCCAGAAGGTCCTTTGTGCCCCGCAGATGTCCCAAGGCAGGAGCGAGAATCCCCATGTGCAGGGATGCCTGCGGCCAGGCGCTGGGTCTCTGGCGGCCTTCGCCTCCTGCCCTGCCGCACGCTGGAGCTTTGTGTGCCTGTGCCCGATGCCTGCCCCGACTGCCAGCACCCACGCGGCGTGATGCCGACACCCACGTTTCTTGGGAAAACAGGTTAAAATCTTGACCTGGGAGGGGGCACACGTTGCTGTGTCCCTGCCGAGGGCTGGGGGAAGCGAGTGGCCTGGCCCCAGCAGGTCCCTGTTGGTGTTGAGCGCACCGTGACCCATCGCACACTGTTGCACGTTGCTCACCGTGGTGCGTGCGTGTCGTGGCGCGTGGCACGCTGCTTGCCATTGCACGTCGCTCGCCGTGGTGCGTGCATGCTGTGGCGCAGGGCACGTTGCACACTGCCGCCCGTTGCTCGCTGTACTTGCCGAGCCAGCTGCAGCCCCATCCCTGGCACGTGTCAGACCCGCTGGGCATCTGACGCTGCCGTGGAGGTGGCCCAAGCTGTAGGGCTGGGGCTGGTTCTTGCTTTCGGGGAGCCCTGATGGGTTTGGCTAGGGTTCTGCGTGGGATTGAGAGGAGGAGGAGAGCAGGGGCAAACCTGCTGGTTCTTTCCCTGGGATAAATTCCCCTTCCTCCTGCCCCTCGGGGCTTTCTCTCCCCTGGGGCTGCTGCGGGGCAAGGGGTCAGCGCGGGGTTCCCTCCTCCCGGTGGGACCGGGGGCAAGGGGGGGCTCACCACCCTTCCCGTACAGACCCCTCCATTCACACCTCCCTCTCCCACCCCATTAATTTGTTGTGGTCGGGGCCAGTAATAGCTGCTTTGTGCGAAGGCGAGGGAAGGAGGAAAAAAAACCCCAGCACACAGACAGCGGCTCCAGTGTTTTCTAAAAGGGATGTTTTTCCCCCTCCGTTCTCTCTCTCTTTCCCTTGAATAATGTTTTTGATTGTAATAGCCTGTCCTGGTTAGGGAAACCCACGGCCTCTCCCCCTTCCCCTCCCCTCTTCTGTAAACCCTTGTAGAAGTTTAAACAACCCAGAGAGATTTTTCTCACCAGTCTTATTTTACTAATAGGAAACAAGTGTTTAAAACAGCAAAAGGAGCTTTCAGCTGCTGGCAAAGGAATAACTGACCTTGCAGAGAGGCGCTGGGGTCCCGCTCGGAGCTGTGGGCACTTCGCTGCTGGAGCTTTGAACCTCCTGGGACGGTCGCGCTCTCGGCGTCCCCCCAGGGACAGGCCACGGCCAGCTCCACCGACACACACCAGTGAAGCCACGATGGGAGAAATGCTCCAGCCGTGGAACAAGTTACCGTTCGCTCTCGTGGGGCCGCTCAGCCTAAGGAGCCCGTGCCGTAAAAAACGAGCCCCATTTGGTTTGGCGCTTGCAACGTCTTTGTTCCTTGAGCGAAGGAGAAAACTCCATATCCCAATTTCCTGGTTTTCACCGAAAATCCCAAACTCCCGCTGAGCTGGAAGGGACCCTGGAGCAGAGGGCAAGGACTGGTCCCAGAGCTGGAGCAAATCCCAGCTGAGGATAGGTGACGGCATGGGTGGGGGGTGCCAGGAGCAGCCTCTGCTCGATGAGGTGCTGGTGCACGGAGCTGGGGTGCAGCTGCCTCCCGCATAGAAGATCCAATAAACCCTCCCACTGCAAATCCAGCTTTTGTGACTGCCAGCCATTTGCAGAGCTGTTTCTCTTTTGGATAAGCTCCGGATGATGTGGTGGTCCTGCCATGGGGTCACTGCGTGGGAGAGGCTCCCGGCTCGGGGAGCGCAGCGGCAGGCGCCGGGTGCTCGGAAGGTGGATGCTGAAATAAGTGTTGGGTCTAAGTATCGAAGGGGAGAGGGCAAGCGAGGAGAAATCTCATCTAGTTCTCTGCCCTTGAACATCCCTTCAAACCTCTCCGGTCTGTCCTTCAGTTGTCAGCTCTTAAGAGCTGTGTTTTCTGCCGCTGGGGACATGGGGCTTTACTTGGAGCAGTTCAAGTTCACCGCGTCCGCCTGCCTAACCCCCTTTATCAGGCTTTTTCTCTCTTGTGCCCGGAGGAACGGTCCTCGCAGCAGCCTGCCTCCTCCTGTGCTGCTTTACCAATGGACAGACCAGCTCTGGCAGTCCAAGTGCCACCTTTCCATAGCACGCCGGTGGAGGGGGGGGAAAGAGAGAAAGAAAGCAAAATCCTGTGGCTAAAATACGCTCTGCCTCTGAGAAGCCCCACGGCTGTAAGGCTCGTGCAGGAGTGGTTATGGTTAAGGTTGGTGCCAGGGAGAGCTGGGGCAGGTTATGGGAGAGGGACCGGCCACCGTGGGGGCTGCGCTGGGGCCCCTCTGGCAAAGCCCCCCCCTCGGAGGGAGGACCCCTGACCCTCTGGGGCACCCATGAGCCCAGGGGTGCCCCAAACGCCGGGGTCCAGGGGTGCTGTGCCTCCCGGGAAGCCTCAGGTTGGAAACACCTCGGGGGGCCTCCCTGGACATGTCTCTTCTCCTCCATCTGGTCTCTGTCACTCCCAGGGCTGGTGCTGAAGCTGATTAAATGCTGCAGAGCTCTTTGAAGATGACGTTGTCTGTGTTCATGTTAAATATTAGCATGACAAGCCCCAGGGCTAGCTGCACTTCCATTCAAAAGGCATATCTTTATTAAAGTCTTTTTTTTTTTTTCCCCCAGCTCACAGCAGCCTACCCTAGGCTGTGCTTTCCACCTTATTTTTATATATTTATATATATATATATTTGTGCTTTTTTGTGTGGATAGGAACTTAGCAATTGGGATTGGGATTCAGAATTTCCCGGAGGGCCTGGCCGTCAGCCTGCCTTTGCGTGGTGCTGGATTTTCAACGTGGAAGGCGTTCTGGTAAGCTGAGCTCCTCTTTGCCCGTGGAAACAAGAGCCCTCTGCCCGCAGCTCCTGATGAGCGGGTGCCTATAGATTTCTTCCCCATGCCTGTTTGCGTTGCTCTGTCATTGAGCTGCCCTTGGGATGGGCTTGCTCCAGACCTGCCGGGTCCCCTCCTGGCATCACGGAGAGCTGCTGCTGGGAGTGCTGCTGGCTTCCAGCTTTGAGGAAGGGCGGTGAGCGCTGCCCTGCTCCCTCCGCAGTGCCCGAGCTCAGCTCCGAGCCCCCAGCTCCCAAGGGATGCATCGGTGATCCCGGTGGGTCACCCCATCCTGCTTCAGCTGCCTGCGGTGAGCTCCCAGATCCTGCAGTAAATGTTGGGTTTTTTTAAAAGGGTTTTTTAATTTTTATTTTGTTTCTTTTTTTTTCTCTCACTTCACTCTGGGCTGGATTTCAAACCCACTTTTTTTTTTTTTTTTTTTTTTTCTTCTTCTTCTTTCCCCTGAGGTGAAAAAGCCGAGGGCACGAACCCTGTGAGCGCAGGGCTGCGTTCCTGCCCGTGCACGTGTCCTCGGCCGGGTGATGGATGGGAGGGCAGGGGGGCGGCTTGGAAACGGCTCCCGCCAAAGCTTTGTTTTCATTTCCTCCCACCCACCTCCAATTCAGTAAGCGCAGCCGGTGCTGGGACTTGCACCGGGATTGCTGCTGCCGGGAAGGGAGTTCCCATGGTCCGGAGAGTTATAACAGTCCTAGAGGGAAAGAAAATGAGGGGGAAGAACAGAATTTCATCCTGGTTGAGGCTGTGGCCAGGTGTCCTCTTTGAGATTGGGCTGTGCTGGTTGGAAATGTTTCCTCTCTGACCCATCCCTGCCCGCGAGCTGGATCCCCAAATCCCGCAGAGCTCTTGGGGGAAGGAATCGGATCGCACCTTAACTCCTTTCCTGGAAAAATCAGCTAGGTTAGGTTAAGTCACCTTCGTTGCCCGTTTAAAGTGATCCAGGTGGTTTAGCGTGGCTGGGTGGCCGACCTCCCTCCGGACACGGTGGCATTAGGGGAGGCGGTGGGATGAGGAGCTGCAGAGCCCCGGCAGCCCCGCGGGAGGGCCGTGCTGCCCCTCACACCGGGTCCCCAGTGGCTTTTAGTCTTGGTCTTTTGCAGGTACGGGCAGCTGAGCGGCATGGTGGAGCCCTTAGCGGGCGTCTTCGGCGCCTTCGCCGTGGTGGTGGCAGAGCCTCTCCTCCCCTACGCCTTGGGCTTTGCCGCCGGAGCGATGGTCTACGTGGTGATGGACGATATCATCCCTGAGGCACAGACCAGGTGAGACCCCGTCAGTGCCCGCCACTAAAGGCAGATAGACACGGGGGAAAGCACGGAGGACTCTGGAAGGTCCCTTTCCCTTGCCTGGATGAGATATAAAGCAGCGCTTCCCTCATCCGAAAAGCCGGTCCCGGCTCCCAGGAGCTCACACCCTTCCCTTTTCTCCCTGCAGTGGCAACGGGAAGCTGGCTTCCTGGACCTCGATATTAGGATTTGTGGTGATGATGTCCCTGGATGTTGGGCTCGGGTAGGGCAGCGCGCCGCTCCCCAGGAGAAGACTTCAGAGCCATTTGTGCGGCGGCGTTTGGAACTGGACACGCGTTATCCTCTAGACTTTTTTTGTATATATATTTTTTTGGATCTGGTTTGGTGTTGATTTCCTATAATTTTATATCTCTTCCTTCCCTCCAACGTCATATCGATGGTTTTCAAAGCACAAATACAGGTGGTTCCTCGCAGGTCCTGGTTTTCTTTCACCACCAGATTTTCTTTTCTTCTCGGGAGGGTCGTCGGACGTGTCGGCTGGGCTGCAGGTCACCCTGTCCTTTCCCTTCTGCGCTGGGCTGGTTTCTGAGTCAGGTCGCTCTGGATTTTGATCATCTTTGTTCTGTAGAAGATTAGAAATTAACTGTTGCGTGTTTAAGCTGGTCTGTGGTTAAGTACCAAGGCATTGGAATGGAGTAAACTCCTTGCAGAGTCTCGACTTCCCCACTTTTTTCGAAAGGCAGGTGGAAGGCATTAGGGCGAAGATAACGCGTACAGCACTCTGTGGGACCGCGGGTCTCGTGTAACCTGTGGGTCCTTGGGAATGTTTTAGAGTATTTGTTTTGATGGACGCAAATAGTCCAGGCAAATAAAAATAAATTTTCTTGGGATGTCTGTAAGAGGGAAATGTCATTTTTTCCTAAATTTATCTTCTAAGTGGGGCATTGATCCAATGCACTGTGTCAAATACCCCGAGGTTTTCTCCAAAAAAAAACCAGGGAAGAAGAATTTTTGTGTTGTCTAGCATGTGCTCTTTGAAAAGGCAAGGTGTGGTCGTCCACGTTGTTGCTGTGCTGCCTGACTGGTGTATAGCAGGATACGTTTCCACGTGGGCCTGTGACTGTGTCTGGCCTTTCCGAGCGATAGCTGGTTTACGGCTGCTGGTTCCAATGGTTCATAACTCTCCGAAGAGCCAACGCAGGTTTTTGCCGGCAGTGGTCCTGGTCGCACTTCACCCCGCAGAAGAGCTCGGAGCTGAGTCAGGACCTGAGCGTGCTGGGAGCCCTCGTCTTCTGAGCAGCATCAGGGTGAATTAATCATCCTACCTGAAGAGCCAGAAACAGGCACCGTGTGTACCTGTCTCTTCACCCTCTGCTTTTCAAGCATCTCTTGCTGAACGGCCGTTCCTGAGCAGGCAGGATTAGTCCCTTCCCGGCTGAGGAGCGAGCCCTGCCCGTCCCTCCCTGTGCTTGGTGCGCGCGCTCGAGCGAGAAGCAAAACACCGAAGCTGGAGGGATGCTGTCAGCCACGCTTCCCTCTTCGCTAAGGATGCTTCTGTCTTCAGTAAAAAGGGGTTCATTAGACCCTTCAGCAGGAATAACTGGATCGCCGGGCTGCTGCCTGCATCTCAGTCCCTCCGCAGCCGCGGGGCTCTCGGGGGAGCGGGGCTGCGGGGCGGGGGGCCACGGACCACCGTTTGGTCCTGCCGGAGAAGCTGCGGGACAGGCAGCCAAAGGGAACAGGCTTGAATAAACTAAGCTAGACCCATGTAGTTCTGTTTAGGTTTTTTTTTTGGTTTTTTTTTGGTCGGATTTCATTTGTACTTCATTTGTGTGTCACTCTGGGTGACACAAAACTACTGTTCGCCAATGGATTTGACCTTTTAACTGTGATTGGTTTCAATAAATGGGAAATTCAGAGTTTGCACTGATTTATTTTAATGCCGTAAAGCCGTACCTTTGCTTCTCCTCCCTCCATTCTGCTGCGTTTCTTTTCTCCAGCTGAACTGTTCCTGGCTTGTCACAGGGTCCTGCCTCTCAACCAGGAAGGCAGCCTCTTTGGGAAGAAAAAAAGGGAAAAAAAAAAGCTGAAGAAAGGCAGCTTTGCAGTGCCTCATCCAGGCACCCGTGAGTGTGTTTTAGTGTTCACTGGGTTTGCTGCAGCCGGCCAGCTCACCCCCAGGTCCAACACCTGCTTCGTGCCTTTTGACTCAGAAAAAAACAACCGCAAGAAACCCCTGGGGGAAAAAAAAGCAGCTCTGCCTGCCCCGACCTGGGGGTGTGGGTACCGCGGTCGCCCGTGGGGCCGTACACACACGCACGCAGCCGTAAGGACCGTCCCTGGTCCGGCTCAGCCCCGGGGCGAGCCGCAGGGGTGATGCTCGTTTGGGGCGGCCCAGAGCGTTGCGGTCCCGGGGTACGGGGATGGGAAGGGGGACCCGACCTTCCCCAGGAACCGCGGGGCTGCCGAGATGTCTCTGGGCACAGGGGGATTTCGGGGTTATGGCTCTCAGTGGGAAAAGCGAGGGGTGCCAGGACCCTCTTTTTCGAACCAGCGGGTGAGACCTGTCCCTGCTGTCCCAGGGCAGGAACGGGCAGGGAGAGGGAAGCGACCAGCCCACGGCTGGGAACAAGAGCCCTTTGCCCTCGTGGCCGGTGTCTCCTTCCCAGTGCCACCAGTGGAAAGGCTGGGCGATTTCCCACTGCTCTTCACCTCGTTTCTAGACACACTAGAAGCGTTCGTAAAGCTTTTAGCCCTCTGTTTTAAACCAAAAGCCTTCGCGTGAAACTTAAAAACCTCAGGGATGTCCACAGGTCGGGATTTCTCACAGACTGCTGGTGATATTTTCTTGATTTCTGGCATGTGGTGCAAGTTGGTACAAAAAACCACATTATACATTTAAAGGCAGTCCTGTAATCTGATTGCTGTGAGCTAGTATCACATAAAGCATTTAGTCCCGCTTAGATGTAGCCGGCCGAGATAATTACGTACATTGGACCTGTAGGAAGCGAGCGGGGAGGGTGATGCAGAAAGCCCATTCGAAAATCCTTCTTTTCTGTTTGTACCCTGGAGGTGAATGAAATTATATATCTATTCCTCGGTATGATTGAAAGGCTGGCTGGGGGCCAGACCTGAAATTACCCGTGGAAACAACAGCTGTCAACGAAAAGGGGGGAGTTCAGAGCAAAGGCAGTATAAACACACAGCCAAGCCCCGCGAAATGGAGCCGGCTCTCGCACAGAAGGAAAAGAGAGGAAGGTTACCCCGTGGTTGGAGCTGGGTTTTGGGACACCGGGCTGTGCTTGGCCCCAAACCCTTGCCTGGATGTGCATGCCGGGCTGCAGCCCCCGTCACGGGCAGCGGCCGCCGAGTCCCCTTGGTAAAGCTGTCCTGTGACTGCTGCTGTGAAACAGGGAGGAACCCCTGGCCCGCAGCACCGCAGCGAGGCCGTACGCTCATGGTGAGCACGGGGGCGGGGGCGGGTTCTGGCTTTCCATCCTTTTGACGGGTGGCAGGCAGCCTTTGGAGGGGCACAGCGGTGCCTGGACTGGTTTGAAAAGTCCTTTGAGCCCCTTACAAGTGTCATGTTAAATTGTAGCATCAATGCTGGTGATTTCTCCCTCCCCACTAATTTTTCAGTAAAGCCTCGCATATACAAAACCTTTAGATTCTTGGGTTTCATCTTACAACGGTAATAACTTTTTGCATTGGCTGGAGGAAAACTTAAACTGTGACTGCTCTCCATCCACAAGCCTTAAACCCAAAAGGTAAAGAGAAAGCTCTTTTCCGAAATGGTGCGTGTATGCGCTTTTGCGATGGGGTTTAAAAATAACCCAAAACCCCGGTATAAGTGTGTGGCCTGCTTGCTGACGCTTTTGTGGATGTTTTGGGGTTTTGCAAGCCCTGCTAATGAAGGGGGGTGACCCGAGCGTTTAGTTGAGAATGGGAAAATCCCCCAGTTCTTCACAGCCCCGGAGGTGGCTGCGTTCGGCAGCGGGCGAAGCTCGGCGGTGCTTCGGCGCTGTGTGTGCAAGCACGCCTGCCCCGGGTGCGGAGCTGGTGCTTGACGAGCTTCGCCAAGCAAAGTTGCTGCAAAAAAGCCCAGCAATGCAGCGCCTGGTGTATTTTGCTGCTTTTCTTGTGGTTTTTTTTTTCTTTCAGGGGCTGAACCCCCGAGGAGCTGTCCTGCGGGACGGCCGTGGGCACGGTACCCAATCGGGCAGTTAATGGCTGGCGAGAAGAGGGTGGAGGAGTCCACGGGGAAACTCCTCTGCAGCCAGGAGAGCTGCCCGCGATGAGCGTCGGGTTGTGCCTATGACTAAGTGGTGGATGGAGAGGCTGCTGATGGCTCGGGTGCACGACATTGTACGTGTGTTTGCCCGGGGATTAGGGCTTTGAAGAGGGGATTATTTGGGGCTATGAGCGTGTAACGCAATGCGTTGGGTTTCTCCCTTCGGGGATGAGGCTGATCCGTCCCGCCCGGAGCTGCGGTGCAAGGAGAAAGCGCTGTCCCCCTTGCTCTCGGCAAATCCCACCTTACTCCCTGCCTCCGTGCAATGCCAGGCAGCTCCCGGTGGGTGCCAGGCAGCACGTGGCAGGCATGGAGGTTGGCACCACGGCATGATGCCTGCTCAGCTGCTGCTCTTCCCTCCCCGGCAGCTCCTTCTGCCTGCCCGGCTCCCGGCCGGAGGGCGCGGCGAAGGGCTGCGGTTAGGGTTGTGCAAGCGGGGCAGGGAAAGCACGCCTTTCCCCGTGCCGGCGTGACACGGCTCACATCGCCCTGTGCACGGTGCCGTGAGTCAGGGAGCAGGAATGAGCGGGTGGGCCCTGCACGGGTGCCGGGCGCTCACCGGCCCGCGCCGGGGTGCTGGGGAAGGCGAAGGCGGCTGCGGTTTGCAGGGCTGGGCGGGGACAGAAAAACCCCAAGCGAGGGCTTTGCACGCAACCGAACAATAATCCCATTATTAGGGCCCATGCCGTCAAACAAAACACGGCACAAAACATTACTCGGGCTTGCAAGATGCGCGCCCGGGGTAGATCGTAGCACCTGAGTCATTGCTTATAAAGGAACAGATTTCACCTCCCTCCCCTCCCCTTAGGAAAGAAACAATTCAGACCTTAAGACAAAATGACTTCTATTCTTTGTACGTGGACTTTGTTGTACTTGGCAACGAGGCTGCAATTAAAATTGAGACGCTCGCTCTCGTGCGCACACACGCAGGCTCCCCGCTCCGAGCTCAAGAACAAACGTATGGCTCCTCTTCCTGCTCGGAGCCCGCCGGGGCGGCCCGAGCCCATGGCGCGGGCCCTGGCCGTGCCACGTTGCCTTGCTTCATCCCCAACGGGGACCCCAGGAACAAGCCTGGTTCTGCGGGACCAGAGGGAAGAAGAGAAATTATGGCTCAGGGCCCCCTTTTCCTAGGGCAGATATTACAGGGTTGTTGAGTTTCTAGGGGGGATTTAGTGCCAGTCTCTCTTTTTAGGTATATATTGGCGCTCTCTAAGTACACGTATTTAGTCTTGCGTGGCCAGCCGGCCCTCGAAAAGCTACGTGCTCGTGTCGGTGCTGGGTTGGTGGGACTGTAGCTCGGGGATGATCTCCTGGTTGCCTTTCTCCTGCTTGCTTTACTTAAAAAACTTCATTTCAGCTGACTGATAAAAGGGCAAGGTTCCTCTCTGCCGTTCTCCACGCGCGTTCTCATATGTGTTGTGTGAGGTGGGAAAGGCCAACAGGAGGGTGAAATGCCATCGGTCCAGGAATGGCTCTGCTGTAAATTCTTCAATCCGGAGGGTTGTTCCAAATGGGAAAAGAGGGAAAATTACACACTGTGGGATCTGCATATTGCACAGCTCTGATCTTAGTACCTCTTCTCTTGTTTTAAGGCTTTTACAGTGCGGAGGGCAGTCGTTTGTGCAAGAAAAGGGAGAAAATATTCTTAGTATGTCCTTGCTTGAGATTTCTGGGATATGTTTCTGTGCCTTATAATCCTACAAGGGGGTTCTTGAGAGCAGGAAACTGAGCCTGAAGTTTTATTGTATAAGAATCTTACAAAATAGCGATGATAACCAAAAAGCTTTTGTGTCCAGAGCTGGTTTGCATGGGGAATTGTTTAAATCTCTCTCGCTGTTGCCTTCCCGTGTTCTTACAGGAACAACAAAAGCGTTACAGACCCGACACACGCTCGCTCCCCATCTCGTCTCGTCCAATCCTTCTGCTGTGCCTGAAGCAGAAAACAAAACCGCCGCTCCAAAACCCGTATGAAAACAGGAGGGAAGAGAATGGCCTGGATCTGCTTTCCTTTTGCTGCAGAATAATTTCCCTGCCATAAAATTACCAGCAAGAGCCAAGGGAAGATTAGGTCATAGGGAAAAACGCTGGTTGGGAAACAATGGAGGGAGGTGCTGGTAACGGCTGGGGTGCGGGACTCCCCACCGCCCTGGGCTTCCCCCAGGGACCCCCACCTCTGCCAGGACCCCCACCTCTGCCAGCCCCGAGCCCCAGCGCTGCTGCCCCAGCTCCGCACAGGACAGGCAAACAGCACCAGCACTCCCACCCCTTTTTCTTTCCCTTTCTTTCCCGAGGTTAAAACGACAGCGAGGGCTGGAGCATCCCAATTTCTTCCAACCTGGTCTTTCGGTCTGGGCTGGCAGCAGCGGCAGGCGTGAGGTTGGACTTAGAGTGCGAAGCTGCATCTCACAACGTGCTTTGTTTTCCCCCGTCCTTTCCTGGCCATAATTTGTCCCGGAGCTGCTCTGCCTCCAGCCCCACCAACCAGCTCGGCTCTGCCAGCGGATGGACAAACCCTCCGCAGGTCCTTTCCCCTGAATCCGGAGTTGCTGGCGTGTCCCTGGAGGTCAGAGACCCCCGGGGATTCGGGGGTGATGTCTTAAAACTTGTCTTGGTGCGGGTTTCACCAGAGCCCTCCAGTGCCCTCCAGTTCTGGGTGGTGGCTGCCTGCACCACGGAGAAAAACCTTTCGGAGACCAGGGAAACAAACCCAGGCAACAAGGGGGCCCCCGGGGCCTCCCAACTCATTAAACAAATTAAGTTGTTTCGAACAAGGAGGCCCAGGTGACTGGGTGTGAAAGCCCCCGAGGCCTCCGTAATTGCTGTGTAAAGGCAGCACTGGTGGGTGGAAAGGAGACGAAGAGATTTTGGGGGGTTTTTTTCTTCCTGCCCGGTTCCCCTGGCGCAGCCGGCAGCAGCTCTGGCCCCGTTTGGCTTCATGGGGCGCTCGGGGACGCGGCCAGGCTGGCACCAGGAGCCCGGGCTGGGGTGGCTGCAGTGATGCTCTGGTCCAGCGAGGTGCCGTCCTGTCCCTGTCCCCGGGGCGGGGTGGAGGGAGAGCTCCCCAGCCCTCCCCAGCCTGCTTCTTTTCTTTAAACGGACCTTGGCTCCGAATGCCGAGGTGTTTCGTTGCCTCTGAGACCGGTCCTTGCTCTTGCTGCTTCCCCAGGCTCAGAAGAGGCCGGTGAGCAAAAGGGATTTTTATTTTTTTTTTTTCCTTCTGCAAATCTTTTTCCCTTCCGCTTTCTGCAAAGGTGAGCAGGGAGTCCACCTCCACGGCAAAACACCAGCGTGGTGTATCTAAACCTCTCATAGCTCCAGAAGGAAATCGAGGAGGTGCTGCCTTGCCTTTCCTTGCAGCCAAGGAAAGATGCAAAATTCCCGAGCTCAGCTGCCTCTTAATTTGCAGGGTTAGGCACACGCTGCGCTCAGACAAGATGACAAGCTGATAAGGTGAAGCATTGCAATCTCCCGTGGCGAGCGGGAGCGGGATCGGGATGCTGCAGCTCGGGAGCTGCGGGAGGGAGCGGGAGCCCCCGCCGGGCCCGGGGACCCCCAGCTCCGGCTTCCCCAAGCCCCGTGGGCTCGGCGCTGGCCGTGTAGCGTGGGCTGGGCGTTCGTTTCTTAAGGACACCAACCTTTCAGATCCTTTTTAATTATGATTTGATCAGCACATCTCAAATGAAGAAATCTGAAAATACCAGCGGGAAACACTACCTTCTGCTGCAAAGCTGCGAGCCGGGAGGGGACGGTGTCCCTTCCAGAGCCAAATGCTGAGTATTTAATCACGACTGTTTGGCACGGCCAGGACCAGCTCCCTGGGGCTGCTTAGCACCGCGTGCCTCGGCTCGGGCACGGCTGGGCTGGGCTGGGCTGGGCTGGGCTGAGAGACCCCCTTTGCAGAGGTTTAAGTTGCAGTCAAGGCAGAGGGTCTCGGGCCGCTGTTAATGCGGCGAGCGGCCCACTCATCTCACACAGTGTGGAAAACACTGGTGAGCCCCAAGACGAAGTCTGAGGTTCCTCCTCCGGTGGGGGTGGCTTGTCTCTCATCTTTTTTTTTTCCCCACCCCCTCCCCCTCTCCTTGAAGCTCTCCGAAACAAGTGCTGTTTTATTGCAGATAATTTACCAGCTGCACAAAGGCTGCCTTGTACCGCTGAGCTCCAGATGTTTAACATTTCACAAAAAAACCTAATCACAAGGTACCTGTTTCACTGGAGCACCAGCTGAACTGGATGGGGAGAGAGCTGCCTTCCAGCCTTTGCCTCCCCTCTCACAGGCAGCTGCCGGCAGATCCCAGCCTTCGAGAGAGCCGAGAATACCTGGTGCATCGTAGGGGATTCAGAGCCACTGTCCGTGCTGCCTTTGTTTGGGGCGCAGGGGCTGCCGAGCCGGGCCAGCGCGTGGCTTTGCCCGAGACGAGCTGGGCAGGAGCGGCTGCAGGGGCTGATCCCTTTCGCTGATCCCTTTTGCAGGGGCTCTCCGCAGCGGATCAGCCTCCGCCGGCTCTGTCGGAGGGTGCCTACAGGTAGGGCCACAGGGAGGAATATCTGCTTCCCACCTGCGGCCCCTGCTCGTGGGAAACGGGCATCTCCGGGATGGGAGATGCTGCCTCAGCAAGAGCCGCACAGGCTGCAAGGGGCTCCTGGGCGGAGAAGCTGGAATGGTTCGTACTGGGGAGTTTTGTTGGCCCTGGGAGCAGCGATCTGCAGGTCTGGGTTGTCCCCAGGGGCTCTGGCACAGCCCCGGGCGTCCGGCTGCTCCGTGGCTCTGCCCTCGCCGTGCTGCCGCGGTGCCGGAGGTGCTGGGCTCCTCCAGGAGAAGGTGGCCTCGGGACAGATCCTGCAAGGTCCTGAGGGCTGCGGTCCTGCAGGAAAGCGGTTGCCTGGCTCTGCTCCATCCCCACCCCATTCCTTTGACTGCAATCCTTTAATTGTTTCAATAAAGCACATGACAAAAGGCAGGGAGATAATTACAGTCCCTTGCTCCCCCCTTATCTCCGGGGAGAGCGTGTTGGGCAAATAGCAAAGCGCGAATTAATTCTGGTGGCGGCCGAGGCTCCGTGGACCAGGCTCTGAATGGCGGGCAGGGCTGATTTACTGCCGTTGTTCGCAGCTATATTCAGCGTTTTATTGCACCTATAATTATTGTTTCCCGTCGGGATCTTGCGGAGATGTCGGGCCGGCACCAGCCATTCCCCGCTCCGGTGGGCCGAGGGCTGGGCAGGCAGGGCTGCCCCCCCGCGCCTCCCCCCTGGGCGCAGGAGGGCAGGCGATGCAGCCCAGCGTCCCCCCGGGGTTTGGGGACACGCTGGCTCTCAGCAGGCAGTGCCCCCCTGCCTTGCCATGGAGCTGCCACGCAGATGAGCGCATGTTTCGGGGATGCCTTCCTCCCCAAAACCCGTGGCTGGGGGCTGCGAGAAATGAAGGCGCAAGGCGCAGCCGGCCCAGGGCTGCGGGTCCCCTGTGCCCTGGGGGAGTATTTTCTGCGAAGGGTGACGGTGGAGGGAACGCGGGAAGGAGGTGGTGATGGCCAGGGGAGCCTCTGGGCTCAAGTGGACAGGGCAGAATCCGACCCACCCTTCGGCTGGATGAGGCATCTCGTCTGCGAGGTCCAGCGTGAGAACAGGCGCTCGCTCTGCGGCGGTGGAGGTGGGAACCCAGGCGCAGGGTTTTGCGGGGGAGGCAGGAGGGGAGCTGCCCGTCCCTCGCGCCTGCCAGAAGGGACGCTTCGCCGCGGGACAGCCGAGCGGGCGACCGGCTGGCCTGGCCGCTGAGAGGCCTGGGGAGTGGACTGACCCACTGGCAAGTGCTCCCCAGCCAAAGCAGCCCCTCATTCTCATGCAAAACGTGCAAGGGGGGAGGGAATGAATCCCTCCATTGGGGAGCAGAGCCGGGGGACTTTGCCGCAATGAAGTAATCCTCCCCCGGCACCCTGAGCATATAAAGCACCGCGGAGCACAAGTGCCTCTCTGTCCCGTCTCTTTCTTCTCTCTCCCTTTAATAATCTTACTCTTTTGTCCCCATACGTTTACCCTCCGTGTCATTGTCCCCCTCTGCTCCGGTAGCTGGCTGCCCATCGCAGCCGGACCCTCTGCCTTGGAGGTGCTCACGGTGCCACCTGTTTTTCCTGCTTTATTTTCCAGGACACCTGATGTATTTATTTTCTTTTATTTTCTTGCCTCTGGTTTAGGGTCTATTAAGTTTACGCCTTCTTCCCCTGCCCTGGGAGACCCGGTTAATGAGTAACCATAGCGTGCTTGGAGGCAGCTGTCTCAGACAAACTGACGGAGACTTTTTTGGAGCTGCATAAGGGAACGTTTGTTCTGCAGCTTCTCAATAGATCCTTGTGCAGGAGGCAAGAAGTGTGGGGAGAGAAAGAAAGAGACACTAAATCACTGGACTCCTTGAAAATCTCGCTGCGTGTGTGTGTGTTTTTATTCCTTTTCATAATACATGTTAGATGAGTCACCTTTTCAAGTTTAAATAATGAATTTGTCTTCACAACGGAGCACACAATGTACTTTTTAGCGGCGTTTCGGCCTTAAAGTTCTTTTTAAGTAACTGAAGTATAAAACACACAGCCTACATATACACTGGCATGGGGTTAGCGTCACAATGAGTGTGGTTTTCCTTTGTCCCAGTCCCAGCGTAGAGCAGATTTTGCTCTTACGGTTCATAATTTTACCTGTTCCCTTCCTTTTTCTTTTGTTATATGGACGTTTTGGGGGTTTTATCAGATCTTTGCCATCTGGGTTAAAGGCTGTTTCGTCCCTTCCCTGGGCTGCCTGGGTGGCGGGCTGGGTAGGAGATGGAGGCCCGTGTGCCGTGGAGGAGAGCAGACTGGGCGAGCGGGTCCTGTGCCCCAGGTCTCCGGCGTGACCTTGGCAATGGCATTTCAACCTCTCTTCCCTGCTCTGCTTTTGTCACTATGCAAACAGGTGACGGACGTGCCTTTTCTCATCCTTGCAGTGGTTTTGTGCTTCCCAGCGTGCTGGGAAGGTTGTGGAGGGTGGATGGAACGGGAATGTCGTGAGCAGGCAGAAAGCCGCGGGAGCAGGGTAGCGACTTGCTCCCGGGTGTCTTGAAATGTCTCTCCCTCTCTCTGTGGCTCCGTAATTTTTTGGTTCCTGTTAACTTTCGGGTTGCCGGTGGCCCGCTGTGCACCTCGCAGGGCCTGCTGCGTGCCCGCAGGGCTTGCTTCTGCGCTAGGGAGCATCACACCGAGCAGCCAATGTCCCCACGTGGCGCAGGTGACAGTCCCTGCTCCTGGTCCCTGCAGCCGGACGGGGACATCGTTGCATTGCAGCTCAGCGCTGTGCTCTCACTCTTGCTCTGGGGTCCTGGGCATCCCCCGTGCCCCCCCCACCCCCCCGGCATGCTGTGGGGCGCAGGATGGGGCAGCCTGGCCCTGCACCTCCTGTCCATCACATGGTGCCGGCGCTCCAAGCCCCCATCACCCAGCCGGCGGCAGCACCTCGTACGTACCAGGACCAGGGACGGTAGCGAGATCCTTCACGCATTCCTGCTCTACGCTTGCTTGGGGCAACCCCCCCCCACCACATCCCCCCCACCACCACCGTGGCCCCCGCATCGCTCAGCGTGGCTTTGCACCTCGCAGACCTCAGCCCAAGCAAAGCACGCTCACGCCGTCAGCAGCAGCACGGAGGGGAGAGGCGGGTTTCCCGAGGTGTACCCCGTCCTTCCCTCGCCGCTCCCCGCGGCCTCTCGGCTGCGGTCAGGGTCAGCCTCGTCCCGCTCGCTCCGAGGAGGTTCCCCGCCGCCCTCGCAGCCCGACGAGGCAGCGGGAGCGTGCGGGGCCGTGCCCGGGCGGGAGCAGCCCGTCCTTCCAAGGGCCCCGCCGGCGCGCGCCCGTGGCCCAGGCTGCGACCCAGCACCGGGGAGAAAACTGGAAACATGTAACTACACTTTTCCTCCTCTTTTACAAAACCTCAGGGGGTTTTTTTTTGTTTGTTTTGTTTTTTTTTTTTTAAACTTTGGGATTGGTTC
>JAVKLA010000002.1:36884041-36894433 GCA_034782735.1 Sagittarius serpentarius | reverse complement strand
GGGTCGCGCCCCGCCGCCCAGCCGTGCCCTTGCTCCTGCCGCCGCCCTTCTCGGTCCCCGTTACTCGGTGCGGCCCCCGGACGGGGGGGGGAGAGGGGGTTGCGGGTGCGCTCCGGGGGTCCCGGCAACGAGGGGGGCTGAGCCCCATAGGGCTGGCCGGGCTGAGGGTCCCCCCGGTGCCGGCTCCCTCCCCGTACCATCCGCCTTTGTGTCCCGCCGTCCCCCCCCCCCGCCCGCTCCCCGGGGCCAAGGGGCTCCGGCCGGGGATGCTCCTCGTCCGGGGGCCGAGTGGGGAGGGGGGGGTGAGCGCCCGGTCCTGGCTAGCGGAGAGAGGGAAGGATTCCTCTTCTTGCTAAGAAAAACTGTGTGGGTCTTATTTTTCTTTAGATTTTTTTGGGGGGGTGGGGGGGGGGCACGACATGACATGCCTTTTCCCTTCTCCTCCCATGGGAAAGCCTTGTTAGAAAGGCTCGCAACAGCTCCGTGTGCCCCGGGCAGGTGCCCGGCTGAGGTGATGGGCGAGGTACGGCCCTGGGGAGGGGGCAGCCTCTCTGCAGCCCCTTCCCCTGCCTTGCTGGGGGGCCGAGGGGTCTCCCCAGCCTTCAGCACTGTCTGGCGTGAGTCCGGGAGCCAGGAACACTTGATCGGAGTTGGTGATGCAAGGTATCTGTGATGCACAAGAGCACTTTTGTGTGAATTCTGGAAAAATATGAATGACTCCCTTATTTTGCTCGCTACAACAAAAAGACCACACCAGTCTAGACCTGCAACCAATAACACACACAGAAATTGGTGCTGTCTGCTCCGAGGGACCCAGCGCGTTGAGGAGAACCCCAGCCCTTCCAGTGTGTGAGCCTGCTAATCTGTATGGAGGGCGAGGGATGCTTGTTTGGGGAAAGGATGTTTGAGGTTACTTTGATATAAATAAGAGAAGCTTTTATTGCCCAGACATTGTTAGTGTTGCTCTTTGCTGGCTTGGAATGCGTTTCCTCTGAAGGGTTTTGAGACTAGAGGAACTGCTCAGCTCTCTTGCTAATTGAGACATCTTTTTATAATCATGGTCACAGCTGGTGGGATGAAAGTGGGGGGAGAGGGCTGGTGTGCAGTGACTCAGGCCTTGGGAAGAAGCTGCGTCTCGGTTTGCCTGGCATTGTGAAGGGGAGACTCCAGCCTGGAGGCTGGAGCAGGGTATGCAAGGACGCCTTTCTTCTCTGCTGTCAGGCAGGTGATGTTTTCAGGACATCAGCTTTCTCATTTCCCTGTAAAATTAGGGATAGGTGGAAAAATCTTCCCAGGTCTCCCCAGTTGGCCTCAGTCCTTCCCACAGGTGCGGGATCCAACATGTGTGGTGAGTTTGAGCCTCCTGACAGGGAGACATCATGGGGCAGAAGGGTGTTGCAATATTTTTGTGCTCTCCTTTCTCAAAGGCTTTGCTGCAAAAAGAGCCAGTACTGCTTGGACTTGCTCTTTCTATAAAGCTGCTTGTTTACCGGTTGCTTTCCATGTTCAGGGGTCTCAAGAGGTAGTCTGAGACGTGGCACCCCTCAAGCTTCATTTGATGTGTCGGTGATAACATTTTTTGAGGTGCTGTTGAACGGCAGTGGGGTCACCCTCTGCAGCCCCTCTGACAGCGGGGATGTAAAGTTTTCTGATGGGAAGAGGGTCCTGAACTCAAGCGTGAAGGCGCTCTGCAAGCGCAACATACGTGAAGAGAAATACAGTCCGTTTCTTGCACAGGCAGGAGGAGAGAAACTCGCTCTTAGGGCCAGGGGAGTTCCCTTCGTGGTGTTTCCCGAGCTGCGCTGCGGTCTGCGGGAGTTTGATCTCCGTTTGCGCGGCAGAAGCCGCCTGCGTGGCTGTGGAGCGTGGGGCAGCCTGAAGCCGGCGGGGTGAGACGCCGGCTGCTGCGGGCGGCAGTCAGGGCGGGTTTCTCCGCAGGGCTCAGGTGCTGTGCTCTGGCCGCTTCGATTACAGCGGCTGGAGATGCTGGTGCTGCAGCCGCTTCTCCTGCCCAACAGGTTGGGAGCAGGAGTGCGTGTCCCTGCCCGGCCACCTCTGCTGAGCCAGTAAATCAGTGCCGGCACAGTCCAGGACGGATCCTTCTGCTGCAGCGAGGGGGCTGTAAGAGCCACGGGGGAAACAACCCAAATGGTCTCAACCCCACAGCTCTCGGCCTTTGTCAGGACCCAGTTCAGAGGCACTGAATTGGGGTTGCTCCTGGGCCACCTCTCCTGGCGGAGCCCTCTGCCGCGGCCGTGCTGGAGCTGCGACCTGGGGAAGGCGGATTTGCCCCTTCTGGGCTAGAAGAGGAGGGATGCCCTAAAACAGACTGTGGGAGTTGGTGGTCACAGTCACTTGCAGTGGACATCATAAACGGTTTGAGGACCAGCAATAAATTAAACTACATGTTACGGGGTTTTCAGTAGTCTCTAAACCAGACTCGGGTGCCATCTCATCTACACTTGCCTGACTCGGGGCTCAGTGCGTTGCAGGGTGCAGAGCAGAGAGGACTTAGGGGATGTTGTGATCTGGGGCTGGGACCTGCCTCTTTTCCTAAGCGAATGCTTTTGTCAGCAGCAAAGCACAGCTGTGGAATCTGGAAGCCCTGGGCTCTGAGCTGGCTCTTCGGAGGGCCGGATTTTGGTGTGCATTCCTCTTGTGCTTGGTTTTAAATATATTTGATACAGTAGCATCGCTTCTCCTTGGTGATGGGTGTTTTTTAGTAGCATCTGGCTGGGATCTAGACTGTTTTGGACTCAGACTCTTCTATCTGGGGGTTCTTCTGTATAAGAAGTGATCAGAGTGCCTTAAATTTTAGGGGATCAAATGTATTGGGCCACACCCGCTCCCCTTCCCTCTGGCTCTCTGAGCCCCAGACAATGGGGGGATAATGCCAGGAGCACAATGCAGCTTGCTGGGGGGTTTTTTGTTTGTTTGAACTTTGAACAGAAAAGCAAAGCAACAAAAGAGAGGGCAAGAAAGGCACAGTGTTTTGCCAGTTACTGAGGCCGTCCAGAAAGTTATAACTGCGTTACAAAGGGTGGCCTTGTTCAGAATGGCTTATTTCATCAGAAAGATGTATTTAAAACAAAAATGAAGGGGTGAATGCTAGCATAAAGTCCCCCATGTTAGTATAAACACTGCATGAAAACACTTTTATTACCTCCTATAACTCCCTAATAAATACTGTTCCTTTTTGATGAAAGCTCTTAACACAGGATTAGGGTTTACAGTGCGTTGCCTTACGAGTCCCTGGAGACAGAGCCCATGTTCAGTGTGGCTTCGTGTCCTGCTCTACAGCCTGGTTTCAGAGCTTCAAGGTTTCCCCCTTTCTTATTTTTTTTTCTGTTTTTTTCCCCCCTGTGGCAGCATTTGAATTGCAGGCAGCGTTTCCCTGGACCAGCACCCAAGAGGGAAACTGGAATGGGTGTGGTTAGGGAGGCTGTTCTCACTTCGGGTTCAGCTGTAAGCGTGTCTTCTCCTAAACAGAGCTGATGAGGTGCGAAGACCTTGGCCCCAGGGTTGTGCTGCACTCGTGCGCTAAGAAAGTAACATTTTTTCCTTCAATTGGCTGGCGCTCTCTGCCAAGCCACAGATGTCTTTTGAGGGCTAAAACCTAAGCCTTTAAATAAATGTGTTTGATCCCCAGGGGGTTGCGCAGCTTTCCTGGAGAAAAAAAAAAAAAAAGCAAGCCCAGAATGGGTTTTGTATCAGGAGCAAATGTTATCTAGTCAGGCTCTTCTTAAAGCTTGTTCCTCTGGAGTTTTATTCTTGCCTTTTCTCCCTGGGAGGGGATCAGAGCTGTCATCTGTCTGGTACAGCTGCAGCAAAACCTTCTGTGGTCTCGAGAAGGAGACAAGGAACAGTGACGGCTCTGTTCTAAGCAAAGCTCAGCTTAAGACAACCTTGAACCTCTCAAGCAACCTGACTGGGTCACAGAGGCCAAAAGGCTTCTGCATGGTACTGTACGGGAGCTTTAGACTGGCTTTGAAGTGCCGTGGACTGCTTGAATGTGTCCTGTACTGGGTCAGATGGAGGCAGGATGTTTTGGGACCTCAGTGTCACATCCTCTCTGGCCTGGTACGGATGGGGACTTCACTGCTGTCATTCAGGTTTGCTTCAGCTGCTGCTGGTAGTCCTTTAAACTGCACTTTCAAGCCAGCGTGTTTCAGGAGTGGCTTCTGAATTTTGGAAGTTTCTTCTGAAGCTGGTATGAGAAAACACATTTCTGGTGCGTGGGCTGACGCTGGCAGCCAGAAGGTGCAGAGAAGCTCCCTTTAGGATTTGTAGGTTGAATGATCGTGGTGTTTCTTTGTCAGGTGGCATTCTCCTCTGCCCATCTTTGTTCTCTGCAGGTAAAGCTCAGCACTTGGACTGGCACATATCCAGGTAGGCTGTACCGAACCTGCTGCCAGCGTCTGGGACCTGGGGTGCCAGTGACACCCAGAGGCGGTCGGACTCGTTCTGTAGCTGGATGGCCAAATGCCTATCTCTGATGCAGTGAACTTGGAAGTAAACTTTAGGAATTAAAGCTGACAGGAGCTTCTCTAAGACTACAGAGAACAGGTCCCCTTGTCTGCTGGGGAGGGGCTGTGCATGAGCTCTAGCAGCTTTCTTCATGGCCAGCTAGAGCTCTGCCATGTACTCGATTTTTTGCAGGTGTTCTCAATATTTTTTTTTTTTTTTGCATATGTAGTTCTAGCATCTCCTCAGCAAGTTGGAGGTGAGGGAGCCTGGTGGGGTGAGGTCCCGGTGCGATCCTTGCACACCTCTGGGCTGATAAAGTGATGAGCGGGGCTCAGTTTAGGGGTGGGGAAATATCAGCATCTGGGCTGTGGTTGCTGCTGTGTGAGATAGCAGAAACGCTGCAATGCAGCCCCCAAGAGCTGAAATAAGTCGCCCTGAAAGTGGCTGGGGTCTGTCGGTGCTAACCTGGAGCTGAAGCTCACCAGCCCAGCTGCTGCAGCTCTGGCTCCCCTTTCTGGACTCTGTAAGGCCGAGTGCGTCTGCAGAAAACTCTCCATCACAGAGTTAGGGAGGAGCTGCTCGCCTGGTGTTGGCTGGCAGGTCTCTCTCCGCCGGTGCGAGCGGTGGGCAAGGCTGTGTTAGCCATGGCAGTGCCATCCGCTCCCTGCGCGAGCACTGGGCAGGCTTGCATCCCCGAGGGGATGGGGGTGCGCGCAGCCGCTGCTCCTGTACTGCTGGAGGGGTGGCAGCTCCTGCTCCACCTGGTCCCTCAGGGGACATTTGAGTCGAACATCGTTCCTGGGAGATTCCCTTCTCCGCAGCTTGCTGCTTCTGAGGCAGGAGGACCTGGAGGCAGCAGAGCAGCTGGTCCTGGGGAGGAGAAGGTGGCTCATGGAACTGGTACCTGTCTGTGGGAGAGAGGAGGACATCTCCTGCTTGCAAGGTCTGGGCCGCTCCCTCGGCAAAGGGAAACTGGATGGTGACCATGGTCCTACCTCTTATGTTTGTCCAAATGGTATATGTTAAATCCTCCCAGCCGAGGACTTGGGAGGGGGAGGGTGGGCTTCCCAGCCCAGCAGACTGGATGGGAAATAATGATCCCCTTTTTATAGCTTCTTCAATTGTTCCTGAAAATCCTTTTTAAAAGGAGGAAAGTTCCTTCCTTCCTTTCAGCTCCCGGTATCTTTAAGAATTCGCTCTATTGTGAGCCCAGGACAGAGACCCTTCTATGAGGGCTGCATAGGCGCTCTTCGGAGGCCCCCTCCTCGCACCCCCTCCCACCCCATCCCAACAAGCCCCCATTCTCCTCTGAAGAGGGTCCCTCTGTCTAACGCCAACTAACTCTTAAGGGTAGCATTTATCCGCGGGCACTCAGCTCACAAAGAGTGCTGGAGTGTCAAATAAACTCACTCCAGCCTGCAAAGAGAAGAGGAAGAAAATACAAAACCCCCTTTATTTCTACCCCTGCAGGGAAACAAATACGGACTTTGTGCTGGAGAGCAGCAGCGCCCTAACGAAGCAGGGTAGTGCGTGTACTAATGTATCTCTAATAAAATTGTGTGTGCGTGCACACGTGATAGTGTATGCGTGGGCCTGGCAGACGAGCAATAAATCAAAATCCCTCCAAACAAGCGTTGGCCAACGCTGCTTTCTAGGCAGAGCCGGTCACAGCTAACTCTGACAGCGTGTCGGTGATTCCTGTGGGTTTGCTTTTGGAGAGGGGTGCGGGGAGGAAGATGATGGTTCTCTGCTGAGGTTGCCACCAAAGGTAAGGGACCGTGGGGGGTGCCTGTGCTCTGCCACATCTTCAGCGGACTCTTTGAGCTCTGACCAGACCTTTGGAAGGGCTCAGCACAGCTGAGCTCTGCTGCAGGTGCTGATTTCATCAGGGAACAGTTGCAGGAGGGGAGTTCAGCTCCTTGCCCTGCTGCGGGGGACTTCACCGTGGGAGATGGCCACGCTGCACACCCTTGCAGCTGCTACGCCGCTATCGGTGCCAATCGTTGCATTTTTGTGAGCCTTGTGGCTGCATTTGCTGCATTCACCGCTGTGCAGAGGAGACATGCTGCCCTGTGAAGAAATACTGTCTCTTTTTTGTGGATGGATTTAAACTGTAGTCTTACATGCCAGAAGCCAGTGTGACCAGTATTGACCACACCACTGGGACAGTAACATCGAAGCAAGGAATTGGCCAGTGCTGCCTGCTCCCCGGGGATGTGTCCAGCATCATGGCCGGTACCTCTGCTCAGCAGCAGCAAGAGAAATCCTGCTTTGTGACCCTTCATCTCTGCGCAGTCCTGGCTTCTTAATGCTGAGTTTGGGACTATCTTGCAGCTGTGCTACGTGGGATGTGCTCAGATGTCCTCAGGTGTTCCTGCAGCTGACAGCAGGCCTGGAGGACAACAAGGTGCAATTCTGGCTGTGCTGTAGCGGCCAAGGGTCGCTGCTGTTCCCTCGTCCTGACACTTGTTTCTCTACAGGTTTTGGTAGCTTGTCATTACTGAAAGGGGCAGATGCCGTCGACCACAATAGCTGTTGGACTGGAAGTGAGGAGACAAGAGTCTGACCACGTGCAGGCTTGGGACTTCTCCCCCTCCACCAAGCAAACGGTCCGGAGCCAAGAGGTTTTGTCTCTGGATGGTTTCTCTCTACTGGGATCCCTGGAGTGATAAGCCCTCGTGGACTGGTGTGGGTTTTGGATGCTCCCTCCTGTCTGTGGCTGGGAAAGTCGTGACCAGAAGGCTGCAGACACCTGCTTCTCTCAAAATCTGGTGGATTACTACTTTTGTCGTTATTCAGCTAGTGCTGTGGTTTTTACTGATCTGGTGGAACTGGCTTCATTACATGAAGTCTCTCAATTGACAGATGTGGAAAAGCAGCAGTTACAGCCCAATGCTACAGTCTCTTCTCTTTCTGGGCTGCTTACTCTGAGCATCGTGGCTCTGAAGGAGGAAGGAGTCCACGCGCATGTGTAGGACAAATCCTGCTGGTCTTAGGTGAGTCAAGAATACGTACTTTTCTTCCATTTTTTTTTTTTTTTTTTAAAAAAAAGCAACTGCCTTCCTGTGGGACTGGCTTCTTAGAAAATTATATTTTCCCCCGCTTGAGGAAAAAATGCCAAATCTAATGACTTGCTGCTCCAGGGGGAAAAGGAGAACAGATAGGGCTGTTTCTGAAAGCTGAAGTGGCTTTCCCCTCCTGTTTTAACCAAAACACTAACTTTTTAGTATCATTTGAGCCTGAAATCCCTAACAAGAGTTATTGTTAGAAGTTATAACTTCCCGGAGTTATATTGCTGAGTAATGGACAAAGGTGTTAGAGTGAGGCAGCTCCCGAGCAGGTTTTTCTTCCCCTGGCAAGGGGGAGCCCCGCTGGCTTTCCGCACTTTAAAGCGTGTGGAAGCAAGTGGTGGTGGTGGTGGGGGAGCCTGCCGCTTGTTAGGCTTACTGGGAACGATGTGTGGCTTGTCTCGAGGGTACCGCCGGGCTCCCGGTGGCTGGGCGGATGCAGGGGATGAGCCGAAGGGCTCCCTTTGGAGGGGAGGGCGATGGAAAATCTACTTTGCTGGGGAAGGCGGGGGACTGCTAGAAAATGATGCCAAGGCTTTGGATTTTGGGGGGACTTGTATCACTGTTGACCTCTCGGGGTGTGAAGCTGGGAGGTGTGCCCAAGGAGCTTTACCAGAGCACCTGTGGGTGTGTGAGGGGGTGTGGCCTGGGAGAATGAGGATTAAACGTGGGGATTTCTGCCCCGGTGGAGAATGAGCTGGTGACTCCCGTGCTGGTGAAGATGGGGTTTGTCCTCACCAGCCCTGTGTGCTGCCTCTTCTCCAGAGCTAAATGCAATGGTCCTGTCTTGGTTTTCCTCTGGGACTGGCCTGCTAGTGACACCTGGCTTTTGCGGTCCCCGTGCGTTTTGGTGAGGACGTTCCCCTTCAGTCCCCGCTCCCTGCGCTGGCTCTAAGCCTGCGGCTGCTGGGGCCCTTTGCTCTGAACTGGGATGGGTCCAGCTTGGTTTTGGGGCACAGAGCAGAACTGACTCGCTTGGGAAGGTGCTGTGGTTCACCCTGCCCAGACTGCTTTCTCACGTGTGTTTGTTTTTGTAGTGAACTTTCTTCTGGGAGAAGGAGGCTGAGAAATGTGGTGAATAACGGGAAAACTGCTGCTGGGAAAGACTTGGTTTTTTTGAAGTACCTTTCTGATTTTGGTTAGAGCTCATCTGTTCTTGTTTGCTGGTGATCAGTTAGTCCAAGCAGTCTGATGCAGGCTGGCGGGAATGTGAGGTCTACACTAGTGTCCGTTTGGGAGCAGTACCGCTGTGGACGTGTTCTGCGGCAGCTGAGCAGTGGACTGTGCCAGTGTGGTTAAAGGGAAACAGAGAAAAGCTGTAAAGCTGCCCTTCTTCCCTTTTACTGAACGCAGACCCAGGAGGATGTGGTGTGTGCCCTCCCCAGAGAGACAGCTCTGCCAGCTGGGTGCCCTTCAGCAGGGACAGAGATGGCAAATGCAAACCTGAAGAGCCAAGTGGCTGAAGCTCGCTTGATTTCTGTTCTGCGCTGCAAACCTCCAACTATTTGAACAGAGCTGGGAAGTTTTAATTTCCTTCCCTTGTCGGTGTCTGACTGGTGCTGTTACAGCTCAGCCTCTCCCCAGACCCTTGGGACTGTAGTTTTTCCTTGATGAGCATCTGAATGTACCAAGCACTTGACTTCATCCCTTTGCAACATGAGTCTCTTGGCTTCCTCTCCTGTCCCTGCCTCTGAAACGCAGGGAGGAGGAGGAGGAGGGATGAGATTGTGCACATGCTCTTGCTGGTGGTACAGCAGATTCTTGAGTACTGAGCTCCTTGGGCTAAGGCGAGGCAGAGGCTTTCCACCCCAAACTAGCATAACGCAGCTCAGGCCCGCTTGGCTTTGCACCAGCTTCTGCGATAAGGGGCTGGGCTGGTACTTGGGAGTTTTGGTTTTATTTTTTGCATCTTCAGCTTTTTCTGAGAGATGCCCTGTGAAAGGATGCCTTCGCTGTCTGCTTGGTTGCTCTCTGCGTGTGTGTAATAAGTGATGTACCGAGCCCTGCTTGCTCTGGGGACCTTGCCCGGGAGCCTGGGTCCCTGGTGCAGATCACAGCCCTCCTGAGAGGCTGCTCATGGTGGCTGCGGGGCAGGGCAGGCTCGGGTGGCTGAGACAGTCCTGTCCTGGTACCGCGCTCCTGTCCTGGATCCTGCAGGGAGGATAAACCGCAGTCTAGCTGCAGACATCCTTGCCTCTAGTTGCAGGCAGCAAAAGCTTTTTAAGGTGATCGCAGGTAGCAGTCCCTTGCCTGTAAACTATTCCTCGTCAGAGGCGCTTTCTCACCTTTCACTGCTCAGTGGAGAGCAATGCTCCTGGGCGACCGCAGAGCAGAACCCGGCCGCGGCCAGAGGCCTCGGGGTGCTGTGAGGGAGGCTCCGGGGAAGCCCAGTGCTGCTGGGGGGGGTGGTGGTGGTGGGGGTCTGGGCCCGGGGAAACCCCCCTGCAAATGGCCGAAAAGCTTTAAGGGACTAATTGACCCTGCTCAGCCGCTCGCCCTGCACGCATCTCCACCTCGGCCGGGCGGTTTCCCGTGGCTGCCCCCCAGCCTCTGGGGGGGTGGGGGTGCACCTTCTCCGAGGGCAGCCTGCTCTGCCCTCCCGGCAGCGGGGAGTGCCCCCCCCGCCCCCAACCCGGGCAGGGGGGTGCCGGGGCTCGGGAGGAGCCGGCGGGAGCGCTCCTGGGTGCGCGCTGACACCTGCCGGCAGCAGCAGGCAGGGCCCCGGCAGGGCTGCAGGCAGGGCGGCGGGCAGGCAGGGCCCCGGCAGCAGCAGCAGGCAGGCAGGGCGGCAGGCAGGCAGGCAGGGCCCCGGCAGCAGCAGCAGGCAGGGCAGGCAGGGCGGGCAGGCAGGGCGGGC